>CM061137.1:139779611-140099611 GCA_030789695.1 Scilla litardierei
CTTCCC
Source organism: Scilla litardierei (assembly GCA_030789695.1). Taxonomy (NCBI): domain Eukaryota; kingdom Viridiplantae; phylum Streptophyta; class Magnoliopsida; order Asparagales; family Asparagaceae; genus Scilla; species Scilla litardierei. Next base: position 139,779,618 of record CM061137.1, read on the forward strand.
CTTAGCCTGCCTCCCCGGCTTAGCCGCGCCACTGGACGCCGACCTCCCCTGCATCAACTCCCCAAGCTCCACCCCCTCCCCCCCCCCCCCCCACCCAAAAAAAAAAAAACCTCCTGAGTATTTCATCAATTTGTGAGTTTTATGGTTAGGGTCAGGGTCAGGTGGAGATTGTTTGTGGTGATTATGGTTATGGTTAGGGTTATGTTTGTGGAGATTATGGTTAGGCTTAGGCTTAGGGTTCAAGAAGTAGATTTTTAACCATTTCATATTGTACAAATCATGTCAAAAAATGTTGAATTATTGCTTAGCAATTTTATAACTGAATAGTAATTGTAAATTATATGATTTCATATCATAAGGGAGGCGGGACCCTATCTGATACGGTCTTGTATGACTAGGCTCACCATCCTTCTGCGCAGATCCAACATGGACATGTATGAATATTCAAGGTGGTAGTAATGTTAGAAATTTTAAATATGTTGTCTCAAAGAAAATTAACTTTCGCATTAATTGTTTGCGGGAGGTTATGATAGGAGTTGTGGATCATACGCGTAGACATTCCGAATGGTTATTAGATGAGCGTGCGGTGCATTATATTGAAATGTCTAGCTTACAACGTATGTGCTAGGTTGAAATGGATGCGGTTGGACCACGAACTACTGACATCATTGGTTGAGAGATGCAAGCCCGAGACCAATACATTACATATGCGACATGAGGAGATGACGATCGCACTGTAGGACGTGTCAGTCATCACAGGTCTACATATTGACGGGAGCCCCATATGGCAAGGTGAACGACGATGTATCACATGTGGAGAGTTGCTGGAGCGGATACTGGGACTAGCATCCAGTGAAAACCAAGGAGTCAGTGTGAAGCTTAGCTGGATGCGTGAAACTTTTATAGTTTAGACTGATGGAGCCACATGGGTGCAGATTCATCAATATGCTCGGGCCTACATGCTACATATGATCGAAACCTTATTGATTCCAAATCCAAGCAAACGATCAATGCACCTCTGTTGGTTGGAGAAGACGGCGGTGTCATCCAATACATTTTGTGTGTATGTGGACCTTCCTATTAGAAGCTGATGGTGCCATCAAGCAGCAGTGCAGTAATCATTAAAAGATGGTATTCACTATTATGTTTGGATAGAGAACTAAGAAAAGGTGAGAACATTCCCATGTGTTATATAGGCAGATGTTTATCCAGGTAATTTCCTTTCGATACAAATGAAGAAACCATCGGGATTCAAGGATAAGATTGGGTTGTGCATGTTTGTCAAATCATTACTTGGAAGTATTACTTGGACTGCTCCACAGTCAATGCTTCCATGTCATAATCTCTGATAAGGATCCGATCGAGATAGCATCCTTTTTATTTTTATTTTTACTTTTATTTTTAGTTTGAGTTCTTTAAGTCTTTAGTTATTTTGAGTCTTTTTATTTATTTATTAAGTGTTTTAATCAATTTAGAGTTTTAATCAATTTAGAGTGTTTTAGCCTCGCCTCGGTTGGGAATATGAGAGTATTAGACTGTAAGACTATAAAAGGCGTTTAACTTGTTTCTTTGAAATCAATGAATGAATGATCCAATGAAAATTTTAAAAATTAAACATCAAAGCCTGTGAAAGGTCCAAATCTTAGTGAGAAACCTCAGAATCCTTTGTGAGAAGCCTCGGAACCTTAATCTGTCCGTGCTTTTCCAAAATCTTTCCTAAATCTCACTCGCCTACATCAAATTTAGAATCATAGCTGAAAGATTCTCTTTTCCTCTTTCCCGATTTCAGATCCACAAAAAACAAACAAAATCACAAAACCTTAACCATAACCCTAGCCGTCGATGCTGCCACAAGCTGCCCCCATGATCGATGCCGTCACCTCCATGATCTTCCCCCATTGTCGACGACACCACCTGCATTCAAAATCATTACCGTCGTCGACCAAGACTACAATCCGTCGTCGCATCACGCTTTCAACGCTCGCCAACGACAGCTATGGTAACCGACCCCATCAGTGAATTCCTCACCCCCAGCTATTGGCAGCGAACCACAGTCGATTTTGTCGAAAAAACATGGTCGGCGCCGATCACACCAGCATGCTATAGTGTCCATTCCATCGAGCCAACCTCGACATCCAGTCGTGCGTCACATCGAGCCGAGCCGCGCCGCCAAACGTGTCGCACTGTTTATCGGCGACATGCGAGCTGCAGTTGCACAGTGCATCATGACATTTTATGAGGATTTTTGTTGAATTTTTGGAATTTTGCGCAGTCCTGCTATTTTGACAATTTCGGATGTGTTTGAAGTCCAAAATTCGGTGTCATTCACGTTAATACATAGCTAACTCAACCAAGTACACATAGCTACCCTCCATACATGATCTGTATTAATTTTTTGAGTACCACGATGATTACTACAAAGACTATTCTCCTCCAAGTTATAAGCAGGTACCATTCTTTTACGGCTTCGATGATATGTATGGATAAGATGATTGGGAATATCATCTAGAATATTTCTTCTTCCATTTTGATTTTTAGCCGTGAAATATACATATGCATATTACAAGTTCGGAGAAGAAGCAGTATCTTGGTACATAAAACTTCAAGTAAATCATCGTTGATGGTCAGTATTCAGAATCACTCTTTAATCTCGATATTTTTCCAAGCATCAATTAATTCCACAAGCATCCCAGCAATTCTCAAGTTTGAAGATTGAGAAAGATCCATTAGAAGAGATACGTAAGATCCGTCCGTAACCTTTTTCTTCAAGCATGCAAACAAATGATGATTAAAAAATAGATCGAAACTAAGCCAGAGCCTACAATATAGATTCATCCAACACCTGAGACAGAGTGTGAGCTTAATCATGAGCTTAAGCCTGATCATGACCAAGAGATTGAGACAAAGTTTGAGCCCGAACATGAATTGGAGCCCAAGTTAGAGCCAGAATCGGAGCCAAAGCCTAATCCAGTACGCAATCTAAGTCAGAGTCTTAAGCCATTTATATTGAACATGCATTAGAAATGTCGAAAGAAGTATTACTAATCTGATTGATCACATCGAATTTGTTACCACAAATCCTCCTCACCTTATCAACAAACAGGTTCTACATGTTTTTCTATCTTTTATGAATTGTGAGATATTTTCAAAAAACATTCATCTGCAGACCCCTACTGCACTTCAAAGTTCGTGGGTGCATCTTTTCTAACTACAAGGGACTACTGATCTCTACATAGTTGTGATACTCCTACTGTCATTCACCAGGTGGTCAAGTTCTCAAGCCAATAAGAATGATAGGGATCCGCTCGAGATAGCATCCTTTTAATTTTTATTTTTATTTTTAGTTTGAATACTTTGAGTCTTTCAGTTATTTTGAGTCTTTTTATTTATTTATTTAGATGTTTTTATTAATTTAGAGTTTTAGTCCCACATCGGTTGGGAATAAGAGAGTGTGATTGCAAGTCTATAAAAAGCCTCTAGACTTGTTTCTTTGAAATCTATGAATGAATGAATCCGTGCAAGTTTTAGAAATTAAACCACAAGCCTGTGAAAAGTCCAAATCCTTGGTGAGAAGCCTCGGAACCCTAATCTTCCCGTTCTTCCCCAAAATCTTCCTCAAATTTTCCAAATCTCCCTTGTCCTACATCAATCTTTATATGTTTGGCTTCTAATTTGATCTTCGACAGGCATCCTTTCTCATCACTTCAGCACCGGGAGATGCCTACTTGAGTGTTCAAATCAGCACCTTAGGAGACTGAAACTTGTTTTGCAAGGTAATACAATAAATTCTATCATCCATTTGAAATCCAACATCAAATAACTGAAAACCTAAAGCGAATATATCTACTTGTCCAAATGTCTGTGAGACTCAGGTTACTTCCAAAAAAGCTAATCTAGTTAGGCTTGAGACCACAGTTATAGCAGATGCTGCCGCTAGAACAAACAAGGTGGTTGAATTATGGATCCTGCATTCTTCATAATGTTCCAACAGCATCCACTTTCCCCGAATAAATAAGATATTTTTTTTTCTTTTTTCAGATTTCCCAAACTCCTGATTGATGGGTTTTTTGGTGCACCAGCTCAAGATTACAAAAGAAATATGACATCATGTTAAACATTGGTCTTGGAATTGGTGCAACTCCATTTATCAGCATATTAAAGGATCTCCTGGACGATATAAAGTCCAATGAACAAAAAAGTGATGTATGTGTTCAAGAAATAGGAAAGCTAATCCTTGATAAAGCAGTAAAGATCATTTATGAAATTCATTATTCTTCTTGGCAGATGCATGAATTACCAAGCAGGCATATGACAGAAGGAAACAACATTAAAGGAAAAGGTCCGGTAAGAGATTGATTCTATTAAGGGAACACGGATCTTTCAAATGGTTTAAAGGAGTTATGAGTGATGTCGCAGAAAGTGATCATAATGTGCTCGAAGTTCTTGCCGCTTCCACAAAGCTTTGTTTTAGTCCGGATAGTAAGTGCACTAACAAGATGCATGGATGTTGCAGAATGTTATAGAAATGTACCTGACCAGTGTATGAAGAAGGCGATGCTAGGTTGGCGCTCATTGCCAGGGTTCAGTCACTGCAGCATGCTAAAAATGGAGTCAATATAGTCTCAGGAAGTCGATTAATTAACCCTCTACTGTGATATGCTGCAAAGTGACGAATTAAACTGTATTTCACTTATAATTTTCAAACCAATCCTGGACAACAGATACGGGCACACTTTGCAAGGCCAAATTGGAGAAGAGTATTCACTCAGTTGGCTAATGACTGCAGATATTCTCACATAGGTATGCAGTGCTGATGAAGTGCTTCATGGTGTTTGCATTACTTGCTAACCCGATGATATGTGGGATTGCAGGTGTTTTGGCTGCCGATGCTCACAAAGCAATTGAAGAATCTTTCAATAGAGTTCAGAGACAATACATCAACCCAGCTCCGTTTTCACAAGGAGAACTTTTGCATAGTGTTAGAAGAGTGTTGGCATGCAGCATATACTTTTACAGAAAAAGAAATAAAACATAAAAAGGTGCAATTTATTTTGTAGAAAATTCAACCATGTAATTTTCTTGTCGAAGAATCAACATAAGGTGGAACACTTGCATATTGACGAAAGACTAAGCCTCAATAAAGCTAAAATACCTATATCACAGAGTAAGCATTAGCCAGAATGCTAAGCGGTGTGTTGAACAAAAGAATTTTCGTTTCTTCTTTGCTTTTCAGCTCTAGCAGTCTTTCCCCTTTGTTTCTGAAGGTTTCTTTGCTGCTTCAAGCTTTCTTGAACAGATGCTTTCCTACGTGCATCTCCCAGGCCATCACCATTTATGTCAGACCTCTCTGGGACTTGATACATATTTATCATCATGCCCATTGTTTCTCCATTAAGATTGATTTTTGGTGTGGTTGTACCATCCCCTGGATTGGAAACAGATCCCTCATGCCAACACATCTGCAAGTGAGGTTCTACATTTCCTATTTGTAATTCTTTCGGACTTTGCATGTTATCTTGATGGGTCTTCTCCTTGACATTTGTTTCCACTAGCTTCCTATCATGATGTTCCCCCACCTGGGATATGTGACGTATCTCCATTGTCCTCCCCAAATTATTTGAATGATTTTTTCTTGCTTCAGTGCGATTAATCTGTGGCTCTGAGACACAGTTTTCGGACTTGCAAATATGCAAAGCCAATGTCGTTAATGGAATGGAAATGTCAAGCGGCACAAGCGCATTCTCCAGCTCATGCCACCACAGATCTTTGAAGTCACCGTCCTCATAGACCACTGTGTACCAATTTGTTTCCTTGTCAAACTTTTCAACCTTTCCCAAATAACATTGATCTCCAAACAACTTTTTGACCTTCCTCCCCTCAAGCCACTCGCCAAAACATGCACCATCTCCTGCTTCTGTATTACTACCCATGGTACCCAGAATGGCATTTGTGAACCCTGGATTCGCTTCTGGCACGCCATTAATTACAATAGCAGGTTCCCCCATCACCTCAAATACGGGTGCAGAGTCAGACGTGTTCCCATTGAACATGTTCAATGCTGTCATATGCCCTCCTGGCAATGAAAGACATTCATCTTGTTTACACATCGGTTGCAATCCATTCTGCAAGTGCAACATTCCTTGAGTAGTCCTTCCACATAAATTTGCTTCCATTGGTTTTCCATCTCTAGGTTCACTCCCCTGGCATATTTCAAGTAGCTCTGATGTCTTCTCATTGCTCATAAAACTATGTGTACGATGCTTTCTCCCTCTAGACACTTTAACGTGTGATCCCGCAACAGATTTCTCCGGCTTGCACCTATTTGAAGCAACGATAGTTAGTGGGATGGAAATGTCAAGTGGCAACAACACCTCCTCCAGCTCATGCCACTCCAGATCTTCGAAGTCGCCATCTTCATAAACCACTCTGTACCATTTTGTTTCACTGTCATACTTCTCCACCATTCCAGAATAATATTGGTCCCCAAAGAGCTTTCGAATCTTCCTTCCTTCCAACCAGTCACCAAAACATGGATTATCATCCAATTCTGACTTAATTGCACCATCCAGATTGCCTCCTGTATCCACATCTGGTACACCATTAATGACAATAGCAGGTTCTCCGATCACCGCATATACAGCTGGAAAGTCTAGCTCTTGATCATTGTATGCCTCTTCCATTCTGACATCTGCTGCTTCTTTTATAGCTAGCAAAGGACATGTATGATATGTAATACAAGGGAAAATAATGACTTTCTAAGTCTTGAGCATCAGATGTTAATAAATTTTAGATACATGAATGCAAATGAGCATCAATACCAAAGTACATGAATAAAATCATTGATAAAAATAAAGATTATTCTATTTCCTATTATTTATTAAAAGAAATTTTCTAAAATAGAAGATAACAAATAAAAGCAGATGAGATAGTATAAAGTACCACCCTACCATTATGCTAAACTCAATGGGCCCATAGCATCTGAGTTGATGGTCTTTGCCTACATGGACGGGGAACTTTCCAAGAGATCATCAACCTTCATCAGGCTGCAAGTTGCATTAGAAGAATGAGCATAAGTTCTATTAGTGTCCTGGATATGGATACAGCAAACATGACAAAATAAGACATGGATGCAAAAATACTGTAGGACTAGGACAAGACATGGATGGGCTATGGCAATAGGTTAATACATTCAAATATGCAAATATTGCATACTGTATAATCAACGAACCATATGAATGACAACCAACAACAAAGCTAAAACACATGGCTCCAGGACCGATGCGCTCTCCACGGATAGCCACCACTCGTTTGTCACCATCCTCTCTCCCATCTCTCTCCGCTTGTCTCTTTTTTATATGCATGTATTGTGATGATATGAACAGTACCTCGGTGTCCCACTGCCTGTAAACCCAATTGCTACATTCAAACTTGGAATGAAGCCATTTCCTAGCATTTAATCAACACCCCTGGCATTCTTGTGAAGCAACACAGGACGTCCTTGTCGCTCACATCCCACAACCTTCAACATTACATTGCCCCTAACCCCATTTAATTCCCATAAATCTCAAAATGAAGTCATTCCTTACCCGCTAATCCACACCAGCATACCATTTGTGTGAACCAGCACCACCTCCTCGTCGTAACCTCCCACCGCCCCTGGTCTTGTTTCCCGCATAAAGTGGACTCCAAGTCCAACAGTCACCAATAATACCAGCCAACCACCCCCCCCCCCCCCCCCCAAAAAAAAAAAAACAAAACAAAACAAAACAAAACAAAACAAAACAAAAACAAAACAAAACAAAACAAAAAGGAAATCACATAGATATTTTGCCAGCTCTAATTCGCTCTTTCCTCGTCTATTTTACCACTACTCCTACTTATCCGGTTATCCCAATGGTGGGAAATATTCAGCTAAAACTTGAAAGATGCCCAAGTTACTATAATTGACAAAGAACTCACATATCATAATTTGTCTCTTCAGATAACTCCGCAACTTGAAGTGTGACTAATCACTTCTCAGATTACAAACACTAAAGCAAAAAAAAAACTACTACCAATAACTTAAGGATAATGTGTAGCCTGATATACTAATGTAGCAACCCTTATTAGCAAGAGTGTAATCTAAATTGCAATCGCTCTCTTCATAGACTTGTTTGCTCGTATTTTTCCCGAAACTAAAGCAGGTAACAACACACAAATAAGGTGTTCATGCAATATAAGAAGCCACTGTAAAGCAAAAGGTTGAGACAGGTTCTCCAGTATCTCCATGAAACCCAGAGTGAGTTACAAGGTGGAGTACATAGAAATATCTTTCATCACAGCTTTGATTTTGCTTGACGTTTCTCACAAGCAAAGCTCTGGGCTAATCGACGCTCAATTCTCATATTAGAAGTCCTGCTCCAGCTCATCAAACCATGACCCAAAACTTAAGATTGTTTTTTATAAGTACTGTGTCATTCAAATTGAGATAACTTGTTAGCTTAGTTTCACACTGATTCATGGTGAATAATGGATGGCCAATTTAGTTCATCCTAATTCATTGTGCGGCTTCACATCTCTCTCATTCCCCTCGTTGCTAATGGCTCTTTAATTTGAAGGCAGACTAATAATAGCCAGCAAGTAAAAATCCACTGGGAAAAAGAAAAAACCAATCCTACCGGATGGTAACTCAATCAAAAGTGGAAGATGGCATTGTAAATCCACAGAACACTTCACTTATGCCAAGCCATTCAGGCAAAGTTAAAAAAAATACAAGACAGCCTTGCCTATATCAGTATTCTTTGTCAATGTATTTGTTTCTTATGCCACATGTTGGAGAGGTATAAACACCTCTTCCGTCGTATGTGATGGTGCTATGGGACCACGAGCGGGATCTTCTTCAATGAAGTTATACTTTAGCTTGTATAAGCTTTGCTTGACCTTAAACTTCTACAAGCATGTGAAAAGTGATATTGGCCATTTACTCCAACTAATGTTATTTGGCAGAAAAACACGCTAACCGACAAGCAAAGGAAATTCTCATCCAAAGCAACATCGCAGATATCTCTATCTGAAGAGCTGACAAGATATCTAAAGAAGAATTAGACCCTCTCAAATGCAAGCTATCAGCAAAATTGAAAGTTTTGGATCTAAACATTACAATTAGTAGTTTTGGCTTTAATGAGCATGACTTAAACATACATAACATAATGCGCTAGTAGTCTACACCGTAAATGCAATTTTTATGAGAAACCAGTACAATTGGAGTTCACATGTTTCATGGGTGAATTCCAAACCAAATTCATCAAATTCTGATCAAGTATTAGTATACACGACACGCCTAACCCTCTCAATAAGCATACTGGGTTCACAAATCCTGACGCCCAAAATATCGATTCTGGCTCAAATATTAAAAGCATTAGAGACATAGTTCCGCGCACCGGAACATAAAACCTTTTTTGACAACATATGTTCGTCAAAACGCATATCTTGATGTCTTCCCTTCAGAAAAGATCTAAATTTTCATGAACATTGTTCTTCGCATGTTTCCATCTTAAACCTTGGTACAACTTCATTATTTAAAAAGATTTAAATCCTAAGCTCTAACCGTGCATATAAGCTATTGCATGAGTGCCTACACGTATATCAACTCTCAAAACCTCATTCCCATCAATACTAAATCAATGTCAGGATCCGATACAACTCCAATTCTCTCATTTTCTTTTTCCCCTTCAAAAGAAGAACCTGCCACTACTCAGATTGCAGTATATTTACAGGTCAAAATATGTCTTTAACCAAATGAGAAAAGGAACGAAAAAAATTCTTCGGTCTTTTTGTAGGCAACAGCCACCGCCAGCGCTACAAGAGGGGGCGATAGATAGAAGATAGATAGAGAACCTCTCGTCGGTATCTGCCGTGGGAACCGCCGATGAACTGGTTGGGGGTGAGATTTGAGTGCGGGATTAGGGATTTGAGGCCACTACGCGCTGGTTAGAGGAGTAACAGATTATTGTTAATTAACACTAGTCCCACTCGGAAAGATTAAACAGAACGGGAGTTGCTACGTGCACATACCGTTTTACTCGCGTGTAAATCCAACTCCTCTTGCCTCCCGTCCACCAACGGGTTTTATGGGGAAGAGGGGATTGCGGAGGAGAAAGAGGACCGTCCTAGATAAAGATTATTCTACTAAAATAGAAGATAACTAAAAGTAGATGAGATAGTATAAAGTACCACACTACCCTTATGCTAAACTCAATGGGCCCATAGCATCTGAGTTGATGGTACGGGGAACTTTCCAAGAGATCATCAACCTTCATCAGGCTGCAAGTTGCATTAGAAGAACGAGCATAAGTTCTATTAGTGTCCTGGATATGGATACAGCAAACATGACAAAATAAGACATGGATGCAAAAATACTGTAGGACTAGGACAAGACATGGATGGGCTATGGCAATAGGTAAATACATTCAAATATGCAAATATTGCATAATGTATAATCAACGAACCATATGAATGACAACCAACAACAAAGCTAAAACACATGGCTCCAGGACTGATGCGCTCTCCACGGATAACCACCACTCGTTTGTCACCATCCTCTCTCCCATCTCTCTCCGCTTGTCTCTTTTTATATGCATGTATTGTGATGATATGAACAGAACCTCGGTGTCCCACTGCCTGTAAACCCAATTGCTACATTCAAACTTGGAATGAAGCCATTTCCTAGCATTTAATCAACACCCCTGGCATTCTTGTGAAGCAACACAGGACGTCCTTGTCGCTCACATCCCACAACCTTCAACATTACATTGCCCCTAACCACAGTTACTTCCCATCAATCTCAAAATGAAGTCATTCCTTACCCGCTAATCCACACCAGCATACCATTTGTGTGAACCAGCACCGCCTCCTCGTCGTAACCTCCCACCGCCCCTGGTCTTGTTTCCAGCATAAAGTGGACTCCAAGTCCAACAGCCACCAATAATACCAACCAACCATCCCCCCCCCCCCAACAAAAAGGAACTCACATGCACACCAGATATTTTGCCAGCTCGGTAATTCGCTCTTTCCTCATCTATTTGAATAGCTTGAATATACCATATTTAACAGGAATAACCCACTGAAGATGATAACCCCTACCACTACTCCTACTTATCCCAATGCGGGGAAATATTCAGCTAAAACTTGAAAGATGCTCAAGTTACTATAATTGACAAAGAACCCACATATCATAATTTGTCTCTTCAGGTAACACCGCAACTTGAAGTAAGTGTGACTAATCACTTCTCAGATTTCAAACACTAAAGCAAAAAACCACTACCAATAACTTAAGGATAATTTGTAGCCTGATATACTAATGTAGCAACCCTTATTAGCAAGATTGTAATCTACATTGCAATCGCTCTCTTCACCACCGAACGTAGCCGGAGACTTCTGTTTGCTCGTATTTTTCCCGAAACTAAAGCAGGTAACAACACACAAATAAGGTGTACATGCAATATAAGAAGCCACTGTAAAGCAAAAGGTTGACACAGGTTTCCAGTATCATCCATGAAACCCAGAGTGAGTTACAAGGTGGAGTACATATATTTCATCACAGCTTTGATTTTGCTTGACGTTTCTCACAAGCAAAGCTCTGGGCTAATCGACGTTCAATTCTCATATTAGAAGTCCAGATCCAGCTCATCAAACCATGACCCAAAACTTAGGATATCACTAATATTAATAACACTAACTAATATTAGTTGTTATTGGTTGACTGTAATATTATGATATCGAAAATTCGGAGGATGATGCTTGCTTGCTCTTCAAAAATTATGAACCCTAATTAGAAGGCTGACATCATGAAAAAGAAGGTACTAATTGAACCGCGTAAAGTAAGATATATTCTTGAAGAGCATAAGTCGAAGAATCATGCGGAGACATATTAAAAAGTTGTGTGATTACATCCTAAGTGTCCTCATTTTGAGCAGAAGCAGAAAGTTATAAGTGCACTTCTGAAATGATTACCTGAGGATAACCTGAGGCGTAGAGAACCTGAAATGATTACCTGAGGATACCTGAGGATAACTCCGAAAATGAATAAAACATCAAATCGAGTACCTGAGGAGATTACAAGAGAACAGAGAACAGGACGCAAAAACCCGGAGAGAAGAAAAGCGTAGATTCTGCCGAAAAAAGAAAGAGAAAGCGTAAGGGTTACCTGAGGCGTAGAGAAAGCAGAGAAGAAGAACGGAGAAGGTAGACGTTCTGTTCCGGTTGAACAAATTGGAGAAAGCGTAAGGATTTTTGCAGTTTTTATGCAGAGAAAGCGTAAGGATTAACTGAGGATAACATAATTTCTGTATGCAGTTTTTGTAACTGAACAAAAATGACGTTGTACCTTCTTTTTCATGATGTCAGCCTTCTAATTAGGGTTCATAATTTTTGAAGAGCAAGCAAGCATCATCCTCCGAATTTTCGATATCATAATATTACAGTCAACCAATAACAACTAATATTAGTTAGTGTTATTTATAAGTACTGTGCCATTCAAATTGAGATAACTTGTTAGCTTAGTTCACACTGATTCATGGTGAATAATGGATGGCCAATTTAGTTCCTCCTAATTCATTGTGTGGCTTCACATCTCTCTCATTCCCCTCGTTGCTAATGGCTCTTTAATTTGAAGGCAGACTAACAATAGCTAGCAAGTAAAAATCCACTGGGAAAAAGAAAAAACCAATCCTACCGGATGGTAACTCAATCAAAAGTGGAAGACCTTGCCTGGCATTGTAAATCCACTCGAAGAACACTTCCCTTATGCCAAGCCATTCAGGCAAAGTTAAAAAAATACAAGACAGCCTTGCCTATATCAGTATTCTTTGTCAATGTATTTGTTTCTTATGCCACATGTTGGAGAGGTATAAACACCCATTCCGTCGTATGTGATGGTGCTATGGGACCACGAGCGGGATCTTCTTCAATGAAGTTATACTTTAGCTTGTATAAGCTTTGCTTGACCTTAAACTTATACATGCATGTGAAAAGTGATATTGGCCATTTACTCCAGATGGTGGTTACTAATGTTATTTGGCATTTTTGAAAAACACGCTAACCGAAAGACAAGCAAAGGAAATTCTCATCCAAAGCAACATCGCAGATATCTCTATCCGAAGAGCTGACAAGATATCTAAAGAAGAATTAGACCCTCTCAAATGCAAGCTATCAGCAAAATTGAAAATTTTGGATCTAAACATTACAATTATCTTTAGTAGTTTTGGCTTTAATATTTGGCAAGAGCATGACTTAACCATACAGAACATAATGCGCTAGTAGTCTACACCGTAAATGCAATTTTTATGAGAAACCAGTACAATTGGAGTTCACATATTTCATGGGTGAATTCCAAATCAAATTCATCAAATTCTGATCAACTATTAGTATACACGACACGCCTAACCCTCTCAATAAGCATACTGGGTTCACAACTCTGAAATCTGACGCCCAAAATATCTTCTTGATTCTGGCTCAAATATAATAAAAGCATTAGAGACACTAGTTCCGCGCACAGGAGATGCACATAAAACCTTTTTTGAAAACATATGTTCGTCAAAACGCATATCTTGATGTCTTCCCTTCAGAAAAGATCTAAATTTTCATGAACATTGTTCTTCGCATGTTTCCATCTTAAACCTTGGTACAACTTCATTATTTAAAAAGATTTAAATCCTAAGCTCTAACCGTGCACATAAGCTATTGCATGAGTGCCTACACGTATATCAACTCTCAAACCTCATTCCCATCAATACTATAGCAATGTCAGGATCCGATACAACTCCAATTCTCTCATTTTCTTTTTCCCCTTCAAAAGAAGAACCTGCCACTACTCAGATTGCAGTATATTTACAAGTGAAAATATGTCTTTAACAACACACGCAAATGAGAAAAGGACCGTCCCGATGTAAAATAAAATAAAATTCTTCGGTAAAATAAGTTGCAACAAAGGTTGTTCTTTTTGTAGGCAACAGCCACCGCCAGCGCTACAAGCAGCGGAGGGGGAAGAGGGGATGGGAGAGGGGGGAGGGGGCGATAGATAGAGATAGAGATAGATAGAGAACCTCTCGTCGGTATCTGCCGTGGGAACCGCCGATGAACTGGTTGGGGGTGAGATTTGAGTGCGGGATTAGGGATTTGAGGCCACTACGCGCTGGTTAGAGGAGTAACAGATTATTGTTAGATTAACACTAGTCCCACGTCGGAAAGATTAAACAGAACGGGAGTTGCTACGCGCACATACCGTTTTACTCGCGTGTAAATCCACTTATTTACAAGTTTGCCATTCAAAATTTATTCCTCTTGTATACTCGTCACCCACTTGCCTCCCGCCGCCGTCCCCACCAACGGGTTTTTAGGGCCTGTGGGGAAGAGGGGATTGAGGAGGAGAAAGAGGACCGTCCTAGATAAGCAAAGCAGTCGCTCCCTCTCTCTCCCACGTCTCTGCCCATTTATCTCGGTCTTCGTCTAGTCGCCGCCGATCAGCTTTCTGCCTTCCTCTTCTCCTTCGCTGTCTCAGAAGAAAATCTCATCACCTTTGCTTATCTAGGTTGATGGAACGATGGCTGACTGGTATTTAGGACGGTCGTCGTTTGTGTTGGGATTGAGGAGAAGGAAGAGGACCGACAGCGGTGGTCGCCGACTGAGAGGACCGATGGACTGAGAAGGAGGAAGAGGACTGAGATGACGCCGACCACCCGCGGATCGAGTAGAGCTCCATTGATTTCTACTTCAGATTCAAAGATGAAGATGGTCGGTTGGTGGTGATCGATCGGCGTCGGTGATCGGAAGTCCGCCGGCGGTCGTTGTTTAACTCACCGTGCACAACGATGCATTTTTGGGATTAAAATTTGTTGTGCACAATGAGAAAAATTTGAATGTTAAACTTGTAAAATAAGTGGAATTCTTGTTGTGCACTGTAGTTGTTACGACCTAAAGATCGTGATAGTCCGACCTTCCATCCCAGACCACCTAAATACCCCGCCTGCTCGTCCCTCCCTCCGAAAGGACAGCCGACCCAGCGACAAGGCGCTCCACACCCAAACGATAGAGAGCCACAGGGCGCCTGTCGATTCTAGAGTCTGACGCGACTATGGGAAGGTCGCACTCTGCCTCGACCGCTGATAGCCAGTGATGACCTCTGACGAGCTAAGGGGCCGAGCTAACGGGGCCGAGCTACGGGGCCGAGCTAACCGGGCCGAGCTAAGGGGCCTAGCTAACGGGGCCGAGCTACGGGGCCTAGCTAACGGGGCCGAGCTAAGGGGGCCGAGCTAACCGGGCCGAGCTAAGGGGCCTAGCTAACGGGGCCGAGCTACGGGGCCGAGCTAACGGGGCCGAGCTACGGGTCCGAGCTAAGGGGGCCGAGCTAACGGGGCCGAGCTGACCGGGCCGAGCTAACGGGGCCGAGCTAAGGGGGCCGAGCTAACGGGGCCGAGCTGACCGGGCCGAGCTAACGGGGCCGAGCTAAGGGGGCCGAGCTAACGGGGCCGAGCTGACCGGGCCGAGCTAACGGGGCCGAGCTACGGGGCCGAGCTAACGGGGCCGAGCTATGGGGACGAGCTACGGGACGGTTCTTTGGCACATTGGACACGACAAACAACCTAGTACAAAGACGCTACTGACACTATCGCCGCCCGATTATCTGACAAAGCACCCACTGGCCGTTGCGCCCCCTGACACTTAATGCTTTCGGCCCTGACGCCCTGACACCTTGACAAAAGCACCCACTGGCCGTTGCGCCCCTGACACTTAATGCTTTCGGCCTGATGCCCTGACAAAAGCACCCCGGACCGCTGCACCGTCTGACAAAAGCGTGGCAGGCACTCCTGTTCCTGACATCCTCGTCCGAAGCTTCCGCTGACAGCAGGGCCAGCTCAGCATGTCGGGTCAGCATGCCAGGTCAGCCCTACCGAACCGTCTCCCATCAGGTATAAATATCCCCTCACTTCTTGCGGTGAAGGGGGGGGGAGAAAATTCACTCTCAATCTCCTTACTCACACACAAGAGCAAAGGTCGTCCTCATCTTTGCTCTTCCACTCATAGCTCGTCACGTACGGTCGACTCACCCTCAGTCCGACCTGCGTGCCTAGCCCCCATTTTAAGCCCTATTACTGACTTAGGCATCGGAGGGGCTAAGGGTTGAATCCCAACCCCGCCCTTCTGACGAGTTGTTCGTGCTGCAGGAGAGCTCGCCCCTAGACTAAAGTCAGCGTCAGCCCCCCGCCGTCCAACCTTCCTCAGCTGCGTCCGACGAGATACGACCCCGTGAGCACCACCGGCAACGGATCCAACTTTTTCACCCCACTAATCACTTGTTAAACAGCCCACCTAAACCCTCTTCTCCACATAACCATCGTGCCCTTGGTTCCCCATAATATAAATTCATTGTACGCGAGTTCCACCTCGTAACAATTGGCGCCGTCTGTGGGAACGAAGGGTCACACCCATGTCAAATCACATACCAATCACCAAGACACTAAGGGTTGGACCCCAACCCCGCTATCTTGAAGACCTCCAGGGCAGCTCGTTAGCTCGCCACCCAAACAGCTCGTTAGCTCGCTACCCAAACTGGAGGGGCACAATGCGGGGGAGGCTTTGGCCACTCTGTACCCGCTATCTTGAAGACCTCCGGGGCAGCTCGTTAGCTCGCCACCCCAAACTGAAGGGGGAAAATGCGGGGGAGGCTTTGGCCACTCTGTACCCGCTATCTTGAAGACCTCCAGGGCAGCTCGTTAGCTCGCCACCCAAACTGGAGGGGCAAAATGCGGGGGAGGCTTTGGCCACTCTGTACCCGCTACCTTGAAGACCTCCAGGGCAGCTCGTTAGCTCGCCACCCAAACTGGAGGGGCAAAATGCGGGGGAGGCTTTGGCCACTCTGTACCCGCTATCTTGAAGACCTCCGGGGCAGCTTGTTAGCTCGCCACCCAAACTGGAGGGGCACAATGCGGGGGAGGCTTTGGCCACTCTGTACCCGCTACCTTGCAGACCTCCGGGGCAGCTCGTTAGCTCGCCACCCAAACTGGAGGGGTAAAATGCGGGAGAGGCTTTGGCCACTCTGTACCCGCTACCTTGCAGACCTCCGGGGCAGCTCGTTAGCTCGCCACCCAAACTGGAGGGGCACAATGCGGGGGAGGCTTTGGCCACTCTGTACCCGCTACCTTGCAGACCTCCGGGGCAGCTCGTTAGCTCGCCACCCAAACTGGAGGGGCAAAATGCGGGGGAGGCTTTGGCCACTCTGTACCCGCTATCTTGAAGACCTCCGGGGCAGCTCGTTAGCTCGCCACCCAAACTGGAGGGGCACAATGCGGGGGAGGCTTTGGCCACTCTGTACCCGCTACCTTGCAGACCTCCGGGGCAGCTCGTTAGCTCGCCACCCAAACTGGAGGGGTAAAATGCGGGAGAGGCGTTGGCCACTCTGTACCCGCTACCTTGCAGACCTCCGGGGCAGCTCGTTAGCTCGCCACCCAAACTGGAGGGGCACAATGCGGGGGAGGCTTTGGCCACTCTGTACCCGCTATCTTGAAGACCTCCAGGGCAGCTCGTTAGCTCGCCACCCAAACTGGAGGGGCAAAATGCGGGGGAGGCATTGGCCACTCTGTACCCGCTACCTTGCAGACCTCCGGGGCAGCTCGTTAGCTCGCCACCCAAACCGGAGGGGCACAATGCGGTGGAGGCTTTGGCTACTCTGTACCCGCTACCTTGCAGACCTCCGGGGCAGCTCGTTAGCTCGCCACCCAAACTGGAGGGGCAAAATGCGGGGGAGGCTTTGGCCACTCTGTACCCGCTATCTTGAAGACCTCCGGGGCAGCTCGTTAGCTCGCCACCCAAACTGGAGGGGCAAAATGCGGGGGAGGCTTTGGCCACTCTGTACCCGCTACCTTGAAGACCTCCGGGGCAGCTCGTTAGCTCGCCACCCAAACTGGAGGGGCAAAATGCGGGGGAGGCTTTGGCCACTCTGTACCCGCTATCTTGAAGACCTCCGGGGCAGCTCGTTAGCTCGCCACCCAAACTGGAGGGGCACAATGCGGGGGAGGCTTTGGCCACTCTGTACCCGCTATCTTGAAGACCTCCGGGGCAGCTCGTTAGCTCTTCACCCAAACTGGAGGGGCACAATGCGGGGGAGGCTTTGGCCACTCTGTACCCGCTATCTTGAAGACCTCCGGGGCAGCTCGTTAGCTCGCCACCCCAAACTGGAGGGGGAAAATGCGGGGGAGGCTTTGGCCACTCTGTACCCGCTACCTTGCAGACCTCCGGGGCAGCTCGTTAGCTCGCCACCCAAACTGGAGGGGCAAAATGCGGGGGAGGCTTTGGCCACTCTGTACCCGCTATCTTGAAGACCTCCGGGGCAGCTCGTTAGCTCCCCACCCCAAACTGGAGGGGCACAATGCGGGGGAGGCTTTGGCCACTCTGTACCCGCTATCTTGAAGACCTCCAGGGCAGCTCGTTAGCTCGCCACCCAAACCGGAGGGGCAAAATGCGGGGGAGGCTTTGGCCACTCTGTACCCGCTACCTTGCAGACCTCCGGGGCAGCTCGTTAGCTCGCCACCCAAACTGGAGGGGCAAAATGCGGGGGAGGATTTGGCCACTCTGTACCCGCTATCTTGAAGACCTCCGAAGACAAGCCTAAAACGCTTCGCCTCCCAAACTGGAGAAAAAAGGGCACGGTCGAGCTACGACTCCCTCCCCCCTACGAAGACTCTGGGGCAGGATCTGTCCCCGCCACCCAAGCCAGAGAAGGGCACGGGCCGAGCAGCGCGCTCGTTCCCCCCCTCAAGTAAAGACTCCGAGGTAGGTAGACCCAACGTGCTATTCCCAGGAGGGAAGGTGATACGTCATCCGCGTCGAGACGGGCTTCCAACTCGAGCCCGGATGACGAGGGCAATTGTTACGACCCAAAGATCGTGATAGTCCGACCTTCCATCCCAGACCACCTAAATACCCCGCCGGCTCGTCCCTCCCTCCGAAAGGACAGCCGACCCAGCGACAAGGCGCTCCACACCCAAACGATAGAGGGCAACAGGGCGCCTGTCGATTCTAGAGTCTGACGCGACTATGGGAAGGTCGCACTCTGCCTCGACCGCTGATAGCCAGTGATGACCTCTGACGAGCTAAGGGGCCGAGCTAACGGGGCCGAGCTACGGGGCCGAGCTAACGGGGCCGAGCTACGGGGCCGAGCTAACCGGGCCGAGCTAAGGGGCCTAGCTAAGAGGGCCGAGCTAACGGGGCCGAGCTAACCGGGCCGAGCTAACGGGGCCGAGCTACGGGGCCGAGCTAACAGGGCCGAGCTATGGGGACGAGCTACGGGACGGTTCTTTGGCACATTGGACACGACAAACAACCTAGTACAAAGACGCTACTGACACTATCGCCGCCCGATTATCTGACAAAGCACCCACTGGCCGCTGCGCCCCCTGACACTTAATGCTTTCGGCCCTGACGCCCTGACACCTTGACAAAAGCACACACTGGCCGTTGCGCCCCTGACACTTAATGCTTTCGGCCTGATGCCCTGACAAAAGCACCCCGGACCGCTGCACCGTCTGACAAAAGCGTGGCAGGCACTCCTGTTCCTGACATCCTCGTCCGAAGCTTCCGTTGACAGCAGGGCCAGCTCAGCATGTCGGGTCAGCATGCCAGGTCAGCCCTACCGAACCGCCTCCCATCAGGTATAAATATCCCCTCACTTCTTGCGGTGAAGGGGGGGAGAAAATTCACTCTCAATCTCCTTACTCACACACAAGAGCAAAGGTCGTCCTCATCTTTGCTCTTCCACTCATAGCTCGTCACGTACGGTCGACTCACCCTCAGTCCGACCTGCGTGCCTAGCCCCCATTTTAAGCCCTATTACTGACTTAGGCATCGGAGGGGCTAAGGGTTGAACCCCAACCCCGCCCTTCTGACGAGTTGTTCGTGCTGCAGGAGAGCTCGCCCCTAGACTAAAGTCAGCGTCAACCCCCCGCCGTCCAACCTTCCTCAGCTGCGTCCGACGAGATACGACCCCGTGAGCACCACCGGCAACGGATCCAACTTTTTCACCCCACTAATCACTTGTTAAACAGCCCACCTAAACCCTCTTCTCCACATAACCATCGTGCCATTGGTTCCCCATAATATAAATTCATTGTACGCGAGTTCCACCTCGTAACAGTAGTAAAACGGTATATGCGCATAGCAACTCCCTAAACGAAATGTAATGTTTAAGTGTTAGACATCGTCTCTGTCTAATACCAATTGGGTTTGAGTTGGATGCTAGCTAATACTTAACAATTTGTGTGTGAGCCCAGGGTTAAGGGCCTAGTATGGGATGAGTTCGTAGCAAGGCTATTGTTAGGGGCATAGTCTGAGTTGTCTCTCTAACAAATGATATCAGAAGAAGCATCATGCTACGATCGACGGTGCGAAAGTGACGACATGGGGAAGGAGCGACATAAGAGGGAGCGACTTGGTAAATGCCTTAGTTGGCCAATCAAAGAGGGCACCCTAGAGTGGGCCGCTGTGGACGACGGTTGTCGGAGGCATGGTGGTATGTTACGATCCCACTCAGTCCCACATCGGAAAAAATAAAAGAAATGAAACGTTTAAGTATTAGATGGCCTCTCCACCTAATAGCAATTGGGTTGGGTTGGATGTTAGCTGATACTTAACAATTGGGGTGTGAGCCATGTGTTAAATGCATATCATGTGATGGGTCCTTAGCAATGTCAGTGTTATGGGCCTAGTATGTGACGTGTCTCTAACAAATGGACGTTATGGGCATAAAATTGGCTTGGTCACTAACACATATAGCGATTTGGGCGAGAGTTGCTTTGTGCACCCACCGTTTTACTCGGGCGCACACGACCACTATACCATTTATTTACAAGTGTGCCACTCAAAATTGTTCATCGCACAGAATCATTCAAAAATTCTGAAAATGCTCCGGTTCTACGCGGTAGGTAAAATGACTGACAGCCAACGGACGACAATGCCGCATCCTCTGCTATCCCCATCGACCACCCTCTCCATTCTCCATTGCACATTCCAAACCTTCTCTCGTCTGCGCGAGGGTGAGGGATGGGTGTGGCGACGAGGTAACGAGGCGTAAATTTTGAATGGCAAACTTGTAAATAGGTGGTTGTGCGCGCGAGTAAAACGGTAGGTGCGCGAAGCAACTCAGAACAACGAAAAACTTGAAAAATTCCCGCAAACAATTACGACTTCTTCGTGACAGAGCCGGGCGAAAACCCTAGAAAGACTATCGGACGGTCGAGTTGTCGTCTTCGATTCCGCTCGGCTCCCGCCAAAAGCAGAGACAATTTGGAAGAGCCGCAGCTGCTATCTGCAAGTCCCCGAATCTTAAATTTTTTTAAATTTGCCAAAAATCAGAAAATAATTTGATTATTGATTTGCTGCGTGGCTATTGGTTAGGGTTCTGAATGCTTATCGTTTGGTTTATTCTTCCATAAAATGCAAATCTGACTCTGAATATAGGATTATATTTTTATTTTTTATAAATTTGTTTTTGCTTGCTTTCGTGCGGACAAATTTGCATGATTGTTGACCTGATCAAATGTGATATGAACGTTATAAATCTGAGCACTAGACTCTACTTTATAAATACATTCTTTTTATTCATGGTACTAGTCATAAAAAATGCTTTCAAACTACAATGTGTTATAATTCCAAATGTTCGTGGTTTACGAAATTTTTAGATTGAAATATTTTTGCTTATTTTTCATCTAGGTTCTAGGTATAAATCAGCGAGTCCTTGTACAGACAAAAGGAATATCTAAGCAAGGATAGGAAAGATGTCAACAATTCCTACCCAACATATAAATCAATTACACCATCACAATTGCAGCTTTGAGGAGGAGGCCAACCTATGCAGTACAGTCCAATGTAATAATTAAAATCTGACTGAATTGGTCACGCTCCTTTGCACTTTATTTGTTATTATTATTTTTTGTTAAATGTTATGATACATTGTTTCAGTCTGCGCCTCATTGTCATGGTTATAAAGTCAGAAAACCATGGTTTACATGAGTAGTTGTTAGTTGGTAGATGCCTACAACCATTTCTTTTCATATAGATACGAGAAACCTAAATGTTGTAAATGCGCCAATGTCACAGTGAAGTCTGTTTAACAAATATCCTCCAGAGTTCCAACATGTGCAACCTTTTTCTTGAATCTTTCTGGATACTAAAAGATTTCAATTCCAGCAGTAGAGAGATGCCTTTAGCAGGAAGGATTCGTTGTGTAGCAATATCCAATTTGGCTTTTAGAAAGCTCATGGCACAATTTGATGCACTTTTAGTGCAGCTCCTTCGTGGTCGTTCATTTGGCCACATTTCTACCTTTATTTTGGTCCAGAAGGCTTTCCAGGGAATACCATTTTACTACTTTTGCCAAGATACCATTTAGAGCAAACATTATCAATGGGATGTAATAGGTAGTTATTGCATGCACTTTGCATCCTCATGGTCCTCCAAGTTGTGGCGACACCCATAGGGAGATTCCATAGCATTAAAAGGAAGATTATGTACTAAAATCACCCTTAGGATTAGGATCAAATCAACTTATCATCTTGTGTGCCTTGCTTATAATTTTTCTACCGGTCTGGACTCTTGAGGCATTTAGGCACAAAACGTTCGAGGCAGAATCAAGCCTTAAGGTTAATTCATGTTGATAAAATGTATTATACCAAGTATGATTGCAAAATATCAACAGGGCTATGTATATGATCGGTTCACATTGTAAATTCATCTTCAATCACTGTAGATTTATGCAGGAGATCTCCTTAAGGAAAGAATACTGTGAGGAGCATAGGAGAGGGAAATGTCTCTCCAACAGATGAAACGACATGTCATAATCGATTGTATGATATACTCTTTTTTGAATATTCCCGTTCCTATTGTCACACAGCTTCCAGGAGATCACATGCCTTAACCCCAATCCCCCCTCTAACAGATTGTGCCAAAAGGCAGTTCTTAGATTGCATATCCTTAGTGGCTATTCTAGTGACTGGGCAAACCATCTAACGGAATGAGTGAATCATATGATCTATTTGTGATTATATATGAAACTTATATGTTTCTTCGGTAAATGGTTGTTTTCTGCCATAACGTATGACAGATATAAATTAGTAATTCCCGCTTCAAATTAGTAGATCGTTTGTTGATGTTTGCTCAATGCAAAGATCTCTTCAACTATGTTGATGCCAGTGTAATCTAATTGACGGTTGACTGCTAAAAGTTTTAGCTTGTTGCTGTCAAGTAATTGATTTTTCCTTTTGACAAACATGGTATGGTATAATTTCAATTTCTTTGCCTTTCCAATCAATCCATTGTCCTTTATTTTATGTCTTTTGGAAGACAGTGTTAATCTCCTTGGCTTGTACTTTCTCCGGGTAATCATATATTGTTTACAATCAAATTCACGTGAAGAATATGTCACGACTCTTCTTGGTCAAACTTTGGTGTAGTTCTATCCCTAGACATGTGCATCCCGTAATCTGTGTGTTTGTGTGTAGCTAAACTTGTTCTATAGACAATCCAGATGTTGCTAGGTCATTTTGTCATTTATATTTCTTTTAATTAGCATGGTAGATTTTAGTGAATACCTTGTTGAAACAGATTCTTTGTAAATTTATATGCATCTAACATGATGTTACGATTCCAGAGTAGTTGGAGATGGGGATAATTCGGAGCAGTTTCTCGTTTCTACTTGGTACAGGCTGTGGAGTTTACATTGCTCAAAACTACAATGTCCCTAACATAAAGAAGCTTGTGAACACATGGATCTTTGTGGCAAAGACCATTGAAGAAACCTACAGGAAGCCGAAGAAGAGAGATGAAGATTAACACTTCTTCTCTTCATCTTCTGTGTAGATGAACTATTAAATACAGAGGTAAAGCGATTCATTATAGCTAGAACAGTGCATTAATACGGTGATGGATAATCATGTTGATACATGAGCTTCATTTCTTATGGCTTATTTGCCTCCTTTTATACATCGAATCTGTTCTCTACTTACTGGTCATAATTTCAACACCTTAGCGGTGGCTTGCTTTTTTGTGTGTGCCAAATTTTAGAACATCGCGATTTGTTCCTTCACATATTATATATAGTAGTGTTGTGCTTGCAGTTTGTTGATCGGTCCAATCCTTTGTATGCATGAAAATTATTTGAGTAATGTACTGCAATTTAAAATAAAGTAGCACATTTTGAGACTAACAGCTTCATTTCTTGTAATCTGCTTCTAGTTTGAACCTTAAAAGAAATATTAGAAGGCTCAGTTCAGATGAAGAACGTGGGAACAGTAATATTTGGAGCAATAAAAGAGGGAAAATTTTCGGAATTGGTAATGTTGGTAACACATGTAACCCACTCATTGAAAATGTTATTTAGTTAGTGGACTTTAGCATAATTTGATTAGTATTAGTCAACGTTGTGATAGGGAATATAAGGTTCTTTTTACTAGTGATGCATGCTTAGTCTATGATAATGCTATGTAGAATGTTTTGATTAGTGATAAAAGTAGAGATGATATTTATACATTGTCTATGAATGTTCATGATTCAAAAGTTTGCTTGGTAGTCTCACGTTGTGACCCTCTTCTATGGCATGTAAGATTTGGTCATGTCAACATTAAGAAAAAAAATAGAAAAGATTTGGTAAATGGTTTGTCGAAAATAAATTTCAAACTTGAAAAGATTTGTGATTCGTATCAACATGGCAAATTGCATAAAAGCATCTTTAAGAGTATTGGAGCTCTTAATTCTTGTAGGCCATTGAAACTCTTTCATATGGATTTGTTTGGTCCTACAAGAGTTTTCTCTCTTAATGGTAGTAGCTATGACTTTATTATAGTTGATGATTATTCTAGATATACTTAGATATTATTTTTAATAAAAAATGATGCCTTAAGTGAATTTGAAATATTTTTCATACGTATTCAAACATTATTTTTTAGATATTATATTGATTAGGACAGATCATAGTGTATAGTTTGAAAATGAAGCTTTTCAAAAGTTCGGTGAAAATCACTGAGTTGATTTTCCTAGAGCTGCTCCACAGAATATGATAGTTGAACGGAAAAACGGGACACTCCAAGAGTGTGCACACATAATGTTGTGTAAAAGCAACATTCCCAAATACCTTTGGACGAAAGCAGTTTCCACATCATGCTATGTACAAAATAAGGTACTCATTAGAACACCTTTTAATAAGGTACCTTATGAACTTATTTATCAAAAGTTCATGTTTTATCTTATTTTCGTGTCTTTGGTTGTAAATGCTATATCTTGAACACCAAGGATGACTTAGATAAATTTGATTTCAAATATGATGAGGGAATCTTTATTGGTTACACCTTGTGTTGTAAAGCTTTTAGAATTTATAATAAAAGAACTTTTAGTATTGATGATAATATGCATGTTACTTTTGATGAATCTATTGATAGAACTTCTTGTATTATTGATGATGATGATGATGCTCATGTTGATAACACTTTAGGACATTTTGTTGTTGATCATGCATCTGGTTTATTGCCTAAAGCTTTCAGTGAAGCTACACATCATCCGCACAAAAGTCATTGGCAGGATTGATGATGGTGATAGGAATAGATCACGGATTGAGCATATGATGCATGCTGCCTTTATATCTAACATTGAGCGAAAGAAAGTTAATGAAACTTTTGCAGATAGTTCATGGATCTTAGCCATACAGGAAGAACTTCTTCAATTTGAGAGGAACCAAGTTAGGAGTTGGTTCCAAGGCATAAAGACCATACAGTCATAAGGACAAAATGGGTCTTCAAGAACAAGCTGGATGAAGGTGGACATGTACACAAAAACAAAGCAATAGTAGTTGCACAAGGCTATTCTCAGGAGGAAGGAATTGACTTCGATGAAACTGTTACTACTGTAGCTAGACTTGAATCTATTTGAATTACTTGCTTTTGCCTCTTACATGAATTTTAAACTTTATCGAAAGGATGTTAAGAGTGCTTTTCTTAATGTATATATATTAACGAAGAGGTTTATTCGGAGCAACTTCATGAATTTGAATATGGGAAGTTTTTTGATCATATTTTCAAATTAAGGAAAGCTCTTTATGGATTGAAATAAGCTCTTAAAGCTTGGTATGAAAGGGTAAGAAAGTTTTGATAGATTCTGGATATGATGTATGTAAGGTAGATACTACTTTGTTTATTAAGAAGATTGATAGTGATAATTCTTTTTCAAATATGTAGATGATATTATTTTTGGTTCTACTAACAAAAATCTTTGCCAAGAGTTTGCTAAGCTTATGCAAGATGAGTTTGAGATGAGCCACTTGGGTGAGCTCAATTTCTTTAAGCATGCAAATCAAGCAGTCAAAGGATGGAACATTCATCCACCAGACCAAGTACACAAATGAGTTACTAAAGAGGTTTGGGATGGAGGACCCAGCTCGAAAGGATACACGTATGACAACTTTCACATCCTTGGACAAGGATGAAAATGGTAAGTGTGCAGACCAAAGAATACATCGATGTATGATATGTTCATTACTTTATATTACTGCAAGTAGACCTGATATTATGTTTAGCAGTTGTGCATGTGCTAGTTATGAGTCAGATTCTAAGAAAGCTCATTTTAATATAGTAAAACACATTCGTCTGTATCTTAAGACCACAACTGACTTTGGTTTATTTTATCCAAAAGGTAGCACATTTGCCTTAATATCGTATACCGATTTTGACTTTGTTTTTTTGCAAAACTACCAGGAAAAGCACAAGTGAAACTTGTCACTTTCTTGGATATTGTCATGTTTAGCAAAAAACTGAATTTAATGTCATTGTCCACTACTGAGGTAGAGTATATTACTGTCAGACTTGCATGTGCTCAAGTCCTTTGGACGAGACAATGCAAGTCTTAGCTGATTTTAAAATTAAATGTCTTACGTCTGTTATTTACCATGATAACAAAAGTGCTATCAATCTGACTAAGAATCATGTATTGTACCCTAGGACTAAACACAGATATTAGACACCGCTTTATTGATGATCACTGCACTAAGATGGATGTAAAACTTAAGTATATTTCTACCAAACATCATGTTGATAATTGACACTTAAGATTGATTCTTTCATTAAATTACATAGAGATCTTGGTATTGTTAGTGAGAAAGAAATTTCGTTATTTATAATATTATTCATGATATGCTTGCTTATGCTTATATTGCTTATGTCACTTTAGTTGCTTTGGTTGATCACCCTTCTTGATTATGTCAAAGGGGGAGAAAGTTTGGTGACATAAAATATGATATGTTGACTTCATATATGATTGTACACTCTGGCACACCATTGATACATATATGATACATGCTTTGAATCTTCTTATTTCTAACATGCATTGATGCAGGTGGAGTTCTAAAACAATTTTGCATCAATATAGAGGGAGTAATATTTAATTATTTTTAATTTCATATTTAATGTATTAAGTTATTTGTCGTCATCAAAAAAGGGTAGAATGTTGATTATTGCATCACCTTTATGTATGTTTTGATGATGATCAAACAATTAAGGGTTGCTAATGAGATTTGTGAGTATAGGTAATTAAGTCAACATGGTCAACAATCCATTCAAGCTCACAAAATTAGATGATACAAAGTTAAAGCTTTAGGTTGGAGAGTCAAAAGATTTGAAGCTCAACAAGACAAGTTGTAGAGTCAAAGAATGCATCAAGACTCCAAGTATAGTGTGAGTTTGTATTTATTTTTGTAATTTGTCTTAGATTGTTAAAGTCATTAAATTGAAGCTTGCACACTTAGAAATATGTTTTAATATTTTAAAATCATTTTAATAGAAATTTCCTGAGTTTTCTGATCCGTATATGTTGTAGAGTCAAAGAATGCATCAAGATTCTAAGTACAGTGTGAGTTTGTATTTTTTTTTGTAATACGTCTTAGATTGTTAAAGTCATTAATTGAAGTTTGCACACATTTAGAAAAATGTTTTATAATCATTTTAATAGAAATTTCCTGAGTTTTCTGATCCGTATCTGTGTATCAGAAAACTGGTCGACCAGTAAATGTACTATGATTGATAAGTATACTAGGAAAGTAGTGGCACTTTGCACTAGTCGACCAATGTTGTTCAATTGGTCGACCAGTCAGCCACTGGTTGACCAATCATTGTACTGTGGTCGGCCAGTTAACCCCAACGATCTTATTTAACTAGCCTTTTGACAATCCATTGGAGAGACGTTGGAGGGCATTTTGGGCAGTCTGTTTTATGCAGATTTTTACCATATATATAGTGGGGTTGCTAAAGTGTTTTGCATGAATTTATTGAGCAAAAATTAAGTGTTTTCAAGTGTTTTTTCTAAGCTCTCTTAAGCCATTCAAAGTTTTCTTAAGGCCAACGGTTTTAAGTTTTCACAAAAACTTTTAAGCAATCATTTTTACTTGGCCGTAGAATTGTGATCTCCTCAGGCTTCATTTTGATTTTCTTAAGATTACAATTTGAGTTTTCCTTAGCCCTCTCTACAAGCTTCAATTTTGATGGCTATAGGTGCATTGTAACTTCTCTACAAAAGTGTAAGTGAAAATCCACACGCGGGTGTGATGGTAAGTTATTTGTATTGGCTGTAATTTGTGAAAAGTCTCATTTGGTTGAGGTTCTCTTGTTGAAGATGTTATTGTTAGGAGTATGTGTAGGGTCTTTACTCTCTCTCTGCCGCTAAACCCTAGCATGATCTGCCCACGGCCGGTCCACGCGGACGGCGCCTGCTTCGGGCGGACCGGCGTCTCCCGAAGCCGTGCCGTCCGCGTCTCCCGGCCGTTGCTGCCTGCGCTGGGCTTCCACCGGTCGTCGCGGGTAAGGGTGGCAGTATCCTCCAGATCCGATCTCCGGCGTTCGGATTCGCGGGTCTCCTCCTGACGATCCTGGCACTTCTGTCGGGTCCAGATCCAGTCTGGCGTTTGGCCTTCACCTCACGCGCTGTCCACAAAGAATCGACGTTCGTGGTCAGCGACTGGGGCCGATTTCCGTTCTCAGAACGTCGACGATGCTTGCATTCCCTGTTCCGGCCACTGCTGGGCTCCTTCAGTCTGTCGGATTGTCTTACTGCCGAAGTTTCTCCGTCTGCTGCTTGGCTCCGTGGTTCTGCTCCTGGACGCTGGGATTTTGTTGTGTCCACTCCCTTGCTGGATCGTTCCTCTGCCGTTCACTGGAGTGCCCTTGTCCTGTCGTTTGCCTCGCGTCCGGCCCTCGTGCGCATACCTACCGCCTTCAGATGCTTCGGGCCCCGCCTTCTCCTACGGATCTATAATTCCTAACAGTTATTAGGTTAGAAATCCTCACTTTGTGAGGTTGGTGTTGTAAAAGCCCTTAGAATATTGAGGCAATGGAAGTCCTCCTTTGAGAGAGGCATATAGTGGAAAGCCAAGTGTTTGCTTGGGACTGGACGTACCCCACGGGTGGGTGAATCAGGATAATATTCTTATATTTGCGTTTGATCACATGTCTCTCTCTCTTTCTTACTTGCTTTGTGCGCTTAACTTCGCTGTGCTTCTTCATTATCTTGCAAATTTTAGAGATTTGTTGATCAAGTGAGATAATGATGGGACGCGGGTTTACTCCAGGCGGAGAACCCGCTCCCAAGCCCACCCACGGGCTGGGCCGCCAGCCGCCCAGGCCCACTAGCCGCGCGCGTGCCTCTCTTGGCCAAAAAACCTAGTTTGATTATTTATATTGTTGGCTAGCCGTCGCTAGGGTTTAGGCTATCTTTTTTACATTGGAGTGATTTCATAGATTAGACGAGTGCAGACGTCCTCTATTGGCGTCTTGGAAGGAGAATACACCTTTCTTGTATTCAATTATCTTACGATTGTTACTTTGTCTCTACTTTGATTATCAATTGGTTAGATTTCTCTTTTCGGATCTATCAATTTGGTATCAGAGCACGTGACGATCCATGGTGGCGTCGACAACGAGATCGAAGGATAAATTCGACACTTTGGAGGAAAAATTCATGGGGAAATTGAAGGGGTGAAGAAATCACACGAAGAGACGATGAAGGCGATGAAGTCATTGGCGGAATCCATCAATTTATTGGCGGCTAATCAATCCAAGTAAGGAGAACAATTGACGAAGCTCCTCTCCCAAGGGTTGACGAGTCACCCCGAGGGTGGAAACCCTAATTTGACATCAAAGACGGCACCTTTGAAGAAGGGGAAGGAGAAAGTAGATGATTGGGATGCGGATCGGCCTTATGTGGAGGAGGGGTCACACGATGGGGAAGATGGGGATCCGTGGAGGGAAGACTACCGCGAAACCATTAGGCGAAGGGCGGAAGAGGCGAAAGGGGGGACGGCGAACCTAGCCGCCCCCTCACGAGCGACGAAGAGCAGATGGATTCCCCACGGAACCCCTGGAAGACGGTCGGGGGGCGGCGCACCCCCCAGCACCGCCAGGGGCTGGCGAACACCCGACGGACCCCGCGGACCCCGACGGCCCCCGCGCCCACCGCCCCAGGCTGCGAGGGCCCGAAGGAATACCGCCAGGGCCCGTCGGCCATGGGAAGTCATCGCCAGGGCCCGCCGGCCCTGGTACAGCCTCGCGGGGGCCCTGGGAAGCAGCGCCCAGGTCCCGTGGCCCCCCCGCACACCCGGGGTGTCTTTGCCGGGCCACAACGGCTTCTCGACGCCTCCGACGAGCAGCGGCGGGCGATCGTAGCAGGTTGAGAGGGGTTTTCCGCCGTATTGGGAGGATCCGGCTCGCGATTTTGGTGGTGGATTTGACCCGGGGGAGAGTCAGGGGTACTATGATGATGGAGGAGGCTATGTGGCTGAATTCGGAGATGACGCAGGATGGGATGACTTTGAGGGCAAGCGTGGGGGTCCCCGAGGGGACTATGGTGGCGGCAGGAGATTGCCACCTCGGCAGTACGAGACCCAGGACGAGAGGCGACAGCACTATCGCCAGCCTCGCCGTTCAGAGGGGAGGCCCGATCAGGGACACTTTGGTGGAGATGCAGGGGAGAGGATCAGTGACTGCAGTGTACAGAAGCTGGAGATTCATCTGTTCAGGAGAGAGGATCCACATGCCTGGCCGTTCACGGCGGAGAGGTACTTTACAACGCACCGCATGACAGATGCTCAGAAGTTGGAGGCGGTCGCTATTTGCATGGAAGGGAGAGCTCTGGGTTGGTACCAGTGGAAGGAGAGGAGGCAGCAGATTCGTGACTGGGAGGAGCTGAAGGACCTAATTCTGGAGGAGTTCAGGGATCCCCGCCTAGGAAACCTTCACGAGCAGTTATACACCCTCAGGCAGGATGGACCAGTACTGGAGTACATTGAGAGGTTCGAGACGTTGGCGGAGAGAGTACACGACGTCTCAGACGAGTCACTAGAGGACACCTTTCTGAAGGGGCTGAGGCCCAGTCTTCGAGCCGTAATAAGACCTTACAAGCCCAGTGGGCTTTCAGAGGTCATCGAGATGTCGCAGTTAGTAGAGGACTCTCGGACGGAGGATAGGAGAGTCGGGAGCAGCTACAGTGGCCAGATACAGAAGGGCACCCCGTCAGGAGCAGGCGGAGCGGGGGTCACCACTGGGGCAGGACATGCTAGCAGGGAGAAAGCAGGGGAGAGAAGTAGCGCCCCCAGCAGGAGGACAGTTCAGGAGGATGTCTGATGCAGAGATGAGGGAGAAGCGTCAGAAGGGCCTATGCTTTAGGTGTGACGAGAGGTTCACTCCAGGCCACAGGTGCGCGGGGCGCAAGTTACATGTGCTGCTACTGGAGGACGACGAGGGTGAGGAGGACGTCAAGGACGACAGCGCTGAGCAGGAGGAGGAGGAGGCCGAGGGCCATCAGCTAGACGTGGCAGAGGTGTCGCTTAACTCCGTGGTAGGGTTCACACCGATCCACACCATGGAGTTGAGGGGGGGATCGGAGAGCAGGAGGTGACCGTGCTGATTAATAGTGGGGCGACCCACAATTTCATCTCCAGGAGAGTGGTAGACCAGCAGGGACTGCAGCTGACCGACCGTGAGAGCTTCAGTGTGATGATGGGGACAGTGGAAGAAGGAGAGTAGTCGGAGAGTCTGCAGGGGGTTGGTGTTGACCCTACGGGGGATACATGTGATGGCGGACTTTCTACCTTCAGACTTGGGGAGCACAGATGTCATCCTGGGCATGACATGGTTGCAGACGCTGGGGGATATGACGGTGAACTAGAAACTTCTGCTGATGGAGTTCCAGGATGAGGGGAGAGCGGTTACTCTACAAGGGGATCCCAGCCTTTACAGAGTGGTAGTGTCACTGAAGACCATGCTGAGGACCTTACAGACCGAGGGAGGAGGGTACTTGGTTGAACTGTACACCATGACAGAGGAAGGAGGCGCAGAGACCAGTGAAGAGCATACCGTCCCAGGGGAGGTGCAGCAGATGTTGGCGCAGTTTGAGGAGATCTTTCAGGATCCTCGGGGTCTGCCACCGCCGAGGGACCATGAGCACGTCATAGTACTGCGGGAGGGTGCTTTCCCCCATCAGTGTCAGACCCTACCGGTACCCTCCAACACCAGAAGGATGAGATTGAGAGGATGGTAGTCGAAATGGTGGAGGCGGGAGTAATTCAGCCTAGTGTGAGCCCATTCTCCAGTCCCGTGCTCCTGGTGAAGAAGGATGGGAGCTGACGTTTCTGTGTGGACTATCGAGCATTGAACAAAGAGACAGTGCCAGATAAGTTTCCCATACCGGTGATAGACGAGATTCTGGACGAGTTATATGGGTCAGCCTGGTTCAGCAAGATAGATCTCAAGTCAGGCTACCATCAGATCAGGATGCGACGGGAGGATATGCCCAAGACGGCGTTCAGGATGCATGAGGGCCACTACGAGTTTCTCGTCATGCCGTTTGGCTTGACGAATGCACCAGCCACCTTCCAGTCCCTTATGAACAGGTATTCCGTCCGTACCTGAGGCGATTTGTACTGGTGTTCTTTGATGATATATTGGTGTACAATCGCACCTTGGAGGAGCACTTGGATCATCTGCAGGTGGTGTTTATGGAGTTGCGGTACAATCAGCTAGTGACGAACAGGAAGAAATGCTTATTTGGGCAGCCACGGGTGGAGTACCTAGGACACGTGGTGTCAGCAGATGGGATCGCAGCCGACAGGGGAAAGATAGCGACGATGTTGGACTGGCCATGGACCACCACCCTCAGGGGGTTATGGGGGTTTCTGGGCCTGATAGGTTACTACCGCAGGTTTGTGGAGGGATATGGGACGATCGCCTGGCCGTTGACAGAGTTACTTAAGAAGGATCAGTTCCACTGGGGGAGGAGGCTACAACAGCATTTGATGCCCTGAAGAAGGCCATGACGACCGTACCAGTGTTGGCGTTACCAGACTTTTCCAGGCCCTTTGTGGTAGAGGCAGATGCGTCAGGGCATGGGCTCGGAGCAGTGCTGATGCAGGATCATCGGCCCATTGCTTACTTCAGCCAGGTGTTGACAGCTAAAGCTCGACTGCGGTCGGTATACGAGTGAGAGCTGATGGCCATAGTCCTGGCTATTCAGAAGTGGAGGCCATACTTGTTGGGGCAGAGTTTCCTGGTACGCACTGATCAGCGGAGTCTGAAATATTTACTGGAGCAGTGGATGGTTGCCGAGGAGCATCAGAAATGGCTGCGGAAACTGCTGGGATACAGATTCGAGATCGAGTACCGACCGGGCTGGAGAACAAGGCGGCTGATGCCTTGTCACGGCGAGAGGAGGCGGAGTTGGCCGCACTAGCAGTATCCGTTCTTCAGGATTGGGGACCACTACAGCAGGAGGTGGAGCAGGATCAGGAGGTGGCAGGCATATGAGATGCCCTTCTGCAGGGATCGACTGGATATCCGGGATATTCTCTTCAGGATGGACGACTGCTATATTGGGGGAGCCTGGTTCTACCGAGGACATCGGCTTATCTACCCGCCATACTACAGGAGTTTCACAGCAGTGCCGTAGGAGGACATTCTGGTGTCCTCAAGACCTACCAGATACTGGCGAGGGAGGTCTACTGGAAGGGAATGAAGAAGGAGGTGGCGAAGATGGTGGCGGAGTGTGACGTGTGCTAGCGTCACAAGTACCCGGCGATGTCCCTAGGGGGATTACTACAGCCGCTCTCCTTGCCAGATCGAGTATAGGAGGACCTCTCCATGGACTTCATAGATGGATTGCCGAAGTCGGGTGGGTATACCGTCATCCTTGTTGTGGTCGACCGCCTCGGCAAGTATGCACACTTCATCCCACTTCGACATCCTTACAGTGTTGTTCAGTGGCAGAGATATTCTTGAGGGAGGTCATCAGGTTACATGGACCCTTAAAGTCCATCGTCTCAGACAGAGACCAGGTGTTCGTGAGTAGATTCTGGCAGGAGCTGTTCAGGCTGCAGGGGACAGCTTTAAGACGGAGCACAGCTTACCACCCTCAGACCGACGAGCAGACAGAGGTGGTAAACAGGAGTGTGGAGACCTACCTGCGGTGCTTCATTTCAGATAATCCCAAGGAGTGGGCCCGTTGGCTGGCGTGGGCGGAATATTGGTACAATACATCATATCACACGGCAGCACAGACGACACCCTTCAGGATTCTTTATGGCAGGGACCCCCATCTACTGCACTATGGGCATGAGTCGACACCAGTTTCAGATGTGGAGCAGTATTTGGCTGAGAGGGATCAGGTTTTGGAGGAGCTGAAGCTCCATCTGGCGAGGGCTCAGCAGGTCATGAAGGCGAGAGCAGACCTACATCGCAGAGATGTACAGTTCGTGGTGGGAGATAGGGTGTACCTGAAGCTGAGGCCCTACATGCAGAGGTCCGTGGCTCACAGGAGGAATAAGAAGCTGGCACCACGTTATTTTGGACCTTTCGAGGTTGAGGCGAGAGTGGGACCGGTGGCCTACCGGTTGAGATTGCCCCCAGGATCGGCTATTCACCCAGTGTTCCATGTCTTACAGCTCTGCCAAGCGATCGGAGACCACACACCATCCCCCACATTACCAGAGACATTGACGGCAGATATGGAGGTGAGGCTGGAGCCGGAGGCATTGAAAGGAGTGCGGCGTGGACCCGCAGGAGAGCGCCAGGTTTTACTGCAATGGAAGGGCTTGCCAGAGTACGAGAGCACGTGGGAGGCTATGGACGAGATGACTACGCGATTTCCAGACTTCCACCTTGAGGACAAGGTGGCTCTTGGGGGGAGTATTGATGGGACGCGGGTTTACTCCAGGCAGAGAACCCGCGTCCAAGCCCACATGCGGACTAGGCCGCCAGCCGCCCGGGCCCACTAGCCGCGCGCGAGCCTCTCTTGGCCAAAAAAAACCTAGTTTGATTATTTATATTGTGGGCTAGCCGTCGCTAGGGTTTAGGCTATCTTTTTGACATTGGAGTGATTTCATAGATTAGACGAGTGCGGACGTCCTCTAATGACGTCTTGGAAGGAGAATACACATTTCTTGTATTCAATTATCTTACGATTGTTACTTTGTCTTTGTCTGTACTTCGATTATCATTTGGTTAGGTTTCTCTTTTCGGATCTATCAAATAACACTCTGTGGAGACATGGGTAAATTTAGAGGGATTTAAGTTTTAATTGGTGATTATTTTTTGTAACACTATTCACACACACACTCTCTCTCTCCTTTAGTGTTTACTTGCCATCTTCAGCATCCCCAACATCATGTTGTCAAGTTATCATACAACTTTTAATGTTCGTTGCCTTGTGTGCTCCATGGCAACTTGTCGTGGATACAGCTAGTCTGCTCTGGTAGTAGCACATTGTATTTTAACCTGTTCTTTCACAAAGAATATCATGACCTAGCTGAAGACTGCATCAAGTTCCTCGTGAATTTCTTGCATATTTATGATTCGATTTCTCTTACATTTGTGTTGGATATTTCTGGACTGTACTTTCAATTTTGAACCTACGGACAAACTATTTTAGGGATCTTCTCACTTTTCAGACCTGCTGTGTGGTTGAAATTTCTAGTCAAATCCTACATCCTTCTAATCACGATTATATTTAAGTAAATCATCCTTAAGAAAGAAAGATCCTTAAGCGCACTGAGGTGAATGTTTGGTCCTAGTCTAGCGCTTAATTAATCAAACTTTCATTTGAGGGATAGTGGGATTTTAGTATCTTATTTCATTCCTCTAGTCAACATGATCATCCAAGGGTTCGCTTTCATTTGCTGCATGTGTCCTACTCATTACTCCCTACTAAGCCAATCCCCAACTCAAACTTTAGGTGCCATGTTCATAAGTTATTCCCTGAACCTTAACACCTCATATCATTCTCTGCTCCACTTAAACCCCCCTCACTTGCAGGTGGCCACCAAGAGAAAGTAGTAACAGTGTGGCTTAACTATTTGAATAAACTCCCCTACTCTCATCATTCTGTAGCCTATGATTGCCTTTTCCCCTTAGCCCTCTGTGCCGCCACCAAGAGATGGCCACATAAACTATTAAAAGATCAAGGGAAAAAGCCATAATAACTCAATAGCATTTTCATAAGGGGTTGAGCCTAGTTCAAGCATCATGGACCGTGTGTTGGTGGTTACAGCTAGGACAGTTTTCTAACAAAGTGTAATGATGTGATCTAAACCTTCCACAATCGTTGGGGGCACAGCACCGAACAGACCACTCGAAGGTGTACTCACACTTCATCGTAGAAATTTTAAGTATGTAATCTAAATGGTTTAGTTAGTGGAGGGGGTACCCTCTACTACTAGCAGACAAGGAATCCCATAGCTTCAATCTCATTCCTGTATGGAGCAGTCTCCATGGCTCCCTTCAAGGCCACATAGCCTTTGTGGAAAGGTGATAATCCACAAAGTATTGAAATATTGATATAGTCTTCCATTCTTTCATCACTTAGAAACATATAATAGGGAGCCTTATGGTTGGGTGCTTGTTTCTCTAAGATATAAGGGAATAGACATGCAATTGATTTCTTGGGGTTTTTAAATTGTTGTTCGGGATTGGGCTGCATGTGGAAAGAGCTTACTGTCTTTATGTATAGGCATGACATAGGTTATGAGAGCCGTAGTGGACAATGAAGAGCTTTATTTAAACCAAATGTGGGAAGCTTTGGACACCCTTTAGTTGGGTGAGATTCTCAATTGATTTTGTTCTGACTCACACGGGTTTTGGTATTTTGTAGCCTACTCCAAAATCCGGTGGATTTTTGTCCTCATTTTTCGGTTCAGAGGCACAGATCATTTTCCTAATACAAGTTTTAGTGTCTTTGAGTTAAATGTAAATAAAATATCTTTGGTTTTCTGCAAGTGCTGCCTTCTTCCTTTATTCTTATTTTTTAATTTTTTCTTATGCCCTCCCCTCCTTGAATTAGCATGAAACTTGTACATCTCAGCTGTCCAACAACGGAGTTGAGCCTACCTCCTCAATGGAGGTAAAAGTTCTGGCTAGTACTAGTACTACACCTTAGGTTTAGGTGAGAACATTTTCTTTACTAGTGGGGAATGAGTCATGGTAGCTTCTTTTACTGCACGATACCGTCTTTTGATCTTTAATTTTTTCAAAATCAGTCTTTATGTCACCATGAGTATATTTCTTTATTCGTTTCTAGTTAATGTTGGCCTTCTACTCTCTGTTGCATGATTCTCACAGTTTTGAACATTGGATTGGATCTGCTCTCATATCATCTTGCCATGTTACAAACCAATAGACATCCTGCAGATTCTGATGGTTTCAATTTTTTTAACAGGCATAGACAAGAAGATCTTTTTGTCGGGAAGCATTGAACCCTAGTTTTGTAGTCTCTTTCATGCATTCAATAAGCTTTCCTCTACGTAACTGCTTGCAAAGATTGACAGACAAAGTGGCTTCCATGTGAAAAGTTTCACCCTCACTTCTGCTTCTTCGACACTGGTGCTGGATTCGACACATGGTGAGTGATGACTACTGGGGTAATTTTTGTTTAAGCACCCCATACTTGTTCATTGCACGCGGGACTTTTTTTAATTACAGTAGGTGATGAATTTTATATCTACGCAAATTGACAAGCACCATGCACACACATTAATCTCTAGAAGTAGCTTGTGCCTACTATGATCTTTGTTTTCATGGTCTAATGTGCAGTAAGCAAAGTTTTCTTTTTTATATGTTGCACAGTTTAAGACCACTTTCTGCATATATCAGCAAAAACAGTAAATTTGTGTTGGTTGGTGTGTTGTAGGTTTTAGGCTGTAGGTTTTTTTTTTTGTTTTACAAGAAAAGTGCAATGTTCAAACGGAAACACATTTTCATGTGGGTTTATGTGGATCCAAACAACTCCCAACTCTTATTTAATGGCAAGTGCTATATACACCTCATTCCTGGATGTGTATGTTAATTTCGGTGCAAAATTTGTCAGTTTTGGAAGAGAGGGATGTGAGATTTTGTGACGTGACATATTTGTCATTTTTGGCAATGATTGCGGTGCAGACTAGTTTTTTTCCCTTAAGAAAAATAAAATTCATACACCCCCAAGCCCCAACCCAAGGGAGTGAATATAGCACAGGGCTATTGACTTGGGGCTTTTCGAAAGTAGTTAGTACGCAACACCAACCTCGAAGATGCTCTCAAAGGGCTTAGTTACTATTACTAATACGAAGGACCCATCGCCATCCAAATCACTTTGCTCACAGAAAATTCAAAATCGCTTGCTTTTATGCAGGGCAAAAGGCACACTTTGCTTAGATTTTCACCGTCGGTTTTACGTATTACTGAAAGAATCATGATAGGATCTAATCATTTCTCAATTTTGAATAATCTTTTGGCAACATTCCCCCTCTTGTTATGAATGAGGGAGGCATTTGGCCTCCCCTCCTTCATTACCCATTCATTAGGCCCTCATTACTTAGAGTAATGGGGACCCTTGGTCTCCTAGAGGCTTTTGGCCTCCCCACTATGAGATATATAAATAGAGCACCATGGCTCTTAGCTATGGTGACTTATTCTTTTGCTAAGAAATCTTGTCTCTTTCTCTCTTGAGTCCTATTACTCTCTAACATGTTATCAGCACGTGTTCTTCCTTGAGCAAGAATCCAAGCCTAAAATCCCCACCAAATTGATCCCCTACGCGCAAGGAATCTTTGGTTGCTGCGGCGATTCGTTGGAGCGTTTGCGGCATTCCGGAAGCGTTCGGAAGCTCGGATCTTTATTTCTACGGATCTTTTCTACGGTCGTCCCTAGATCATCGATCTAGAGGTATACTTCTTATTCCCGTAGATTACAATGGACTATACATAAAATTTTTTACCATTTTTGCATACAAGTAAAAATTAAAATAATAGAAAGAAAAATTTGTTATCAATCACATTTATATCGAAATGATGATCGGACTATATCGAAATGAAGTTCCAACTCTGGAATAAATTTTTCTTGTGACTGGGCTATATCCGATTAAAATAAATTCTTGTATGCGAAGAGAGATTAACTGTAGAACCTGATATAGTCCATATAGTCCTATCACTTTGTGTCTATC
This sequence comes from Scilla litardierei, assembly GCA_030789695.1. Lineage (NCBI taxonomy): Eukaryota > Viridiplantae > Streptophyta > Magnoliopsida > Asparagales > Asparagaceae > Scilla > Scilla litardierei. The sequence goes on from CM061137.1 coordinate 139,819,134, forward strand.
ACTTTACATGAATTCTCGTTACTCTGGATTATAGTCCTGTCACTTTACAACATTTGGAGATCATGTATAACATTACAGAAAATATGTAAATTGTTAGATATTGATTAAAGAAAGATTAATACGAAGAAGTGCACTAGGTGTTCAACAAAATATGTGTGCATTGCATAACAGTTCAAAGCAAACTTTCATCCCTTAGCTCTCTATGGATTTCTAGTTAACCAAACTGTTTCCCTGGAATTTTCCCAATGTTTGCTACACCTTTCCCGCATGATTAACACATTTTCTTAGTGACTGCCATACGTGGCCTCATAGCTTCACAAAAGTAACATCATATTGGGTGTAGGGACTCAAGAAGCCCAATAACCACAGGTCAAAAGTGCCTCACCTTCCAATGGGAACACATACATCAATGAAACCTCTTGTTTTTAGTGAGATTAGGGGTTTTCAGTGAGTTGGGCTTCATGCCCATACAATTACAAATTTATTTTTTTAACAGCTAAAACTCTAATTTGGCCCGAAGCCAAAATTTAGAGGCAAATGATTATGCGTAACTGCGGAATGGGCCACAGGCCCATATAATTAAAACTATTTTTTGGCCCGAAAGCCACAAAATAATTTATAAATTCGGCATTTGAAATATGAGAAATATTTATATTTTTTATAACGGGATATAAAATTGGCATATTTAAACTCAGAGAAAACTTTGTAAAAACACAATTAGTTTATATAGTCCATGTTGAAAAATTTATTTAAACATCGCTCTTGCAAATTATTATCTATGGTTTACTAGGATTCTATTTTTTCAAAATATAACTACCTTAAAGATCCTGAGACCGCTCTGCCGTTAGTCAACTAACCTAACGGTGTATGACGTTTCCACGTGGTTTACGAGATAATTATATTTTCTAGTTTCCTTTACCATATGTTATGCTTGAGATATATGCGTGGTTGTTTATTTTTATGCCTGTAGCATATTTAGAACTGCGTGAATGTTTAAATCAGTAAAAATGTGTTTTTCGGGATCGGCCATTGTATACCTATTTACTTTCCTTGCACTTTTATTTTCTTTTGAGAGAATTTGTAAGTGAGGAAATTTGTATTTTAAAGCCAAAGCTCGATGCAACAGCACATAGAATTGATGAAAACTCCTTCAATGGATCATGATGTCGGTCAATGTGCTTGGCTAAGTTTGCTGGACCAACCTACCTTGACTGGGGTAACAAGTGGTCCTGGCTTAGTCAATTCCCTGGCCGCGTCCGCTGGACCGCAAGGAGTCGATTCATGACTGTGTAAGCCAAAGCTCGATGCAACAGCATATGAAGACGGAGATATAGGGATCCAGTTCAGTTTGGGTTTCCGCAGTTGTATTTTTCTTTCCTTTTATGGACTGTAAACGAACTTTGGACTGTTTATTTTTGGGTATCTGGCCGATCCCCGCATTTTTACTTGTTTATTTCTTTATGCATGAATTTTTAATTTTAATTAATTCATGCTCATTTTAAATTGCGTAGATAAATGGCAAAATTGGCAAGCGTCGATTTCGAAGTCCTTGACTCTGCAGGGACAAATTACCTGAGTTGGCGAGTGGACCTGAAGTTCCACTTGCGTTCGATGGCCCTCCTTGGGTCCATTTTGGCTCCTTCCTCGGCCCCCGCAGCGGCCGAAGCTTCTGCTACAACTAGCAGCAGCCCTACAACCACTGTATCCGATGTAGATAAGGCAAAAGCCATAATCTACATTAGGAAACATATAGATCGGACCTTAAAGGCCGAATACTTAACGGTTGAGGATCCAAAGGACCTGTGGACAGCGCTGGAAGCTCGGTATAAACATCAAATTGATGTTATATTACCGCGTGCCAGTTATGAGTGGGAAAACCTCAGACTTCAGGACTATAAGTCCGTCGCTGAGTACAATTCTGCACTTCATAACATCACCTCACGCCTGAAGTTGTGCGGTGAAGAAGTGACAGAACAACGCATGTTGGAAAAGACATTTACCTCGTTCCACGAGAAAGATGCAATCCTCATGCAGCAGTATCGTGAACGCAATTTCACGAAATTCTCCGATCTGATCTCATGCCTACTTAGGGCAGAGCAGAATCGAGACTTACTGCTTGCAACTCATAACTTACGTCCAGCTGGCACTGCCCCTATCCCTGAAGCCCATCACGTTTCTCCCCAGAAGTGGAAAAACAAGAGGAAGGCTAAAAACACTAAAGGGAAAGCTATAATGAAGCAACCAAGAGGTGCAGCTCCCCAGACAAACAAAAACAATAAGGGAAAAAGAAATTTCACTTGGAAGCGAAAGAACACCGAGCAAGTGTCACTTCCAAAGAAGAACTGGGAGGATAAATGCCATAGATGCGGTATGACTGGCCATTGGTCCAGAAACTGCCGCACTCCTCACCACCTCCAGGATCTATACCAGGCGAGCCAGAAGTCTCTACCTGAAACAAACTTGGCGGCTGTTCAGCCACCAACAATGTTTACTGCAAAAGACTTCGAGAACGACGACCTTCTCGATTGAGCACCATCGTTTATCTATGCTTTTTAGAATTAAATGTCTCTTCATCTTTTATTTGCTTAAGTACGAACTTTTATTTTCGAATGAATGTTTACATTTTCGCTCAAATAAAATTTCGTTTTTGCTTATATAGTTGATGTCTGAGTGCCTAGTGGACAGTGCCTCAACGCACACAATCCTTCGCGATCATTGCTATTTTAATAGCGTAAAGAAATATGACGGTCATGTTATCACAATTTCAGGACTGTCCCAAATAATCGAAGGATCTGGTGAAGCAATTATATTGCTCCCAAATAACACAAGACTTCAAATAAAAAATGCATTATTCTCTCCTAAATCAAATAGGAATCTCGTAAATTTCAAAGATTTCCGTTTAAACGGATATCACTTAGAAACCAGAGATGAAAATACGGTTGAATATCTGTATGTAACTCGTCAGAAAGATGACCGGAAGATCATCTGCGAACGATTCAAGGGACTCCCGTCGGGTCTCTACCAAACATACATTCAACCAATAGAAGCCAATATGACTGAGCACCAGACGTGCCAATCCTTGCCAGAGTTCGAACTCTGGCACAATAGACTTGGTCACCCTGGAACAGCAATGATGCGACGCATCATCTCTGAATCCCGTGGACACAAATTGAAGAACCTGAAGATTCTTCAAAAGGGTGAATTTCCATGTCTCCCTTGTTTCAAGGGAAAACTTATAACGAGACCATCCCTCCTGAAAGTGGGATTAGAGTCTCCTGGCTTCCTTGAGAGAATTCATGGTGACATTTGCGGGCCTATTCACCCCTCAAGTAGCCCATTTCGGTACTTCATGGTACTGATTGATGCATCAACCAAATGGTCTTATGTGTGCCTCTTGTCCACCCGCAACCTAGCTTTTCCAAAGCTATTGGCACAAATAATAAGGTTGCGTGCTCATTTCCCCGATAACCAAATCAAGAAACTACGTCTTGATAATGCGGGAGAATTTACTTCACAAGTCTTCGAAGACTATTGCCGGGCAACGGGTATTGAAGTTGAACATCCTGTAGCACATGTTCACACCCAAAACGGATTAGCTGAGTCCCTTATAAAGAGACTCCAATGGATTGCACGTCCATTGCTTATGCAATCCCAGTTGCCTGTGGATGCTTGGGGGCATGCTATTTTACATGCCGCATCACTTATTAGGATAAGACCCTCTGGAGGTCACACTTTATCCCCGATGCAACTAGCATACGGCGCACCTCCGGATATCTCTCATTTGAGAGTGTTTGGTTGTACAGTATATGTCCCAATAGCACCACCGCAGAGGACCAAAATGGGTCCTCAGCGTCGTCTAGGTATATATATTGGGTTTGATACGCCCTCTATTATCAGATACCTTGAACCCCTGACGGGTGACGCATTCAAGGCACGTTTTGCAGACTGTGAATTTAATGAGAAATTTTTTCCAAAACTGGGCACACAGTCTAAGAAGCCAGAAGCTTCTGAGACCATTAGTTGGGACCAGAAGTCTTTGTCCCTATATGATCCGCGTACTAATCTGTGTGAAGATGAGATCCTGAAGATCCTTCACATCCAGAATACAGTACATCTTTTACCGGATAAATTCACGGACAACCAGAAGATTGTCTGTTCACACGTCCCTGCTGCCAATACGCCAGCTAGGATTGACATCCACATAGATGGATGCAGCCCACCGGCAGCAGAATTGGTTGTACCTCAAATGAAAAGAGGACGCCCACCAGGTTCAAAAGATAAAGTTCCTCGAAAGAGGAAGACTCCTGGCGATACTAAGATTATCCCTCCACAGGATGCTGAGCTCAGACCAGCTACTTCTCCCCTCCTGATTTCCCCAGCAGAGGAAACAATAGGAGAAACATCATTAAATTTTGTACGTACTGGAGAAGTACTGGACAGAAATAGCATAGTCGTCGACGACGATTTTACGTTCGATATTGCCGTTCACGTCACTGAATTTGACGATGACGTCGAACCACGATCTCTAGCGGAATGTAAACGCAGAGATGATTGGCCAAAGTGGGACGAGGCAATAAGAGTAGAGCTGGACTCACTCTTGAAACACAAAGTCTTTGGACCGGTAGTCCAAACACCAGTAGGTGTAAAACCTGTGGGATATAAGTGGGTTTTCATAAGAAAAAGAGATGAAAATAATGTGATCATTCGCTATAAGGCACGCCTTGTAGCCCAGGGATTTTCCCAAAGACCGGGGATTGATTACGAAGATACGTATTCCCCGGTCATGGATTCGATCACCTTCCGATTTTTAATCAGCCTAACTTCTCTGGAAGGCCTAGAAATGCAGCTCATGGACGTTGTGACTGCATATCTATATGGCGATATAGATAAAAATATCTATATGAGACTTCCTGATGGGTTTAATCTACCCCCAGAGATGAAAGAGATACCTCGGGACGTATTCTCTGTAAGGCTACATAGATCATTATATGGTCTAAAACAATCGGGCAAGATGTGGTATAACAGACTAAGTGATTTTCTTGCACAGCAAGGATTCACGAATAACGAAGTCTGCCCATGTATCTTTATCAAAAGAACGGGAACAGGATTTGTCATCATAGCTGTATATGTAGATGACTTAAATCTCATAGGATCTCCTGCAGAGATCAAAGAGATATCTGAAAGCCTTAAACATACTTTTGAAATGAAAGACCTAGGCAAAACAAAGTATTGTCTTGGCTTACAGATAGAACACCTAAGAGGTGGAATCCTATTACACCAATCTAATTATACAAAGAAACTTCTACGCAAGTTTCATATGGATAAATGTCATCCTTTAGGTACTCCTATGGTCGTAAGATCACTAGATGTACATAAGGACCCCTTCCGGCCACTGGAAGAGGGGGAGGAGATATTGGGTCCTGAAGTACCCTACCTCAGTGCCATTGGAGCACTTCTATATCTGGCTAACTGTACGCGTCCCGATATAGCGTTTACAGTTAATCTACTAGCCAGACACAGTGCTGCGCCCACAAAGCGCCACTGGAACGGAGTAAAGCATCTTCTGCGATACCTTCAGGGTTCCATTGATCTTGGACTTTACTACCAGAGAGGTGCCTCCCCCAAATTGTTTGGTTATGCTGATGCAGGTTATCTCTCTGATCCGCACACGGCAAAATCTCAAACAGGTTTTGTATTTACCTACGGAGGTACTGCTATCTCTTGGAGATCGGTAAAACAAACCACTACTTGCTACATCTTCCAACCATGCAGAGCTCATCGCGATCCATGAGGCGAGCAGAGAATGTTTTTGGCTACGCTCCGTCGTCCAACACATCCTCCAATCCACTGGCCTAAAGACCAGTGATCTGGAGCCTACTGCCCTATTCGAAGACAACGCCGCATGCATTGCTCAGCTTCAGAAGGGCTACATCAAAGGCGACAGGACAAAACACATTTCTCCCAAGTTTTTCTGGACGCACGAGCAGAAGAACGACAAGCAGATTGAAGTTCGACAGATCCAGTCATGCAACAACTTAGCTGATCTTTTTACTAAGGCATTGCCTAAATGTACTTTTTGTAAAGCTTGTAAAGAACATTGGTATGCGACAGTTGAAAGACCTGCAAGCCTGAGGCTTGTACGGATCAGGGGGAGTAACATGTGGGTTGCACTCTTTTTCCTTAAGCTGTTGGGTTTTCCCACTGGGTTTTCCACAGCTAAGGTTTTAACGAGGCAAACACACTTACTCTGGATCCAGAAGTATCCACCACTTGCCTCAGTAGCTGAGACCGAAGTGATGAATGTGTAAGGGGGAGTGTTATGAATGAGGGAGGCATTTGGCCTCCCCTCCTTCATTACCCATTCATTAGGCCCTCATTACTTAGAGTAATGGGGACCCTTGGTCTCCTAGAGGCTTTTGGCCTCCCCACTATGAGATATATAAATAGAGCACCATGGCTCTATTGGCAACATTCCCCCTCTTTCTTTATTGGCGAACAGTTATTCGAAGCTTTTGAACGCAACTAGAATAAATTCCCACATCACCTTTCCCCTCGCGGCCGAGAGGAGGATAATTAATTAGCCTCCTTGTTACATCATTATGCTAATCCGATGATTGATTAAGTGAATCCTTGACCAAACTGAAAGATACCCAACTGTCATCATCTATCATTATTAGGATTAAACTATCATCTTGGGACAAAACACTGTCCCTTTGATGAAACACGAGCTTGATAGGGACTTAAAAGTTAAAATGTGCATATATGGTTACTTTTTAACATATTTAAAATCATCATTAGAGGGGAGAATTACATTAAGCTAGAAGTTTGAACGGCGTGTATACAAAAAAAAGAGAGACGTCCTTTTGTCATGTGTAAAGATTTCTTTTCACCAATGGGGGCGAATTACATCAGAATTAAACTGTGGATTCAATAACAACATTCACTTAACCGTCAAGGCTTTTTATGAATAACTCTAACAAGCTACGACGATTTATCATGGTTAATACGGCTCCTAATAGCAACACAATTATCCACAGGTTCCCTCTTTGTTCTTCTTCTTCCTCCTTAGGAGAGAAGGTTCGTCGAAAAGGCACCGTCGAAGCTCGCCCACAGATCCTCGTCGTAGCTGCCATCCTCCTCATCGGTGGTCACAAGGGCTGCCTGCATTTGTCTCCACCACTCGCCGGCATTGCCTCCATTGTAGTAGTTATTGTTGCTCGTGCAAGTCTCGTTGTTGTTGTTATTATAGCTCTCATAAGTGATCTCGGACGTCTCTGCTTCCGCCTCTGGCTCTGGTACTGACTCTCCATTTCTTGCAAACCGCCCTCGGACTCGTGGCCGGCTGTCGGCCAGCGTCTTCCTGCATGCGTACTGGTAACACAAAACACTGTCAGCAGTCAGTATGTTTCAAAATCTGGATGAGGGCAAACATGTCATTTCATCCAAATAGCATTCTGGAACAAAAAACCGAGTACATACAGTGATCTTCTTCTGAAAATTCCTCTGGTTTCGTTTGCTCCTATATCTCTCGATCCTCTTCATCCTCTCCTCCGCTGTGTACTGCGCCGCCCGCTCAGGTGCTGCCGCTGCCGGACCTTCCTGCATGCCGCTCTCGGCGGAGCCTTGCAAACAATGCATACCCTGAAAAAAGAAAACAATAATGAAATTTTTTTATTCGTCAATATAATCTTAGCCAAGTCTTTATTCGCCCAAAAAAAAGCGAGTTCGAAAAGATTGGCCACCTGAAGGTCACCACTGCTGAAGACCCTGGGGACGGGGTCGGAGTGGAATTCGAGGAGGTCGTGGGCCGAGTAAGGTGACGTGGACGGGAAGAAGGCGGCCGGGGTGGGGTCGGGAACGGGGATGTAGGCTTGGTGGTGGGGGGTGAAAGAGTGGGTGCTGCTGCTCCGGTGCATGAGGTAGTCATTAGACGGGAGAGAGGCAGAGAGGCCATCATAGAGAGCTGCCGATGCGTAGGGGTTGAGGGTTCCGGTTAGTGACGGCGGGCCTCCGGAGCAGCAGAACGCCGGGTCGTCGAACATTCTTTTTTACCCTCTCTTTTTGTTGCGTTTGTTACAGTGGGTTTCATCAGGGCGGAGCAGTGGGCTTTATAGAGTTTTGATTCGGGCTTTGGTGGGCGCGGGAGGGGAGAGTTGTGGGCCCACTTGGGGAGTTGACTGCTTTGTGGGGCCCATGGGGATCCTGAAGGGAGACCCCCATGGAATATGGATCTCAGTCGCCATTGGGCCAGGATTGAGCACCTGTAGGTTATTAGAACTGGATGGGTGCTTCATACCTCTCCCCAAGTTGTACTAATACGTGTACGCACGCATCGTACACGACATGAATACACAAATACGCATTAAATTAAAAAAAAAGGAAAAAAATATACACACAGCTTAGTTAGGATTTGCTACGTCTATACTACATACAAACAAAATTTAAATTTTATTGGCGAGAACAAAACTCTATAGCCAATAATTGTCATGATGGAAGCTTCATCAAGGGCCTTGCTGCTAGATTTTTGGGGATGTCTCGGTCCAGAACACTGTACTCATAGGGTTCTGCAAGAAAGAATCTAACAACAACAAAGGCGAGAAGGGAGGCGAAGAACCGAAGCTTTGCGGCTTTATACGCTCTCTTTCAACATTTTTTACTTTCCGTATTGATAAAATTCGATGGATGCATTTTGTCCCTGCAGCTCTCTCTGAAAGCAGACTGTTTGATAAAGGCTTTGAGAGGGAAGTGTGGCCATCAAAAAAAAGAGGGTTTCTGTGCTCAACAGTCTCTTCACCTTTTAAGCGAAGGGCTTAAGCAGCAAGCTTCGAGGTTCGAGTTTCGAGGTTCGGTCAGCAGTCAAAACTGAGCTTAGCATGTTTTGATCCATTGATATATATAATCCTTCTTACATTTGGAGGTACTTGTCACGGTGTTGTCCTACCTGGCAACGTCCACCTCAACCATGGAGGAAGTCTCCACTAAAATAAATTAAAAAAATCTCCCCTCCCCAACAAACCAACTTTCCACTTATTTTTTTGCGTTTTGGTCCTTTTGGCCTTCATATTTACGTGATTGCTTTCTTTATGCCCTCCGACGCTGTCGACACACAGTTCTCGCTCCTTCTCGGTTGCGAACATGCACCGTGCCATGTTCGTAGGGTGTGGGTTTGCTGTTCGTAGGGTGTGGGTTTGCTTTATGCACTTGGTGCGCGGGCAGTTGAGAGAGAGAGAGAGAGAGAGAGAGAGAGAGAGAGCTGAGAGAGAGAACTGAGTTGGGTCAAGCTTTGGCCACCCTAGCAGCCATTATTCCTCAGGACAGGCAAAATGACCAGTCAAATAATGTATTAAATGCCATATGAGCACTGGTCGTCATATGACGCCACCTACGAAGTTTACTATTCATTATTTTTTAAAAGATCAATTCCGTTAATTTTAATGTTCATATTCTAAAATCCCAAAACAAATGAATATCAAAATTTTAGCTTTTTCGATCTAGGTGTGGCAAAAAATTTGTTGCTCCCAAACAGTTAATTTTTCAAGGAGTAAAAAGTAATGGTTTCACTCAACATTTTGTGTGTTGCAAATTTAGAATATGAATATTAAAATGAAAGAATCCTTCGTGATGGATGTCCCATTCGATGTGACCTATTAGCTAAAATCAATCACTTTTTTAATACAAGGGATGGACCTTAATGATGTATAGTTGTGAGGAACACAAATGTGATAGTTATTGTTAAACGTGATTGATTATCCCGGTTTCATCCAGGATAATCAATCGCATTTAACAAGGTGGATTTTCAATTTGGTGGATGCACGGCCAAAAACAAAAGTATCCAAGTTCCTGGTGCTTCCGAAAGTGGCCGAGCTCACCTCCCAATCATTTATCAAATGAGTAAGCCATTTATGTGCATACCAAGTCATATAAATACCCATTTAATTACCTAGGAGATACAAGCTGGTCATTTTAGGAAGGAGGAAAAAAAAAAGACATGCCCACTAGATCAACAAATAGAGAAGGGTCGACTGTGAAGATCAACAACAAGAAAGAAGAGGAGTCACTTAATGTCACGAGGAGGCGCATATCATTTGGCCCCCCTGCACCAACTAAAAGGGGACTCGCATGATTCGTTGTGGGAACTACTATCACTATAATAGGTCAACTCCTCCTTGATGTGTATCTGATTTGACAAAACCTTTGACGGTCAGCTCTCGCGAGTATTTTTGCCAATTCTCACGTTCCTCTAAGCTATAAGCAACAAATGTAGAGATCAGTGTGAGGTCCATAGCTGATATCAAAATCCCACTATACTCCTCTTTACGAAACCCCCAAAAGCCAGCCAACATTAAGTTGTTTCTCTTGTTGTCTATTGCCTAAATTGTTGTTCTGTTGCTTCAAAATATATACCCTCACTATCTACCCAGGAGAGAGATCATTCTAACATTCTATCCAACATTCTACCATGTCCAATCCAAAAGCATGATCAGTGATGGACAGCAAAAAGGTGTGAAATATAAGCATATACTAGAAGGTGACCAGATCTGTAAGACCCCCTTAGAACAGTGACAAGATTATTTGGTCACACAACCCCTAAGGTGGTTGCTCGCTTTACAGCAATATCTACAAGTATGGCTCCCTGCTCCAGGGCACCTCAACAGGTACCGATGCTCAACTTGCATTTGACTACATATAATGGAGTGCCCACCACTTACCCCTTGATGCAATAGTGGGGTTTTTAGAATGCTCAAAAAACTGTCTGTTTAAAGAAAGAGAGGGTTATGCAAGTCACCTGAGAAAGTCGGGGCCAATTGAACTGCTGAATAACTGCCTCCTCAGAAAAGCATTTCCCATCGGCTGCCATCAACTTCAAACAAACAGACAACATGTGAGAGATTCAATGGAGGCAAGGTTTTCACTTTGAAGAAATCTCGGCATCCAGACATAGAAAGGTATAAAGGCATGGAATAGACCTATGTTGTATCATTCGCTGATTGGCCAGCAAGTGCGCCGTTCAGTGCCAGATTAGTTGGCGAGTAAATGCTGTTTCAATCGCAGATTGGTTAGCAAGTCAGTGAGGGAGCCGAAGCTCCAATCAGAGCACCCACGAACTCCACTACTGGAAATCATGTGTGTATCCCTGTTAACATCACCCAACAGTGCACGATCGCCAACTTAAGATTGGCTCTGGCCACAAAACATGGTAAAGTGTTATGATCACCAACCACATCATCACTGGGAGAGGTGGTTGACCTTTACATGCAACAAATCTGAAATCCCACTTGGTTGAGACAGTGGGAGACAGGGTTAAGGAGCATCAGAATGCAATTTGATGTAACCTTCAAGGAGGAAGGTTGATATGCAACAATCTGACAATCCAAGGAGAGCATTTGGAAATGTGTGGCAAACTGGGGAGGACCCTATATTTTGATGTGACAACATTTAAAACATGTGTGCGTGATGGATTTCTTTGCTGATAAGTACTGTCTTAACGACCACATATCAAGCAAATTGTAACAATAAAGTGATCATAGTCATCAGCAGTTAGTTTCTATTTACATATAACCTACCATAATACAAAAACTGAAAGTCACAAGTGATAACCGTGAGTTCATAAATTAACAGTTTGTCCAGCACAATTTCCTCTGTTTCTCTTGTCAGCAAGTATCAGGTGAAGGCAATGCTCGTAAAAGCTGCCAGGAAAATCAGCAAAAAGGTTACAATTCTGAACAATTTGTCTGCAGATATATAAATAACCAAACCCAACCAAAAATTATCAACACAGCCATCTCATTGGTTTGAATTTGAATATCTAGTCTAATCCTTTCACAATGCTATATAATCTCATGGTTTAAGTTCGCATGGCTACTATTGAGTTAAATTAAGTAGATAGGATGGCACATAAAACTTTACCATGCAGATGAGTCGTGCAAAATCATGATGTCAAACACATCCTCACAGTTCCTGAACACTTGTGATATGCGTAATGTTGTGTAGCATAGAAAAACTAGTGCGAGAGATTAGGATCAGGTAAATTACTTAAAATTTACCTGCATTCTTATCCTAAGTAGTGGTCACCCTGGCCGTGGCCCATGACCATATGGAAGAAAATGGAAATCTCCAAGGATTTCCTGCATTCTTATCCTAAGTTGACTTTGCCGACCTTACTGGGCCTACAAATGAACTCCAATCCATATGACTGTCCTCCTCTCGAAAGAGGCCAATTACCAATAAAAGGGATTTTCCCCTTCAAATCCACTAAATCCCCTATGTTAATCCTCAAACCACATCCGGGTCGTATCAAATTGATATCATAGATGTTCAATCTTGACGGAGGCAAAGAAAGTTGACGCTTTGAAAGAAAAATTGGGAAGCAAAGTGAAGATCCTCAATGAAAAACAAAATGTTGCGAAAAAGGTGGACAAGCTTGAAAGGTTCTCCTAAATTGAACACTTGATGAAGTAGATCTGGGAGAATATGAACACCCATCTGCCTAAGAATGAGCTAACAAAGTCACATCTGAACGAAGATAAAGTCATCGGCACAAATCCAAGGAAAAGGTGCTGCTTTTAGACAACGGTAAGGAAAAAATCATCTCTGAGATTCATCCTAAGGGAGGCCTGGCATTAGATCTGGTCAACGACAACGACTACGACGCATATCTAAAGAAAAATAAGCCATCTTTAAACAGTAAAAGATGAAAAGTTATCGACTTTGAGGCAGATATGCTTTCAAACGACAAGGAACCGAATGCAGAGGACGAAACCCCCCCAAATCCCATGGGGGTGCAGTAAGGGTTGGCAAGCCCTAGGATAGCCGCTAGGGGCACCATGGCCCTTGGGCGGGCCGCCCGGGGCACCATGGCCCCCCACGACCCCTGAGCAGGCCGTCCCAAGCCCGGTGACCCCTACACAGCCTACATGGGGCCCGCGAGCCCTGGTTTGCAGATGGGGGCTCTCCAGGGCCTCAGCAACAGCACTTTGGACGCAACGGACCTTAAAACGGGCTTGGAGATCACCGTGGCTTTTATCCAGACTTTGAGGAAGATGACAAAGACTTTGAGTGGCCCGATGATGAAGACTTTGAGTGGCCAGATGGTTGGGGCGATGAATGGTAGGACGACAATGCAACTGCAGAAGTCCAGAGTGAAGGTTTTGGAGGCCCAACAACTCAATAGATTTCCTTTCAACAGTTTCACTACAAGCGGCCCAATCAGATAGCAGAACCAGTGCACTTTGACGTTGATAACAAGATCTGAAAGCTAAAGTTGCCTATTTTTATGGGAGATGATCCTTATACCTAGGTTTACCATGCAGAGAGATATTTCATGGGGAACCGTTTGGCGGAGGAGGAAAGTTGATGGTGACAGTTATCTATTTAGAGGGAAAGGTTATGGCCTGATTTCGGTCGCAGGAGCAGAGACAACATGTCAGCTCATGAGAGGAATTCAAGGATTGCTTATTGGATCTATTTCGAGACACGCATGGTAAAAATTTACATGAACAGTTCGTTTCCCTCAAACAAGAGAGTAATGTCAAAGACTACATGGAAAGGTGATACGAATTGGGCTTTTTGTGAGGATTAAAGGTAGGGTTTTTATGGCTTGTGGACTACTAATCTAGGGTTTAATAGCGAAGAACAGATCTGAATCTATTATTTAATTGCTGGAAAAATAGATCTAGGGCTAAAAACAATTAACTAGCAACTAGGGATTAATCTAGAGCAACTAGGAATAAAAATACCTGGATCAATTCTTCGATAAAGCACACCCTAGGGCCGGCCGGCCCCTTTATTGGGGGAGGGGTTAATAATTGTCTAATTACCCTCTTGCCCTCCCCACTTGTGAGTAATCACAAGTTTGGGACCGGGTCCGAGTTGGACCCAAGTCGTCGCCTCCGATGGTAGACCCGCATCCCTTGAACCGGCCCCCCTTCCTGCCTAGCCGCCGCACCATGCTGAGCCGCATCATTACTCCCCCCCAAAAGTGCCACCTTGTCCTCAAGGTGGAAATCTGGAAACTGGTCGCGGATCACTGAAGCAGCCTCCCAAGTAGCATCGTAGTCGGGTAGGCCCCGCCAACGAATCCTCACCTCCTGAACCCCGCCTGCAGTCTGCCGGATCCCTGTCAACTCCTGAGGCTCCAGGAGCACCTCCATGTCATCTGTCAGAGTGGGTGGGAGAGTGGGTGACAGAGTATGATTTCCGATGGCTCGTCGCAACTGTGAAATGTGGAACACCGGGTGAATGGTCGAAGTGGTGGGCAACTGCAGTCTATAGGCCACCTTTCCGATCTGAGCGGTCACCTCGAAAGGTCCATAGTAACGGGCCGCTAGCTTCTCATTGCTCCGACGAGCTAAGGTCCTCTGCCTGTAAGGACGAAGCTTCAGGTACACGCGGTCCCCAACCTCAAAGTGCTCATCTCGCCGGTGTGCATCTGCCTTGGTCTTCATGATCTGCTGGGCCCTCAACAAGTGTTTCTTCAACTCCTCCAGGTACTTATCCCGCTCAGTCAAGTGCTCCTCTACCTGGGACACCGGCGTGGCACCTCGGCTGTAATGTATCAACTGTGGAGGGTCACGGCCATAGAGGATCCGGAATGGGGTGCTCTGTGCTGCCGAATGGTACGAGGTGTTGTACCAATATTCGGCCCATGCCAACCACCTGGCCCACTGTCTCGGTGACTCGGACGCGAAGCACCTCAGGTATGTCTCCACACTCCTATTCACCACCTCCGTCTGTCCATCTGTCTGCGGGTGATAGGCCGTGCTTCTCCGTAGCTTGGTCCCCTGCACCTTAAATAACTCCTTCCAAAAGCTGCTGATGAATACTTTGTCCCGATCTGATACTATGGAGCCCGGAAACCCGTGCAGGCGAACCACCTCCCTCATAAAAGCTGCTGCCACCGTAACTGCAGTGTATGGGTGTCTGAGAGGTATAAAGTGGGCGTACTTGCTGAGCCGATCGACCACCACTAATATGGAACTGTACCCCTCTGATCGCGGCAACCCCTCAATGAAATCCATACTGATATCCTCCCATACTCGCTCTGGCAAAGCTAATGGCTGTAAAAGTCCCGCTGGTGCCATTGCCAAATATTTGTGACGCTGGCACACGTCACATTCTGCTATCCGCTGGGCAATGTCTCTCTTCATCCCAGGCCAGTATAACTCCCTCGCCATCCGCCGGTAAGTCTGCTGTACCCCGGAGTGCCCCCGATGGCGCTGCCGTGGAACTCCTGAAAGATCATGGGAATGTGGGCGGACCCCCTGGGAATCACCAGCCGGCCGTGGTATAGCAGCCTCTGTCCCTCCATGCTGTAACCCTGAAAGTCCGAGGACCCCTGCTGCAGTGCCTCACGGATCCTCGTCAAATCTGCATCAGCCTCTATCTCTCTACTCAAGGGCTCCCAATCCAAGAGGACGGGTGCTGATATGGCCGCGACCTCTGCAATCTCCTCGCGACGCGACAAGGCGTCAGCCGCCTTGTTCTCCAGGCCTGGGCGGTACTGTATCTCGAATGTAAAATGCACCAGCTTGGAGAGCCACCTCTGATGCTCCTCGGTGACCATACGCTGCTCCAATAAGTACTTCAAACTCCGCTGGTCAGTCCGCACTATGAACTTCCTACCCAACAGGTAGGGCCGCCACTTCTGAATAGCTAGTACAATCGCCATCAGCTCCCTCTCATAAACTGACTTCAGCCTCGCCCGTGCTGACAGGGTCTGGCTAAAGAAAGCAATCGGCCTCTGGTCCTGCATCAACACTGCCCCCAGGCCATACCCTGATGCGTCGGTGTCTATCACAAAAGGTCTGCTGAAATCTGGGAGCCCCAAAACTGGCATCGACGTCATCGCCTGCTTCAGGGCCTCAAATGCCCTGGTAGCCTCCTCGCTCCAGTGGAAGTTGTCCTTCTTCAGTTGCTCGGTGAGAGGCCAAGCAATCGTGCTATATCCCTGGACAAACTTCCTGTAATACCCCGTCAAGCCCAAGAAGCCGCGCAGACCCCGTAAGGTGGAGGGTACAGGCCAATCTAACATGGCTGCAATCTTGGTCCTGTCGGCCGCAACGCCCTCTGCTGACACCACGTGGCCTAAGTACTCCACCTGTGGCTGGCCGAACAAACACTTCTTCTTATTCGCACAGAGCTGCTGCTCCTGTAGCTCATGCAACACTGCTCGCAGATGCCCCACGTGCTCCTCCATACTGCGGCTGTACACCAGTATGTCATCAAAGAAGACCAACACAAACCTCCTCAGAAAAGGTCGGAAGACCTTGTTCATCAAAGCCTGGAATGTCGCAGGTGCATTCGTCAAGCCGAACGGCATGACTAGGAACTCATAATGCCCCTCGTGAGTCCTAAACGCAGTCTTTGGCACGTCGGCCGCCCTCATCCGTATCTGGTGGTACCCCGACTTCAGATCAATTTTGGAAAAATAAGCTGCCCCGTGGAGTTCATCCAATAGCTCATCAATCACCGGGATAGGGAATTTATCTGCCACTGTTTCCTTATTGAGGGCCCTGTAATCCACGCAGAACCTCCAACTGCCATCCTTCTTCTTCACCAACAGTACTGGGCTAGAAAAAGGGCTAGTGCTCGGTTGGATCACCCCTGCCTGGAGCATCTCCTCCACCAACCGCTCTATCTCATCCTTCTGTACCTGGGGGTACCTGTAAGGCCGCACACTGATGGGAGACACGCCCTCCCGCAAAACGATGGCGTGCTCATGGTCTCTGTGTGGTGGCAGCCCCTGCGGTGTCTGGAAGACCTCCTCAAACTGTGCCAACAGCTGCTCGACCTCCGGTGCTACTGCCTGTGGGGGGTCCTCACTCTGTACCGACGCTGTCACTGCCTGCAGCTCCACCAAGTATCCCCCCTGCTGTGTGGATAGCCCTGGACATGGCCTTGTAAGACACCAGGGAACGACAGAGACTGGGGTCCCCCTGTAACACCACTGTCCTCCCCTCGTGCTGATACTCCATCCTCAACAGCTTCCAATTAGTCCTGGTCTCCCCGAGGGTCTGTAACCACTTCATCCCCAGGATGACATCTGTACTCCCTAGCTCCAAGGGCAGGAAATCGGCAACGATCTGCTCCCCCTGAACCGCCACAACCACCCCACGGCAGACACCAGTGCTATGTGTCACCTGTCCCGTGCCGAGCATCACTCCATACCGCCCAGTGCCACTCATCTGCAATCCCTGTGCCTCCGCCAGTCTGCTGGAGATGAAGTTGTGGGTGGCCCCACTGTCGATCAAAACGATCACCTCCTGGCTACCCACCTGTCCCACCAATTTCATGGTGTGGTTCGGCGTGAACCCCACCACGGAATTGAGGGACACCTCTGCAAGGTCTAAGTGCTGGTGCTCCATCTCCTCCTCATCCTCTCCTGCCTCTAGGGTGATAACCTCGTCCTCTCCCTCCTCATCGCCAGCAATCAGTATCTGGAGAGTACGAGCGGCGCATCGGTGTCCGGGGGTGAACTTCTCATCACATCTGAAGCACAGCCCCTTCAACCGCTTCTCCCGTATCTCAGCATCTGTCATCCTCCGCACCTGCCCCCCACCACGGGGCTCCTGCCTCCTGTCAGTACCGCTCCCAGCTGCGGCCGTCACCCCCTGCCCCGGGGTGGTCCCTGTAGTAGGTGATGTCCTCTGCCCTGCAGTAGCCGCCTGACTCCGGAATGTGGCACCTCCCCACGTCCCGCGGGCCCTCCGCTCTGTCTCCTGGTGATCCTCTACTTTCCTGGCCAGTGTCATCATCCCCCGCAAACCAACGGGCTCGAACTGTCTCAGCCCTGACCGCACCGTGGGCTTCAGCCCCTTCATGAAACAGCCCTCCAGGGACTCCTCAGAGACTCCCCGAACTCGGTGGCAGAGCGACTCGAACTTCTTGATGTAATCTCCCACGCTCCCCTCCTGCTTCAGCGAGTACAGTCTCTCGAACACGCCGCCAGCCGGACCTCCTCCAAACCGCTCTGTCAAGAGCGTCGTAAACTCAGCCCAGGTCTGAAAAGGGCTGCTGCTGATCGGTCCAACGGAACCAGCCCAAAGCCTCTCCCTCCAGACAGACCCCTATCGCCCGTAGCCAATCCTCCCCTGGGACAGCGGACACCTCCAAGTACCTCTCCACCCGGTAAAGCCAGTCATCTGGGTCTCCTCCCTCAAAGACAGGCACCTCCAGCTTCCTCAGACGCCTCTCGCCAGCGAATCCCCCTCTCTCCTGCGGCTGGAAACCTCCCCTGGGCTGGTATCCCTGTCGCCTGTCTGGAACATAAGCCTCAGCCCGCTCACGGTAGCCTCCCCCTGCTCCATGCCCCTGCCAGTCTCCCGGAGGGTGCCCAAACTCCGCCTGGTGGCCTCCTGGGGGGTCCTGGTACGCTCTCCAGTCTCCTGTAACTCCCCCAAAGGGTGGGGGTTGAGTCGATGGCCCCCCTGTGATCTGATGGTGGCCCCCGTTCTGCTGAAATCCTCCGCCCGGTCCTCCAAAGGGCTGAATGCCCCCAAACTGAGCTCCACGGACCTCGGGCGGGCCCCCCGGAGGTCGAAAAGTCGTCGAAAAAGGCTGTCGGGCCTCCTGGGGGGTCGGCTGCCCCCCGGGGTCCGGCGGGCCTCGGAACCCTCCCTGGGGGTCGGCCGAGGCCCCCCAGGCTGCCGCCGGGGGCAGCCGGCCCTGAAAATGGGCCGGCGGGCCCCAGGCGGCAGCGCCTGGGCCCGCCGAGGCCGCAGGAGGGGCCGGCGGGTGCGGCCGCCCCTCCCAGGGCTCTGGCGGCCCCCCGCCGCCCCTCTGGGGGTTCGCCGGCCCCCCCAGAGGCCCCTGGGGGGTCGGCGGCCACCCCACAGGTTGCCGGCCTGCTGGGGTGCTTCCTCCGGCCCCCTTGTCGTCGTGGCGCGGCGGTGCGTGGTCTTGGGGAGTCCTCCACGCGTGTTCTCCTTGTTCGAAGCCCCCGTCTTCGTCTAGATCCGGTTCATCTTCAAAAAAATTGTCTTTTTCCCTTTGTCCTTTGCCAAAGGTGGCTCCTTTTTGCTTGGATCCGCCTTTGGCACAAGATGAGCGGTCAACGCCGCTATAGCCTCCGTCAATTCCGATAGTTTCCCCTCCTTTTTTGCTTGATTTTCTTTCATCTTGGCCTCCGTTTGTGCTTGATTTTCTTTCATCTTGGCCTCCGTCTTCTCTTGATTTTCCTTCATCTCCTTCCGGATCTCCGCGGCCATCTCCGCATCTTCTTTCCTTAGATCGATGAAACCCTTACTGATTTGGGCTTCAATCCTCTCAACTTTTCCTTCCAAGACTTCAATCCGCTCCGTTGCTCGCGTGTTTGCCATGGATCAACCGCTCTGATACCAATTTGATACGACTAGGGCTTTTTGTGGGGATTAAAGGTAGGGGTTTTATGGCTTGTGGACTACTAATCTAGGGTTTAATAGCGAAGAACAGATCTGAATCTAATATTTAATTGCTGGAAAAATAGATCTAGGGCTAAAAACAATTAACTAGCAACTAGGGATTAATCTAGAGTAACTAGGAATAAAAATAACTGGATCAATTCTTCGATAAAGCACACCCTAGGGCCGGCCGGCCCCTTTATTGGGGGAGGGGTTAATAATTGTCTAATTACCCTCTTGCCCTCCCCACTTGTGAGTAATCACAAGTTTGGGACCGGGTCCGAGTTGAACCCAAGTCGTCGCCTCCGATGGTAGACCCGCATCCCTTGAACCGGCCCCCCTTCCTGCCTAGCCGCCGCACCATGCTGAGCCGCATCAAAAGGTTTGGATGCTCTCGGGCTGTGTGAGGAGGATTTCGGATGAGGTGCTGAAAGGGAATTTTATGGACATTAAGGCTAGCATTAGACCTGAGTTATGCATACTGAGGCCGAACGGTCTTAGAGAGGCTATGAAGCTGGCCAAGATGATAGAGGACGGGAACATCACGGAGCTAGCTGCCATGGGGCAATGAGCGAGGTCTTTTTCTGCACAAGTGTCATTACGGTAGTACAAAAATCTCAGACAGCAGCAGGTTCGACAGTTCAAGAGAAGAGTAACGAGCCTCAAACAGACAACATGTTCAAGCATCTCACACATAATGAAATCCTGGACAGACAAGCAAAGGTTTTATGCTTCCAATGTAGCGAGAGATTCAGGCCGGGATATCATTATTGGGATCATATTCTAGAGGTACTGGTCATCGAAGAAGTTGAAGACGCAGCTGCCGAAGAGGAAGATCTAGGAGGGAACGAGCACTCCCATTTGAAGAAGCGTACCCACATATTTCATGACACCACCTTGAGGACGACAATGTGGTTCTTTGAGTGTGGAGTAATGATGCAAATGAGGGATGCATGTGACAAACTTGTAATTTTGTGAATCTGGGGTATTTTTTTAATCTTGGACAAATCAGTCTTTATATATATGTGGGGGCTATGGTTATTGTTTTTATATTGAATTTGGTAAAGAATTGATTGATAATAGGAGGAGAACCCTTAGTTTAGTGGGAGAGTTTGGCTTCCTCTTGAATTGAAGCTTAGAAAAGATGTCCTCTCAAAAGATGCCAAATTATCCTTGTATTTTTTTCTTTTATCAAAAAAAATCCCACACCTCCCCCCCCCCCCCCCCCCCCCCCCCCCCCCCCCCCCCCCCCCAAACCCAAAATCCACTAAACCCCCTATTTTTATCCTCAAATCCCATCCGGGTCGTATCATATACACTACCACTGTCACTACATATAGATTGCCATCAGCAGTTGGTTGTGCAAGATTCTCCTAACTGACCAAGAAAATCAAGAAGGAAACTACAGAGACAATTTTAACCCTATATATATATGATTTTTGAGTTCCGAAAGTAACAAAAGGGCATGGTGAGGGAAGAATTTGCGCTTTTGCATGTGGCATTATTACCAGTCTGCCTTGATGGTTTTTTTTATTAAATACAAGGAGTAAAATTCCAAAAAATATATACACTTTTGACTTCTATTCAAATCTTGAAATGTAGTAGAGGTTGATGATGAATTAGTGAAGCTAAAGAGTTCAGACTATGTTATTTTCTTCTCCGTAAGGGCATAAAATGCCTGGTTTGATGAAGATATCACAAACCATAACCATATTTCTGAAAAGAAAGCCATCACACAGCCATATTATTCTTCATGCAAAAATAAAATTTTTAACTAGATCCTGCATTGTGTGAATTTAAAAACTAATATATTTTTACACCAGCAAAAAAGCATTTATATACAGTGTGCTGCCAATATAAGCCGTCAGCATTCTGTAGAACTGGTACAAAAGGATACATCAAAAAATGGTACAACACATAAAATCAACAGAACAGGCATAAAAGGGCAACATAAAATATGATATAAATAAATAATGATTACAATCCATCCTTACAATGTTTGCCATGTCTTCTATGATGACATGATTTCTTTTTAAAAAGCATAGGCTTTAATAAACCCTTGAAGGGTAATGGGTATGGAGGCCGAGATCTTCCCTTTCGTTTCTGTTTACCTGAAAATATTAGAGCACACCAATCAACATTAAAAATAAAAATAAAAATTCATTTAAGGTTCCCCAAAAGTCCTACAGTTATTTCAATCAAAACATACATGAAGGTAACACGACAAGCAGCAGAAAATACTACCATCAGAATCTAACATAAGCATGAATTTCCAGAGTAATGTGCACATGCAATTAAGAAGTCTGACACCAAAAATGCTGATATTGACATATAGTTGAGCAGGCAATGTGAAGATGTATTGCTATTTTCAAAATACAAGACATGAATATGGGTATTGTATGATCTTACAGTAAACATCGAACACCTATAATGAAACTTGGAAGATATAAATGCTTGATTACTTTAGTATAATTACTAATCATGGTTGCAACAGTTGTCAAAAGGCCAAACAGTCTTATATACATAGAAGAGAAACACAACCTCAAGTGAAATCAAACGCACTTCAATCTTCTTAACAAAGTGATCACAACTGAATAAGACTAAGTAGATGTAGTAGAAAACTTGAAGAATCACAACCCCCGCAAACCACACAGGAGAGAGAAAGTACATGAGTTCGTCAGCAGTTTCATATTAGAATTATAACATTCTCAATAAGATGAAGGCACCCATTCATATATTGTTCATTTGTAATTAAAATTAAATGACAGATGATTCCATTCCTATGAAACTTAAGGTTTCATTGATGTGTGAAACCATCATGAACCTTGTGCAATAAGAGAATACGGAATGAAACTCCCCCAATCAGGCTGCCTTCCTAAAGGGTCGCCTGCTCACTGACTGCACTCTTCTAGCACATAAGCAAATTCGGGATTTTAGTAACCATATGGGTGCCATGGCCTGCCTAAAATAGGACCTTCGCAAAGCTTTCGATAGAGTCAACAGAGAATTTATATTATTTATGTTGCACCTAATGGGGTTTGGAACCAGGTATATAAAGTGGATTGCTGAATGCATTACAACTCCATCTTTTTTAGTGTTGGTAGATGGGTCAACTGCGGGATTATTTTCTTCCAACAGAGGCCTGAGGCATGGTGATCCTTTATCCCCTATCTTTTTGTTATTGTGATATAAGCTTTTTCCCTGCTTATGGCTAGAACAGAAGCTACACATACTATCCATCCAATGAGGAGAATGGGGTCCATATCCCATCTTCTATTTGCAGATGATCTCCTGGTTTTTTTGCCGAGCCAACTCACATTCTTTTAATGGCATTGTTGAGATAGTTGGGTATATTCAACAATTTTATAGAGCTTCAGATAAATTGGGGAAAGAGTTCAGTTATTTTCAGTAAAGGCACTAAAGGTCCTGGTAGACTTGCTAGCACTCTTGGAATTAAAAAGGTTACTTCCCTCACTACCTACCTTAGATTACCACTCTCAGCTCACTACCCCAAAGCTTCCATGTTTAAATGGCTTGTGGATAAATGCAAGAAGAGAGCTCATTGGTTGGTCATCATCACTCCTCTCCATATTTGGTAGAATTGAGTTGGTCCGCACTGTGACTTACGGCATGGTGACTTTCTGGATGTATGCATATCGTATCTCATCGTCAATTCTTCATACTATCACTTCTGCCTGCAGGCAATTTATTTGGGGGAACCAGCACATAGGGGCATATATTGTTCATCTTGTAATTAAAATTAAATGACAGATGATTCCATTCCTATGAAACAACTGCGGGATTATTTTCTTCCAACAGAGCCCTGAGGCATGGTGATCCTTTATCCCCTATCTTTTTGTTATTGTGATGTAAGCTTTTTCCCTGCTTATGGCTAGAACAGAAGCTACACATACTATCCATCCAATGAGGAGAATGGGGTCCATATCCCATCTTCTATTTGCAGATGATCTCCTGGTTTTTTTGCCGAGCCAACTCACATTCTTTTAATGGCATTGTTGAGATGTTGGGTATATTCAACAATTTTATAGAGCTTCAGATAAATTGGGGAAAGAGTTCAGTTATTTTCAGTAAAGGCACTAAAGGTCCTGGTAGACTTGCTAGCACTCTTGGAATTAAAAAGGTTACTTCCCTCACTACCTACCTTAGATTACCACTCTCAGCTCACTACCCCAAAGCTTCCATGTTTAAATGGCTTGTGGATAAATGCAAGAAGAGGCTCATTGGTTGGTCATCATCACTCCTCTCCATATTTGGTAGAATTGAGTTGGTCCGCACTGTGACTTACGGCATGGTGACTTTCTGGATGTATGCATATCGTATCTCATCGTCAATTCTTCATACTATCACTTCTGCCTGCAGGCAATTTATTTGGGGGGAACCAGCACATAAGGGGCATATATTGTTCATTTGTAATTAAAATTAAATGACAGATGATTCCATTCCTATGAAACTTAAGGTTTCATTGATGTGTGAAACCATCATGAACCTTGTGCAATAAGAGAATACGGAATGAAACTCCCCCAATCAGGCTGCCTTCCTAAAGGGTCGCCTGCTCACTGACTGCACTCTTCTAGCACATAAGCAAATTCGGGATTTTAGTAACCATATGGGTGCCATGGCCTGCCTAAAAATAGGACCTTCGCAAAGCTTTCGATAGAGTCAACAGAGAATTTATATTATTTATGTTGCACCTAATGGGGTTTGGAACCAGGTATATAAAGTGGATTGCTGAATGCATTACAACTCCATCTTTTTTAGTGTTGGTAGATGGGTCAACTGCGGGATTATTTTCTTCCAACAGAGGCCTGAGGCATGGTGATCCTTTATCCCCTATCTTTTTGTTATTGTGATATAAGCTTTTTCCCTGCTTATGGCTAGAACAGAAGCTACACATACTATCCATCCAATGAGGAGAATGGGGTCCATATCCCATCTTCTATTTGCAGATGATCTCCTGGTTTTTTTGCCGAGCCAACTCACATTCTTTTAATGGCATTGTTGAGATGTTGGGTATATTCAACAATTTTATAGAGCTTCAGATAAATTGGGGGAAAGAGTTCAGTTATTTTCAGTAAAGGCACTAAAGGTCCTGGTAGACTTGCTAGCACTCTTGGAATTAAAAAGGTTACTTCCCTCACTACCTACCTTAGATTACCACTCTCAGCTCAGCTACCCCAAAGCTTCCATGTTTAAATGGCTTGTGGATAAATGCAAGAAGAGGCTCATTGGTTGGTTCATACTATCACTTCTGCCTGCAGGCAATTTATTTGGGGGAACCAGCACATAGGGGCATGGCGAGATTTATGTACCCCAAAGGAGGAGGGGGGTGTGGGGGGGAACAATCTCTGTGAAAGCATTCTGGCCCAGTTCAATCGTCCAAACTTCATCTAACACTTTCCAGACATGATTTTTCCTAGCATAATGTAAAGAGTATATGAGATCACGCTCATCACCTGACTATCGTCTATCACCAAAGCCCCAGCTAAGACCAAACTCATAGCCTCGCCCTCAAACATGACCTTGACCTCATTCTTTAGCTACTGGTGCAGAGCTCTTGGTAGAAAGCTAAGGCACGCCGACATGTCCAATGTTAAAAGCCACCCGTTAAACAGATGATAAGATGACAGCTAGTGGATGGACAGTCTTACCTTCAAAGATCTGTCAACATACCTGAGAGATCAAAAATATATCCATACCTAATTTTTCTCAGTATTGTTGAATGGTCTTGGAATCTAGAATAACAAGTTGGTATGTATCCAACTCATCAAGATATCCCCATCAGCCTCATATAGTAAACAAATATAGGTCTCCTGGTGTGCTTCAAAGGAAACATCTTCATATATAGATCGGATATACGAGAGATGTTTCTCTCATTTAAATGCATCTCATTCAAGGATTCCCACATCTTCTTAGCAGTGTTTAGTCCGTACTTACTTTTTCCTTCATGCTACTGAATAGTCAGTCTTCACACAAATATGTTCAACCCATCAGTCTTCAAACTCAGTAGATTTGGAATCAGGTGGATTCTATGTAAGGTGCTTTTTCTTTTTCTAAGACACCAACAAAAAGGACCCTATCTGTAAGAAAAAATTGACGCTATTCAGTTTGACAGTTGTCACTAAAAGGATCCTAAGCTGTGGATTCTCAGCAGTAAAGGTTTTAATCTCAACATATGATGACATCACATTAAATAAAGAAGGCATAACAGCAACAAAAGATCGGCAGATAATCAGAAACGAAGTAGACAACTAGTATCAATGGACAAACAGATCAGCAAAATAAATAGCCAATAGCATGTCCAAAATTCCTGAAAGGAAAAAATGCAGAAAGAAAAAGACCCCATTTTTTTTCTTTCCAAATTTGTTGAAGAAAATATCGAACAATCTTGTTTTAAAATATCTGCTAATAAAGGAGAACAGTTAAGAAAAAAATAAAATAAAATAAAATAAGATGTTGATGATGGCGGCGACGACATGATCTTATGTAGAAGTGGCACCAAGAAAAGATATGGTGATATAGAATATGGCTATAGTAGGGTTTGTGTAGGAGTGGCAAAATAAACCCGAACCCAACCCAATCTGAACTTTGCCTCATTAACCGGATATGAGTAGGGACACAAACAGTTCAAGTCGAATCTGAGTTGACCCGGCTGACCAGATAAACATCCGGGTCGAGTATGGGTTTGGCCAATCAACCTGGATCCACGCAGATTTTACCAGTTTTACTTTATATTTGTATGTACGTACGTAAACATGAGAATGCAACTGCAATTAGGAGTTTTGATTTGGTGTTTCAATTATTCAGCGCTTCTTGCGCTTCTTCAAGTAGTCTCAAGTTCGATTCTCTACATTGTAACTTTTTTTGATAATTTCAAATCTTAATTCTAAATTTACATAAATAATATAAGAGTGCTTAAACATCACCAAGCCAGTTAGCTCAGTTGGTGGGGGCATTGGTTCATGCCTCAATGTGAACCTCGATTCAACTCCTATGGCCGGAGATTAATTTAACACATATTTTAAAGGAAGAAGGAATTGATTTATGCAGGTTGTGTTTGAATAACCCGACAGCCCGTCGGGTCGGATACGAGTTTTGAGTTTTATGTTCCTAATTTGGATTTGACCAGGGTCAAGTTTGGGTATACCCCTAACCGGGTCGGGTCAAACCAGACCCGACACGTACCCGGCCCGTTTGCCACCCCTAGGTTTGTAATCCTGGTACCATGTAGAAATAAGATAAAACAAGATTTAAAGAAAAATGGGTTAATAAGCCCGTCACTCTCTTCACCTGAATCACACACACACACACACAAGGATAATAAGCCTCAGCCAGTCGAAGATGAATTTCCTTCTTGGTGAGCTCACGGCCATCCATCCCCCTTTTTGATCTTTTTTGTGATTTATTGCACACATGATGGATGATCTCCGCACCAAAAATCAAGAGAATCCAACGTTATTTAACACTTGATGTAATTGTTGCAAATTCAATTGTTGCAGAACATAGAAATTTTAGCAATGCGTAAATCGAGTGTCAAATACCCCTAAGATTCACCCCTATTAAGTATTTTGATGTTTTAGAATGTGTAAAACAACTTTTAAAAATTCAAAAGAATATGGGAGTGGGCCGTGAGTTGGCCAAAGCTGTCCCTCATATATATATACTAGTTATAACCCGTGCCCGCGGGCACGGTGCATTTAAGTTTTTTTCCGCGAAATCTTTGTCCCCCAAAAAATATTTCTACAGCCAAAATTTAAATGAACAACAAATTAGCGTAAAAAAATTTAGCTTAAAAAACAAATTAGCGTAAAAAAATTTAGCGGGCGCCTTCGGCGCGGATAGGTTGGTTAGACCTCTGCTTGACGCCCAAAAAACTCAACCCGCCTCTTTGAATGCACATTCACTGTATTTTTTTTGGGTCTCATTTTTTTGGGTCATTTTTGAATGAAGTATTAAGTGATGATGATGCCAATTTCAATAAGAAAAGCTTGTGTATTCTCCCAACAAATTTTCTCCCAACCCAAAAAATTTTCCCCCCAAAACTTGATGTGACATTGCCACATAGGACAAAGTTCAAAAACAGCTCTCAATTAGCGTAAAAACAAATTAGCGTAAAAAAATTTAGCGGGCGCCTTCGGCGCGGATAGGTTGGTTAGACCTCTGCTTGACGCCCAAAAAACTCAACCCGCCTCTTTGAATGCACATTCGCTGTATTTTTTTTTGGGTCTCATTTTTTTGGGTCATTTTTGAATGAAGTATTAAGTGATGATGATGCCAATTTCAATAAGAAAAGCTTTTGTATTCTCCCAACAAATTTTCTCCCAACCCAAAAAATTTTCCCCCCAAAACTTAATGTGACATTGCCACATAGGACAAAGTTCAAAAACAGCTCTCAATTGTAATATAGATATATATATATATATATATGCAAAAAATGTACCTAAGAATGACCTCGGGTAGAGATACCTGAGCACACCCCCCGCTGTTCGGGGTTTGTGAGTATTTTTTTTTGATATTTTTTTTTGCAGTAGGTAGATATACTTGTTATGTAGCTCCCCACAAAATTTCAGCTCGATCCGACACCGTTTGAGCCTCCGTTCATCGATTTCAAAAACGTTACGCAAACCTGTCCAAATTCTGGACAGTTTTGCGCAACGTTTTTGAAATCGATGAACGGAGGCTCAAACGGTGTCGGATCGAGCTGAAATTTTGTGGGGAGCTACATAACAAGTATATCTACCTACTGCAAAAAAAATTCAAAAAAAAAATACTCACAAACTCCGAACAGCGGGGGTGTGCTCAGGTATCTCTACCCGAGGTCATTCTTAGGCACATTTCCCTATATATATATATATATATATATATATATATGAGAATAATGGCTATCATACGCCATATGAGGCCTTTGTCTCATATTCCCTCTCACATAAATCAACCAAGTACAATCAAGTACAAGCCCATATGGGCTTGTACTTGATTGCTTTATGTGAGAGGGAATATAAGGCAATGCCTCATATGGCGTATGATACCCATTAATCCATATATATATATATATATATATATTACAATTGAGAACTTTTTTGAATCGGTTTGCTGACTAGGACAAGTTGACTAGGACAAATGTAATGATAAAAAATGGTTTAGATTTAATCTTGGAAAATCAACGGTTGAGATGAGAGTTTGTGAAAATTTTGGGAGGGAAAATTTTTGTATTTTGGGGGGAACTTTTTGGGACAAAGCCAAGGTCCTTCATTTAATTCAAATATGGGGAATGATGATTTAATCTTGCTGTCAAACCCATATTTGGGATTTAATCCCACTGTCAATCAAGATTAAACAGCACTAGGAAACTGATGAGAAAACTAGGGTTTGACAAGATAAAAGAAGATAATTTTATAGATCTCCAAAGATAATAGAAGAAAGAGGCTACTTTTACTAGATCTAGGGTTTCTACTCTCTACTATGAAGAAAATACTCAAAGTTTGCATAAGAAAATAATGAAAAGGCTCTCCTCCAAATAAGAGGGCAGCCAAAGCCAAAATTACACAAAACCTCCTCCAAACCCGAATATTGCAAAAATACCCAAAAAGCCCCCAAAACTTGTCTTCGGCCTACTTCTTCATTTCACGCTCCTTCTTGTGACGCCTTCGTTGATAAGTGATGATCTTATCATTACTCCCCCCAAAAGAACCACCTTGTCCTCAAGGTGGAACTCCGAAAAATGCTGCGCAATCACATCATAGGGTTCCCAAGATGTCTCATGATCCAGAAGGCTCTTCCAACTAATCAACACCTCCCGTGCTCCGGTGCTCCCCTGACGAATCCCCTTCAGCTCCGCCGGCTCAAGCAGTACCCCCATATCATCCATGAGTGTCGGTGGTAGAGAAGAAGACACGGTGTGATCCCCAATAGCTCGGCGCAATTGTGTCACATGGAAAACTGGGTGAATATCTGACTCTGGTGGCAATCGCAGCCGATAAGCCACCTGGCCGACCTTGGCCTCAATCTCGTACGGCCCAAAGTAGCGGGGGACAGCTTCTCGTTCCGCCTCCTAGCCAGGGAGCGCTGTCGATAAGGGCGTAGCTTCAAATACACCATGTCTCCCTGCGCAAACTGCACGTCCCGCCTGTGCTCATCTGCTCGGCTCTTCATCAGCTGGTGTGCCCTCGTCAGGTGACGTCTCAGCTCCTCTAAAGTGTGGTCCCTCTCCTCCAGATACTGATCTACCTGGAAAACTGGGGTAGAGCGGTGCCCATAGTGCACGATATGCGGGGGATCCCGCCCATATAGGATCCTGAAGGGAGTGGTCTGGGCCGAGATGTGAAAGGATGTGTTGTACCAATACTCCGCCCATGCAAGCCACCTCACACACTGCTTCGACGCCTC
This sequence comes from Scilla litardierei, assembly GCA_030789695.1. Lineage (NCBI taxonomy): Eukaryota > Viridiplantae > Streptophyta > Magnoliopsida > Asparagales > Asparagaceae > Scilla > Scilla litardierei. The sequence goes on from CM061137.1 coordinate 139,848,914, forward strand.
AGAAACGAAGCACCGTAAATATGTCTCAAGTGTCCGGTTGACCACCTCTGTCTGGCCGTCTGTTTGGGGATGGTAAGCGGTATTCCTCTTCAACACCGTCCCAAGCGTCCGAAACAACTCTTTCCAGAAAGTGCTAAGAAAGACATTGTCCCGATCCGTCACAATAGAGCCAGGGATCCCATGAAGACGCACAATCTCCCTGACAAACATTGTGGCCACAGTCACTATCGTGTATGGATGTCGCAGGGCCACAAAATGTGCATACTTGCTCAACCTATCCTCCTCCACCATGATGACCGTGTACCCCTCAGATTTTGGCAAGCCGTCAATGAAATCCACGGTTACCTCCTCCCACACCTGGTCTGGCAACGCAAGAGGCTGCAGCAACCCCCCGGGAGCTGTGGATAAATACTTGTGTCTCTGGCATATGTCGCACTTCTCCACCATATCTGCTACATCCTTTCTCATCCCCTCCCAGAACTAGCTAACCGTCGATAGGTCTTCAAGACCCCCCGAGTGGCCCCCACCGCGCTCCCATGAAACTCCTGCATCTACCTTGGAATGTGAGCCGGTCCCTTTGGTACCACCAAGCGTCCTTGTACAAAAGACGCCCCCCCTCAACTGAATAACCTAGGTGAGCTGCGGGATCGTGTAGCAGTGTCGCCCGAATCTTGGCTAGCCCGTCATCCTCTCCAATCTCCCGCAGCAGGGGCTCCCAATCAAGTAAAATGGCGCCGACAAGGCCGACAAATGCGAATCCACCTCCCTCCGTGACAGTGCATCGGTCGCCTTGTTCTCAATTCCGGACCTGTATTGTATCTCAATGTTGAAGCCTAGCAGCTTGGTCAACCACTTCTGATGCTCCTCGGTGACCATCCTCTGCTCCAAGAGGAACTTGAGACTCCTCTGGTCCGTCCTCACTATGAATCGTCGACCAAGGAGATAAGGCCGCCACTTCTGCACTGCTAATACAATAGCCATTAGCTCGCGCTCATACACGGACTTGAGCCGAGCTCTAGCCGACAACACATGGCTAAAGTACGCCACTGGTCTACCCTCCTGCATCAAAACAGCACGCAAGCCATATCCTGACGTATCAGTCTCCACCACAAATGGCTGTGAGAAGTCCGGTAAGGCGAGAACCGGAACGCTAGTCATGGCTCCCTTTAGGGCCTCAAACGCTCGAGTGGCCTCCTCATTCCAATGGAAGTTGTCCTTCTTAAATTGCTCCGTCAACGGCCAAGCAATGGTGTTGTATCCCCCTGACAAACTTCTGGTAGTAGCCCGTCAAGCCTAAGAACCCCCGCAAGGCTCGTAGGGTGGTGGGTAGTGGCCACTCCACCATGGCTGAAATCTTCGAGCTATCAGTCGCCACACCCTCAGCCGACACAATATGGCCCAAGTTATCCATACTCCGCTGGCCGAAAGTGCACTTCTTACGGTTGGTAAACAGCTGGTGCTCCTGCAGCTCCCTCAGCACTGTCTCTAAATGCTCCATATGAGACTCCATCGACCGGCTGTATACCAAAATGTCATCGAAAAATACCAAAACAAATCTCCACAGGTAAGGCCGAAACACCTTGTTCATCAATGCCTGGAACGTGACCGGGGCATTGGTCAACCCAAACAGCATAACCAGGAACTCATAATGCCACTCGTGTGTCCTAAAAGCAGTCTTCTCCACGTCCTCGGCTCTCATTCAGATCTGATGATACCCAGACTTCAAATCAATCTTCGAGAAAATCGTCGCCCCATGCAACCATCTAGCAGCTCATCGATCACAGGGATGAGAAATTTGTCTGGCATCGTCTTCTTGTTCAATGCCCGATAATCGACGCAAAAATGCCAGCTGCCATCCTTCTTCTTTACTAACAACACCGGGCTCGAGAAGGAACTCACACTCGGCTGAATTACCCCTGCCTGGATCATCTCATCCACCATTCTCTCAATCTCCCCCTTCTGCACCTGTGGGTAGCGATATGTGCGCACACTGATAGGGGAGACTCCCTCCCGTAGCACAATAGCATGCTCGTGGTCACGTGGGGGAGGAAGCCCGTGGGGTGTCTGGAAAACTCCTCCAAACTGGGATAGGACCTGTTGAAGCTCCCATGGTATATCCTGCTCCTGCTCAGCCTTGCCAACTGTTAGATCCTGGATCTCCACCAAAAATCCTCCTCCTACGGACTGGAAAGCCCTGGCCATGGTCTTCAAAGAGACTCTGTATCTGCACAAACTGGGATCCCCCTGAAGGGTCACCACACCCTCTCTGTACTCAAACTCCATCCTCAACAATTTCCAGTTGGTCTTTGTTTCCCCCAATGTCTGCAACCACTTCATGCCCAGAATCACATCCGTGCTGCCAAGGTCGAGCGACAAGAAATCCTCCACCACATGTATCTCCTAGAGGGTCAGGACCACCCCCCTGCAGATTCCCCTACTACGCTCAACATGCCCCGTGCCCATTATCACCCCATAGTTGCCGATGTCAACTAACTATAGCCCTTGTTGCTCCACCACCCGGTTGGAGATAAAGTTGTGGGTGGCCACACTATCAATCAACACCACCACATCATGCTCAGATATCCTTCCGATCAACTTCATAGTGTGATTCGAAGTGAACCCCACTACGGAGTTAAGTGACACCTCCGCCACGTCCAGCTGAGGTGGTTTCTGCTCCACCTCCTCACTCGGCTCCACAGTTTCCTCCTCTTCTTCCTCCTCTACTAACAGCACCTGAAGCGTGCAATCTCGACAACGGTGGCCGGTGGTGAACTTCTCGTCGCACCTAAAACACAGCCCCTTAGCCCTCTTGTTCTGTATCTCTGCCTCAGTCATGCGTCGGAACTGCCCACTAGGTGATGGGCCACCGCTCTTCTCCTTCCCCCTGGTATGGTACTAAGGCCTGGCTGCCGCCTGTGGGAGTATGCTGCACTCCTGGGGCCGTCACCCCCCGAAGTGAAGACCTGCCCCATGCTCCCTTAGCTCGCCGCTAGTTTGTCATCCACTATCTGAGCCAGGTCCAATATCTCCAAGAGTCCATTCGACCTTTGCACCCGAAGCTCCCCCCGGATATCAGGCTTCAACCCCTTCATGAAACTCCCCACTAACGTCTCCTTGGACATCATGCCACCAATACGACAAGAAAGTGCCTCGAACTTCTCTCGGTAGTCCCTTACCGTGCCCACCTGCCGTAAGGTCAATAGCTGCTCGTGCAGGTCTCCATTATGGGTGTCTCTGAAGCAATGTAAAATGGCGTAAGTAAAATCGGCCCACGACTGCAACGGTCTCCATTGCTGCCTCCACAAATACCAAGACAACACTCTCCCTGCCAAACATACACCCAGAGCCTGCATCATCTCACCCTCGCCCATCTGATAAGCCACAAAGTACTGCTCCGCCCTAGAGACCCAACCGTAAGGGTCATCCCCTTCGAAGACCGACATTTTCAACTTCCGCACCATGTTTTCATGCCCTCCTATACCTTGCTCCATTCTTCCCCTAGGCTGGCCATAATGAAACTGTTGGAAAGCATTTGGTGGGGGTCCCTCAGCCTGTCCCGCCCCCCCATAACCTGTCGTGCCCCAATGGTTCCCTTCATGGCCCCCAACATTCTGAAACTGTTCATTGCCCCCTCCGGGGGTCGCCGTCCTCCGAATTCGCCTCCATAAGTCTCTCCAAAGCGCGGAGCTCCAAAGGAAGGTCCCCCGAAGCCCTGGATGGCTGCAGATGGCCGTGGATTCGCGAGAACCCCATAAAACCCCCTTCCTGCTGCGAAATTCCCCCACCGCCCCCAGGAGGCGGAAAGGTCCCGTCGCCCCCCTGCGGCTGCGCCAGGGGCTAGCGTAGCCCCTGCGTTGTCGTCGGGGGCCGACAAGGTTTCCTGGGGGCTCGCGAGCCCCCCAGGAGGCAGCCGGGGGTTTGCCGCCCCCGGAATGAGTCGGTAGGGGCTGTCGAAGCCCCCACAGGTTCGCCTGGTCCCGGCGAGATCCCCCAGGGTGCGTCAGGCGCTCGCCGGGGTCCGGCGAGGCGAGTTCGCCGGACCCTGTCAGGTCCCGGCGTGGCCCGCCCAGCCCATCCCGCCCCATCTGCTAGGGTTCTGAGGGGGTGGAAGAGTCGTGCGCCTGTGGATTTCCCCTTCCCAGGTTGGATGAGGGGGAAGTTGTCCCCAGACGCCTCTATCGATCTCTTCTTCTGGTGAGAAGCCCTCCACGAACACCATCTGCCCCTTCCCTTTGTCAAAAGGGGGTCCTTTGTAGCTCAGATCTGAATGGTTACCTGGGATCTCGTCTCCATTGGGCTTCTCCTTCTCGCTTCGCTGATTTACTTGCGTCTCCATGAACGATTTGAACATGTTCTCCAAGGAAGAGATCCTCTCATCGTCACTTTGTTTGAGCTCCTTGATGGACTCCTTTAGGGATGCTTCAAGTTCTCTAACTTTCTCATTTAGGGCATCCTTCTTCTCCATAGATCTTGTGTTGGTCATGGTGGATCTTTGCTCTGATACTAATTTGATGAGAAAACTAGGGTTTGATAAGATAAAAGAAGATAATTTTATAGATCTCCAAAGATAATAGAAGAAAGAGGCTACTTTTACTAGATCTATGGTTTCTACTCTCTACTATGAAGAAAATACTCAGTTTGCATAAGAAAATAATGAAAAGGCTCTCCTCCAAATAAGAGGTCAGCCAAAGCCAAAATTACACAAAACCCCCTCCAAACCCGAATATTGCAAAAATACCCAAAAAGCCCCCAAAACTTGTCTTCGGCCTACTTCTTCATTTCGCCCTCCTTCTTGTGACGACTTCGTTGATAAGTGATGATCTTATCAGAAACCCAAAGGGGGAAACCAAAGGCAATTCAGGCTCAAAATTTATATCAAACACTCCCAAAAAAATTTAAAAAAGAGAGACGCTGAGGGTTTCCTCTCATCTCCGGAGCCATGGCGCCCTATTCCTCTCATCTCCGGAACCAGCGGTAAAACTCTGGCGCCTGCGCTGTTTTTAGGCTAATTTGTTGTTTTGTGCCAAAGGCGCCCGCGCCGAATTTGTTGTTCCGTGTCGAAGACGCCAGCGTCGAATTTGTTGTTCCGCACCGAAGGCACCCGCGCTGCTAAATATTTTTATGCTAATTTGTTTTAAATTTTGGCTCTGGAAATAATTTTTTGGGAACAAAAATTTCGTGGGAGAAACTCTTAAATGAACCGTGTCCGCGGGCACGGGTTATAACTAGTGTGTGTATATATAAACACAATAGAAATAACTCGTGCACTACGTGCACGGGGAACCCAAGAAAAAACCCATACAAAGGATGCGAGAACTGCACGCTATTGAAAAAGAGGGGTGTGGGTGTGTGTATAGTATCATCCAGAGGTAAAACGGAGAAAAGCATGTGTTAAAGTGCAAAAAAAGCGGGGGTTAAAGTGAAAAAAGGCCGATGGTAAACCCATAAACATGGGAAAGAGTGAGGTGCATTTGGGTTTGATGAAAAAGCAATGACAAGCTTACAAATAATGAGAATGAAGTGGCTTTTGTTTGAGATTTCCACATCACTCAGCAACACAACTAACACACCACCCACCCTCAAGTGTGCCCCACCATGCCCATGTAGCACACATACCCTCATACCCCCTTACCACATGGGGCAAAGGTGAACATGGAACAAACATCACATCAACATCCTCATTTGTAATATATATATATATATATATATATATATATAATATTTGAGGGATGTTTTTGAATTGGTTTGCTGGCTAGGACAATCTGATTAGGACAAAAGGATTGATAGAAAGACGGTTGGAATTTAATCTTGAGAAATCAATGGTTGGGATGAGTGTGAAAATTTTAGGAGGAAGAGCTTGTATTTTGGAGTGAAACCTTCTATATTTTGCTAAACGCAGTGGATTTGAATTCCATTTGATAGCAGACAACTCTCATGTGGCATTAAATTCTCTTGCTGGCAGAACAACGTGGGGCTCTCTTGCTCTCTGTGGCATTAAATTCTGACCGCTGCATGGGATAATGATGCCTACGATCAGCCTGATGTTCGAGAGGGGACTTTCTGTAACTTAATTTAATGTTCATCATTCTGACCACATTTACTCCCAACAAAGAGAGATAACCTTGTGTTACTTAATTTTAAAAACATGTGTGCATCAAATTTTCTCAGCATCAGAAATTAAAAAAAATATGCCATCAAAAATTATCGGCATTATGTTTTGGCCTCAGAAGTTAATTTAAAAGGCTACGGTCTCCACAAACAGGGCTAAAAACCTCTCAGTCATCAAAAGGTCTCCGCCATCAACAGAATGTTACCAGCATCTGTTACTAGGGTGTGAGGCAGGAAGGGGAAGAGAGAGCAGCTCGGCTCATTTCGATAAATTCTCTCTTGATTTTTTCCCCATAGATTTTATTGAGCGATTTTTTGAATCTAAAGTTTTTTGTTTTTTAATTTGTTTTTTAAGGTTTGGAAGATGACCTGTTTTTGTATCTGAAGTTTTCGCTTTTTTTAATTCAATGAGTTGTCGAAGCACAATGCAAGGCTGTTCTTCGATGGAAAGGTTATAAATTAAGCTTAAATCAATTTAACTAGGTTTCAATTAGTTATTTATATTTCTAATTTTGATATGAAGTATGGCAAATTAGGTAAGCAGATCGGTACCATTTCTTTGTAGATCTTTTAGTATGTGCTCTGACTAGATTTTATCAATGTAGATAGAAGGAGCCGCAACTCGGTGAAATCGGTTAAACTAAAACGTCAACTCAGTTACATTTCATTGTCTAGGTAAGTTTTCATCTTAAGGTTGGGTTTGATCTAATTTTTGTCGTTGTAACTTGTAAGTTCGGATCTTATGTTTTAATGCGAAGGATTGAAGCATTGATGTCGGTTTTGATCTAACATTCTATCATCTCTCATGCAATTCAACATTCAGCTCGGTGAGATCGATTGAATTTAATAGTCGATGAAGGAGCAGCATCAATGCTCGGAAGGTGTTTGATGAAAATCCTAGGAGGATAATTAAGAGCTAGAATGTGATGATCAATTGGGAGCTGGAATGCTGTTTTAGTGCACATCCATGAAGTAGTTACTAGTCATAACCCGTGCCCGCGGGCACGGTTCATTTAACATTTCCCCCGCGAAATTTTTGTTCCCAGTGAAATTATTTAATCAAATCTCAACCCCTCTTTATCTTGTCCTAGTCAGCCCTAGAATTTAAAAATCGCTGTCAAATGTATAATAGATGTTGGGTGATAGATAATGCTATTGTGCAAATCAAAAATTCAGTTAAACAAATGAATCAAATTTGTAGAGGAACAAATGCATTCTACAACCTATTCTAACTTGGGAATATTAAAGAAAATGCTTAAATAATTTTGCCTTCGAACTATATTGCTAATGAGTAAAAGGGATTCTTCCATTGCATTCTAAGCTAAATATCCTCTGTTTTGCATTTCCTTATTGTCGCATTCTTGGCACTTTGTTTAGATGAATGACGTAGGCATGCAATTCTGCTCTGCCATCTATTTTCATTTTTTTCCGTAATTTTTTTCCGTTTGTGAAAATGATATCCATATAGCTGACATTGAGCCATATTCCCTGTAAAAATCAAATATTACATCTGTATTTGAACTTAAGATTATAGCTACCTCAAAAAAATTTGTTGATAATGATCCTAGTTTGCAAACCGCATCTTAAGTTATTTATGTACTGTATTGTTATTGATGTAGATATCCTCAAAAGAGTATCAAAGCCGAAAGCCGCCCTACGATGCTACATTTCAGCAGCCTGATGATGAATTGGCCAGAAATGTGATGGAGGCTATCCAGTTGTTTGTCGAGATGAGGGAAGCACGGTTGGTTCCAAACAAGCTGACAATGGTGAGCATTGTGGCCACGTGTGGGAATCAGTCTGGGGAATTTTGCGTTGTCCAAGCAGGTGCACACGTTGGCCTAAGAGACCAAAAATAGTCAACGTCAAAATGTTGATGGTCTCAAATGTTTGTTGTGGTGTTAAGTTGCATTGTGATATATTTTGAGAATATTTTTGTTATGTTTTGTCATATTTCATCTTTTTTTTTCCAGTTTTTGCTGTTATTAGGATGTAATATTAATTTGATTAAGTCCTCATATTAATCTGATTTTTGTTTTTAAGTTTTAAGTGGTGAGTTCGGCATATCTAAACATGCCAGATCAGACTAGTGTTAACTGATCACATATAAATCCTTAAGTTGTCAGTTTGACTTATCTAATAAGGAGGTGTCAGGTTAGCTTACGAATATGAAGAGTGGAATGTATGCCAATATCCAGTATATATAACATCTATATTTGAAGTTTTATATCTTGCAGTGCAAAACCCCCATAGTTCATAATACATTTTGGAAGTTTATTAAGAGCATCAATTACTCATTTTCTATTGGGATGAGGTTCAAAATGCATTTTGAAAGTGAAGATCTAGCAGAGAGAAGGTTTGGAACATAAAAATTATAGACAATATGCTATCTCGGTTTTTTTCAAGTAAGTCAAGATTTTCTTTACACTTCCGTTTTCTCAGATATATTGGATGGATAACTAGAATTGGTTATGTCCTAGTTCAAAATGGCGATGTTTGTCGGTATGTTTTATAAGCATTTATTCCTCATATTTGCTAAGTATTTAACAAGTTAGTCCAATTGTAACTTCATTCTAAGGTAGCATGGAGTATTTATGCAACTCTTAGTTCTCACTAACATTAGCAAAGCTGTATAGTTTTTATGTTGATTAGGAATTTCATTTAATTTAACACCACCGAATGCAATTAAGTGTCTAGATACTCTCTTTTTCCTCCCTTTATAGTTTATACTGTAGTTTGGTTTCTCCCACGTCCAACTTTTGCTGATCATTTCTGATTAAATAAAATATATGGTATATTTGTTTTTTCTTCAATTGCAATGAAACTATGAGTCGGTTCTACTGACTGCAAACGATAATGTATCAATTACTTTTGGCTCCATAATGCCCTATATAGTGTGAGAGGAAACCATGACCTTGATGGTGGAAAGTAGTACTTCATTAAATTACTTTTTGTGTCCCATAACCCCTTCTGTACCGTGAGAAGAAACCACCACCTTGAGGTGGTTGAGCCAGCATTTTGACTTCAATTAAGGGATGTTTTTGAATGTCCATCTATTTCATTAAGAGATAATAAGAGAAATAATTGTCTATTATACATTTGAGGGAAGTTTTTGAATTGTTTTGCTGACTATGATAAAAGGATGGATAAGACGATTGAGATTGAATCTTCAGAAATCAATGGTTAGGATGAGAATTTGTGAAAATTTTGAGGAGAACAAATCTAGAGCGAACTAAATTTTAGGAAATAAAATTTAAAATTTTGGGGGAACTGAATCTAGATGGAGCTAAATTTTGGTGAAACAAAATTTTTGGGTGGGAACTAAAATTATTGGGTTTTCCAACATCTGAATGAACTAAATTTTGAAGGAAACTAAAATTTTTGGGGAACTAAATTTTAGAGGAAACTAAAATTTTTTTGGGGAATTAAATTTTAATTTACCGTTTTGGGGGAACTAAATCTGGATGGAACTAAATTTTTGGTGAACTAAAATTTTAAATTTTAGAAAAACTGGATCTAAAGGAACTAAATTTTGGGGCAATTAAAATTTTTGGGTGAACTAAATTCTCTTGGGATGACTAACATTTTAATTTGAAAGTTAAAATTTTTGTTTGGGGAGATATTGTGAATGAGGCTGCAAATTTTTGGTGGGATAGATTTTGAATGGGTTAAAAATTTTCGGAAGAATATTTTGAATGCCCCGTGACCACAGGTCACGGGTTACGGTCACGGGTTATGACTAGTGTGTGTGTGTGTGTAACTATACGGGGTTGGGCCGACATACATGAGGCCTAACACAACCAATACAACTAATACCAATAAATTCTAATTCTAACACATCAGAAATCAAATTTTGCTATAACATCCATTAAAGATATGTAATCATCTGCAATACTGAAATCTTGCCAAATATATGTGCAGATGTTGTGAACATGACCAAAAAATTAGTATACACATTTATGGACTATGGAGACATGTGCTTTAACGAGAACTCCCAGGTTGTGAATGAAATAATGATGAACTGAAGTACAACGATGATAATGAACAATCACAGGGAAGTGGTCCCATGATCTTTGGTCTTTACAATGACTTTCCATTGTGTAGCCGGCCAGGTATCAACAGGAAACAAGCTGCTGAAGATTATAAAAGAAGATAACATGGTAACCATGACAAATTTTGTTCGAGATGTTAAAAGGAAATGAGTTGCTACTGTTTTAAAGCTCATCACATGTCCATATATTAGTTAGTGATTTCATAAATTCCTTTGTGCCTGCCAACTTTCTTCTCAAGCATTCAAGGTCAGTCTACTATTTTATGTACTACGTGGTTATCACATCTAACATGCCCAAGCTTGTAGAAGTTACTTAGCATGTTTTTACTCTTAAGAAAAATACTGAAGAAAGATGGGAAAAGACTCACACTAATGCTTTCACTATTTGTATTTCAGATGGTTATAGATTTAAGGAAAGGTTAATATCCAAATAGCCATCATAGGCTATTACACATCATAAGCACAGACAATACATTGCAAATCCTATTACTAAATGAGTTCATATGTAAATTCACCAATACTATCAAATGAAGACCTATGATATGATGGAATTAAAGAGATCTTATAAATATATAAATTGGCATCATGAGACAAATAATTCAGTGTGGCTGCATTATTTGGCAGTTATTACTTCAGAAATTGGTTCCACTTCCTCAACATCCACAATAGAGAGATTATTGGTGCCATATGATTAAAAAGGTTATCAATGCATAAATAAATAAATGTAAAAAAATACCCTGGTGCTAAAATTCCTTTATAAAATAGCATAGAGAAAACATTAGTTCCGAAGATCATCTAATTGATATTTCGCCTGATGGATGGTGCTCGTGGAAAGAAAGAAAAAAATTGCATTATCTGAACGTATCTAGCATATCAAATCAAAGCAAAAAAACAGGAAGACTAGAAAGCCCTTGAAAAAGTGTCAATGAATACAATTTAGTAAGCTACCTGGATTACGATGGTAGGATGCATGACCATCAGCTGCAGTGGACACCTGATGGTTATAATGTTTAACGAAAACCTCTTCCATGCAACAATTGTTGTCAACTAGCCCTTCCTTCATCTCGTGCATATTCCCTTTAAGTGAACCATCCTCACAGGGCACAACATCAGGTAACAGACATGTCCCTTCTGTTTCTTCACTAAGAGCATGTTCTTCGGCATCCATCTGCAGAGGAGCATTGTCACCCAAAGCTTCACTCTTTTCCTCTCGTTCTACTGCAGTTGCTTTGATATGCTCCTCCAGAATAATATTAGCTAGGGGACTTGTTGAGAATGTCTCACTACCATTAGATAATAGATGGCAAGCTGCAGCACTTGAGATGCTGTCCACTAATTCTATATCAGCCATTGGTCTCTCAATAGCAACTGAAACCACATTAGTCCTTTCTGAACTTTTAATATCTTCCATGCACATATTAGATATCTTGACAACACTTGATGCACTAGGGGAGACCATTGTATCTTGGCCTGTAGAGATGCAATGGGCAAGTTGGATATCAGGTGACAGAACATTTCCAATGGAATTTCCCAGAATTTCATTGTTACAAACAGCTACATGTATAGTAGGTTCCTCGGAATCAGCAAACACATTTGCCATGTCACTCAGTGAGACTTTTACAGCTGCATTACTAGATATCTGAAGTCCTAAAGGCAATTCGGCCACAGATTTATTGTCATCAACTGGAACATCATTGGTAAAAGAAGATATCTTCATGACAGCATCAGATCCAGCTTCCTTGGAACAGGACATATGTGTTGCTTTTTCACCTGCTACTAGAAGAGTTTTTCCGGCAGTAGATATATGATCCTTCAGCAAAAATTGGTTGGCACATGAAAGAAAATCAATTGCTTGAGGACTTTTGGGCAGCTTATTGACAGCAGAGAAAAGCTTCGAAATATCATCCAACGGTGGCAAATCACCTTCTCCACTAGAGATAGGATCCCACTCTTTCCCGTCACCAAACCAAACATTCTCAGAGTCCATTTGTTCATTGGATGAAATTCTCTCAATTCTGATGGCTTCCTTGTAATCTTTCTTTCTCAAAGCAGTAGTTATCAGCGACCTGTGTAAGCAACAAAACAGAATGTTAAAAATATATCATTAGATGCATGAGCAAACAAAAAAAGGTTTCAGAAAAGTAATGAATATGCTAAACCTGCAGTTCCCGGATATGGCTGCTTTAACTCGCTCCTTAGAAAGGCCAAGTAGAAATGAAGATAAATTTGCAACATCATATGGCCCTCTAATGTCATTTACACAGTTAGCAGAACTTGAAATAATAAGATTCTTCCCTCTTGTCCAGTCAACTAGTAGCTGAAAAAATAAATGAGCACATACATAAAAAGAATAGTAACTCAATGTCAAATTACTTTGAGATGTCGGTGTTTGACGAACTGAAACTTTGAAGTAGAGTACATGCTGACAAATATTCTAATATTAACTACCAAGAAACTGAAAAGTTAAAGCTACTGAGTCTGATGCATGGCACAGCACTCAAACAAACAAAGTTGCATTTTTGGCCTTACTGTTTAAACTGATGCCTTAAATATTATATATTGGTTAAAAAGCTAAGAGAATCAGGCCGCTTCATGTTCAAGGTTATTCAAGAAACATAGAGAGAAATAAAATGAACGTATCCCTCCCTCCCTCACTTCCTCCTCAACACACCCTTCTAATATTGCAACACCCCAAGCAAGACAATGCACATTTCAAATTGCAATAAAACAAGATATCAGGATGTCAAACAATATGTCAAGCATTTCCTTTTCCACTCTGGTTCCATGTCAGGTAATCACCACAAATACATGAAGTCCATATCACTCAACCTCCTCTATCTATTATTCCTCATTTAGCATCTAAACAGAACCATGGGACATCTTGACACCTCCAATAAAATTGTCAGATACGTTTATTACCAAATGCACGAACATAATACAAGCCTAGAAAGATGCTGGCTAATACTTAGCCACCAATCAACTACATGTCAACTGTGGTTTTTACAGAATAGTTCAGAAATAATCTTTTTTTAGATCAACCTACCAATCAAATACATATTCTCTATGGTTTTTATAGAATAATCCAGAAATCCTTTTATTTCAGGCATTGTACTAATCTAAATTAGTTGGAATCTAGTACAAATAACAAGTCCAATGTAGAGGCCAACTGCAAATAATTACCATAGTCGTCAGATCAATGTATAAGCCAATATAGATAAAGCTCCTATGCAAGTCTACTTATATTACACCTACTTTCATACTTTCATGGATCTACAAATCTTTGTAATATGTTTCCCGCTTGTTACTACCAAATTAATATAGCATGTGATGCAAGGCAATTAGGCAATTAGGCATCATGTATCAAGGAACAACCAAAAGAGAAGTTCTGCTATGGAACCTTGATTAAACTTTAGTAACAAAACCAGAGATACCGACGATGCAAATAAAAGTAGATGACAAACCTGACTGCAACAAAAAAGTAGCAAGTTGTCATGAATCATGCTCAAATTTATTATGCATCGCCTTAGATATTAGTATGTGCTAGAGATGTAAACAATCACACGATAAAATATTAAATGCATTGTATATTGGACTGTAAAACTATAACTTCAATTTGAACTTGAATATGGATAAGATGGGGAATATGACATTTCTTTCTTTCTGTTGTATTTCTTCTTCTCTATTTAAACCTTAAAATAGAAGTATATTTCAACGTGTCATGGGATTATTTGTGGTGATGACGATGTGACTTTAATATTGTGATAATGAAGTAATAGTATAATAGACCGGGTTAAGATCTGAGCGTATATTTAGAAAGTTCCGGAGTGATCTGATACGTAATAAATTTTGATTTTGCAAACATAATAAAATAACGTAATAGAAAAATTATAGAATGAGGTAATGAGTTGTTACATTTATCTAATTATTACATAATTGTAATAATACAATAATAATGTGATATTAAAATACATGTAAGAAGAAAATATAAAAAGAAAACTCTAGAGTAATGTGTGAAGTGCTGGAAATGCTTTAGTCCTAGTGGTACGAATGGGTTAGGTTGACCTGAATGCAACACGTGACCAACCCATTTTTTTTTCCAATCCAATAGGCATGATGTCTTTTACGTTGTGTTAGGCATCAGTTGAAAAAAGCCAACCCAAAATTTTCGGCTATGTAGTGGTTAACGTTGCCCCCATTTTCCATCATATCCCACAATTTTTTTGAATTTTATTTTTCATAGGGTTGTTGTTCACATCATGGATGGTCAACATACCAAAAATCAAGGCATTCCAATACTTTTAGAGCCCCTATCTACCCCTTGCAACTTCAACGGTCTGAAAACATGCTGAAAACCCCATGAAGTTGCAAGGGGTAAATGGGGGCTCTAAAAGTATTGGAATGACTTGATTTTTGGTATATTGATCATCCATGAGGTGAACAACAATCCCAAGAAAAAAATTCGAAAACAAATGTGGGATATGGTGGAAAATGGGGGCGACTCCTTAGATGAAATCTAAGGAGTCACCCTCGGAACACTTTACCCTATATGTGTATATATATATAATTTAAATAACATGTCTAGATGTATAATATATTTAAATAGCAAACATGAACCATTCCAAGTTTCTAAGGTGTATTGCGGGTGTTTGTAACTTTGTATATAACTTGAGACATTTTCCTCTAAGTGTATCATTGTATTCATAATGTACTAGTAATTCACATACCCATAGGGCACCGGTCCCACCACTCACCCCCTTTGTCACCCAAACACACAAACGTAAATTCGCATGTCATAAATATATGTGCACATAGTAATTCCCTCTCACCTTATCATAAATTTATCAAAACACCCACCCACCTACACCTACATCCTCACCCTCCATGGGCCCACCATACTCCTCATCACTCTCTCTATATCCAAGACCAACTTGCCCAACGCAATACAATCTTAACATGAACATGGAAATTCAAAGTCTCTAGTTACGAAGTTCAGCTGATGTCTAGTTGAATTGAGGTCCAGGCATATATTCTATATTCGAGTTGGGCTGTGGATGACCTTCATCCCAGCCCAATTTGAATTGGTTGCACCCCCTAGATTGCCCGCCATCTACGCATATATGTACTTGCAAACGCAATTTCTTAAAGTAAGGAATTGGCATTCCAAATAGTAGAGACATACATTGTGTTTTCAATCAAATAAATGGAATACATTGCTGCACAAACTCCAAGAAATCAAGTGAAGTTAATTATTTACCCTGGCATCCGATAACGTTTGCCTCCTTACATGGACATCAGCAATAAGGTTAGAGTACTTGATCTCAAAATGCACTCCACGCTGCACATTGATCACATTGAGATTAAGCAGACCAAAACAAAGATGGAGTTTATTTGCAAATAAGTATGAACAGGATGAAAACCATGGGAAAAAATATGAAGCCCCCCTACATACCTTAATTGCAGATTCGACCATGGGAAGCTTTAATCGGAACTTTAGAGGGAAGTCCAGTGCTATTATATCAATCTGCAAGCAATGTTCAATGAATTTGTAAGCCCTCAATCAAAAAATAAAAAAATAAACAAATAAACAAACGTAACCTTGGTTAAGCAATTCAACTCGAAACCCATCCAAGCAAGCAACAAAAAAATAAAAAAAATTACTTTCAATGAGATGTAAATATATTATTAACAAAATGACTTCAAAGGATGCTTACTGATGGAACTCGGGTCTACACCCGGAGGCAGACCCGAGTCCAGGCCGAGGAGCCTTAGCCGCACGCGCACCCGCACCCCTTTGACCTTTTTATTATTATTTGAAGGGTATGATGGTAATTGTGATTGGGGGTTTATTCTTAAGCGAGGGTTAGCCGTCGCTAATCTATTATGCTTATTTTGATACTTTGATAGAGTTCTTTGAGAGTTCTTCGAGGGATCTTACGAGAGTGCGGACGTCGTCGCTTATCGGCGTCTTGAAAGGGTGGTTGCCCCTTTATTGTAGCCAAACTATCTTTTTATTCGCTGTTTTTAGCCATTTAATTTCAGATTTGCTTTAGAACCTATCAATTTGGTATCAGAGCACGTGACGATCCATGGTGGCATCAACAAGATTAAAGAACAAGATCGATACTTTGGAGGAGAAATTTAACGGCGAGAGATCGAAGGGGTAAAGAGATCGTTGACGGGAAACGAGAAAGTAATAAAGAAATTGACGGCCTCTATCGACCAATTAACGGCAAATCAAGCGAAGCACGAAGAGCAATTTGCGCAGTTGATCTTTCAATTGGCAGTGAACAACAAAGGGGATGGGAACCCTAAATCATCAGGAAAGGCGCCACCTTTAGGCAAGGGGAAGGAAAAAGTTGAGATTTTTGATGCGGAAAACGTCCACGTAGAGGAGGAATTCGTCGAGGATGAAGAAGGGGAGACGTGTAAGGTCGACTACCGCAAGGAGGTGCGACGGAAGGCCGTAGAAGCGCAGAAGGGGGCGACGGAAGGCCGTAGAAGCGTGGAAGGGGGGCGACGGCCCTAGCCAGCCCCACCATGGGACGCGGCAGGGAGGGGGCCGCGGGAACTGTTCCCGGGCCCCGCCGCCTCGCAGGACAACCGTCGGACTGGCGGTGGCCTCCCCTGGGTTCGCCCGGGGGCAGCGAAGGCCCCAGGGGGTCCGGTGACCCCCGTAGGCTGCTGGGGCCCCGGGAGCAGCAGGCGGGGCCGACGACTCTGCCCCAGGCAGGCCGCGGCCCCATTGGCTATAGATGGCCCCGCGAGGGGTTGTCGAGACCCAGAGAGGTGATTTTCAGTCATTTCATGTCGACCAGCCCCATCAGGAGGTCCCGACGCGCGATTTCGAGGAGGAATTTGACCCTGGGGAATTCCAGGAGTACAGACACTACGGCGAGGGGTATCGGGACCCTTCCAACCCTCGATTTGGCGACGACAGGTGGCAGTCTCCACCACACCCCAGGATGGACACACCGTAGGCATGGAAGGAGATTACAGAGACTTCCAATAGAGGCCAGAGGACGGGTTTGGAGGCAACGAAGGGGGTGGATACGTGAACTGAGGAAGAGGCCCACATGGAGGTTACGAGCGACACCCGGAGAGGTGGCAGCACTTCCACCAGCCTATACACGTTGGAGGACGCCGGGAACATGGGGTATTCAATATGGACCGACTAAGAAAGTTGAAGATGCCTATATTCGATGGAGCAAACCCGGTCTCATGGATCTACAAAACGGAGAGATTCTTTAGAGTCTCCTGCATGACTGAGGAGCAGAAGCTGGAGACAACAGGCATCAGCCTAGATGGAAAGGCCCTCGCATGGTTTTAGTGGAAGGACGCAAGGCGTCCCTTTCACTCATGGGAGGAGATCAGTGATCAGATGGTAGAGAGATTCAAAGCCCACACTTGGGGAACGTGTGGGAGTAGCTTCTATCACTCAGACAGGAGTGCACGGTGAGAGACTACCTAGAGAGGTTTGATGTCCTTTCAGGACAGGTGCATAGGGTGACCGACGAAATGATGGATAGCACCTTCATGAAGGGGTTGAAGGCCACTATACGAGCAGCGGCACGCATGTAGAAGTCTCAGAGTCTGATGGATGCCATGGAGTACGCTCAGATGGCAGAGGACTATCGGTTGGAGGATATGAAGGCCAGGGGTGGATGGAGTGGATCGGCGAGCTGTAGCTAGCCAGTGACAGGTGGACAGCAGAGAGCCACTACGGAAGCGGATTCGGCGGACAGTGAGAAGACCGGGAAGAGAGTAGTGCACCGCAGGCTGGGGATAGTTCAGGCGGATGACGGATGCGGAGATGAGGGAGAAGCGACAGAAAGGCTTGTGTTTCAGATGTGATGAGCGATTCACGTTGGGTCACAAATATGCGGGATGCAAGCTCCAGTTGCTGCTACTTGAGGACGATGATGATGAGGCTGACGTCGAGGATCAGACAACTGAGGCAAATGAGGAGGAACCTGAGGGCCATCAGTTAGACGTGGTGGAGATGTCCTTTAACTCCGTGGTAGGGTTCACACCGAACCATACCATGAAGCTGAGGGGATAGATTGGCGACCAGGAGGTGACCGTGCTCATTGATAGTGGGACGACCCACACCTTCATTTCCAGGAGAGTGGTGGCCCAGCAGGGGCTTCAACTGACCAACTGTGGTAGTTTCAGTGTTATGATGGGGACGTGGAAGAAGGAGAGCAGTCGGAAAGTTTGTAGAGGGCTGGTACTGACCATACATGGGATACATGTGATCGTAAATTTTTTGACTTTAGATCTGCGAGGCACCAACGTCATCTTGGACATGACGTGGTTGCAGACATTAAGGAAGATGACAGTGAACCGGAAGCTGCTTCGAATGGAGTTTCAGGAAGATGGGAGAGCAGTTACACTACAGGGGGACCCCAGCCTATGCAGAGTTTTGGTCTCGTTGAAAACCATGGTGATGACCATTCAGACTGAGGGAGGATACTTAGTGGAGCTGTACTTGTTGACGGGGAGGGAGGCGCTGAGGCCAGTGATGAGCAGCCCATTCCACGAGAGGTGCAGCAGCTGATGGCGCAGTTTGAGGAGATCTTACATGAGCCTCGAGGTCTCCCACCACCGAGGGACCACGAACACATCATAGTACTGCGAGAGGGCGTGTATCCCATTAGTGTCAAGCCTTACTGATACCCCCAGCATCAGAATGATGAGATTGAGAGGATAGTGGCAGAGATGGTGCAGGCGGGAGTGATTCAGCCTAGTGTGATCCCCTTCTCCAGTCCAGTGTTGTTAGTGAAGAAGGATGGGAGTTGGTGCTTCTGTGTAGACTACAGGGCGTTGAACAAGGAGACAGTGCCAGACAAATTTCCCATACCGGTGATATATAAGCTCCTGGATGAGTTACATGGGGGCAGCCCTGTTCAGCAAGATAGATCTCAAGTCGGGCTACCATCAGATCAGGATGCGACGGGAGGATGTGCCTAAGATGGCGTTCAGGACGCATGAGGGCCACTACGAGTTTCTAGTCATGCCATTCGACTTGACGAATGCACTAGCTACATTTCAGGCTCTTATGAATAAGGTATTCCGTCCTTACCTGAGGCGATTCGTACTCGTTTTCTTCGATGACATATTGGTGTACAGTCGTACCTTGAAGGATCACTTGGACCACCTGCAGGCAGTGTTTCAGGAGCTGTAGTATCATCAGTTGTTTGCGAACAGGAAGAAATGTTTATTCGGACAGCCACAGGTGGAGTATCTGGGATATGTTGTGTCAGCAGAAGGGGTGGCAGCAGATAAAGCGAAAATAGCGGCGATACTAAACTAGCTGTGCCCCACCACACTCAGTGGGCTCGGGGTTTCCTGGGTTTGACAGGTTACTACCGCAGATTTGTGAAGGGGTATGGAACAATCGCATGGCCACTGACCGGGCTATTGAAGAAGGACCAGTTCCATTGGGGGAGACGATGACGGCATTTGAGGCCCTGAAGAGGGCCATAACCTGATAACCACCGTGCCAGTTTTGGCGTTGCCAGATTTTTCTAGGCCATTTGTGGTAGAGGCAGATGCATCGGGACATAGGCTGAGAGCAGTATTGATGCAGGAGCAGCGACCCATTGCGTATTTCAGTCAGGTGTTGGCCGCTAGAGTCCGACTGTGGTCTGTCTACGAGAGGGAGCTGATGGACATAATCTTGTCGATTCAGAAGTGGAGGCAGTACTTGCTGGGGCGGAGTTTTCTGGTGCACACAGATCAGCGGAGCCTCAAGTACCTATTAGAGTAAAGGATGGTAGCAGAGGAGCATCAGAAGTGGCTGCGAAAGCTGATGGGGTACAGGTTTGAGATTGAGTATCGTCCGGGGCTGGAGAACAAGGCGGCTGATGCACTTTCGCGGCAAGAGGAGGAGGCATAGTTGACCGCGCTAGCAGTTTCCGTGCTCCAGGATGGAAACCACTACAGCAGGAGGTTGAGCATGATCAGGAGTTGGCAGGCATACGTGAGGCTCTAATGCAGGGATCGACTAAGTATCCGGGGTATTCTCCTCAGAATGGACGGCTACTATATTGGGGGAGACTGGTTCTGCCGAGGACTTCGACATATATACCGGCTATATTCCAGGAGTTTCACGGCAGCGCCATAAGATGACATTCTGGGGTCCTCAAGACCTACCAGAGACTGACGAGGGAGGTCTACTGAAAGGGGATGAAGAAGGAGGTGACGAAGAGGGTTGCAGAGTATGACGTGTGCCATCGTCACGAGTACCAAACGATGTCCCCGGGTGGATTACTACAACCGTTGTCCTTACCCGATCGAGTATGGGAGGACCTCTCCATGGACTTCATAGATGGACTTCGAAATCGGTTGGATATACAGTCATATTTGTTGTGGTTGACCGCCTCAGCAAGTATGTGCACTTTGTCCCACTTCTGCATCCTTACAACGCAGTGTCTGTGGCGGAGGTATTTGTGAGGGAGGTCATTCGCTTGCACGGACCTCTAAAGTCCATCGTCTCTGATAGAGACAAGGTGTTCTTGAGTAGATTCTGGCAGGAGTTTTTCAGGCTGCAGGGGACAGTGTTGAGACGGAGCACGGCCTACCATTCTCAGACCGATGGACAGACGAAGGTGGTAAACAGGAGTGTGGAGACTTACCTGCGATGCTTTATTTCAGAAAATCCCAAGGAGTGGGCTCGTTGGCTAGCATGGACAAAGTACTGGTACAACACATCTTATCACACTGCAGCTCAGACGGCCCCATTTAGGATTCTGTATGGCAGGGACCCTCCTCATTTCCTGCATTATGGGCAAGACTCGACACCAGTGTCCGATGTGGAGCAGTATCTGGCGGAGAGGGATCAGATTTTGGGAGAGCTGAAGCTCCATCTGGCTTGGAGCTCAGCAGCTTATGAAGGCGAGGACAGATCTACATCGCAGAGATGTGTAATTCGCAGTCAAAGATATAGTGTACCTGAAGCTGAGGCCCTACAGGCAACAATCCTTGGCTCACAGGCGGAATGAGAAGCTAGCACCGCGTTATTTTGGACCTTTCGAGGTTGAGGCGATAGTAGGACCGGTTGCTTACAAGCTGAGATTGCCCCAAGATCGGTTATTCACCCGGTGTTCCATGCTTCACAGCTTCGCCAAGCTGTTGGAGACCACACCCCTTCACCCGCCCTTCCGGTGACGTTAACATCTGATATGGAGGTGAGGTTGGAGCCAGAGGCGCTGAAGGGGGTACGTAGAGGGAGCACGGAAGAGCGCGAAGTCTATGGACGTGATGGTACAGCAGTTTCCAGACTTCCACCTTGAGAACAAGATGGCTCTTTGGTGGAGTATTGATGGAACTCGTGTCTACACCCGGAGGCGGGCCTGAGTCCAGGCCGAGGAGCCTTAGCCGCGCGCGCACCTGCACCCCTTTGACCTTTTTATTATTATTTGAAGGGTATGATGGTAATTATGATTGGGGGATTTATTCCTAAGCGAGGGCTAGCCGTCGCTAATCTATTATGCTTATTTTGATATTTTGATAGAGTTCTTCGAGTGATATTAGGAGAGTACGGATGTCCTCGCTTTTCGGCGTCTTGGGAGGGTGGTTGCCCCTTCATTGTAGCCAAACTATCTTTTTATTCGCTGTTTTTAGCCATTTAATTTCAGATTTGCTATGAAACCTATCACTTACATACTGCGACAAAAAGTAAAGAAATAATCTGGATATAAAGCAAATGTATCAAAGCCAACTTAATCTTTCTACTGAGCTAATCGGATACAATGCAGATGGAATTACAAAATGCAGTAGTAAACTCATGCCTCTTATATCTATTCAAAATATCTAGAAACTAAGTACAAACTCCACAGTGAATGCGATACATGCAAGAAAATCCACAAACTTTGAACGACTTAAAACATAAAAAGGAAGAGTATGCAACACATCTAAAACCCTAAAACAGAAATTTCACACCACAACGCAAACTTTACTCACATCCGAGGCTTGGCATGCCCGATCGAACGCGTCCTGATCCAAAGGCTTAGCAGCAACCAGATCATAGCTCCGCAGCAAGCTCTTCCCGTTGAACGCCGTCCCCACCGACATCCTATCGACGGCGACTGTCACGCGCGTGTACTGACGGAACTTCGTCGTCCTGGGAACGCCGTTGCGGCCGCGGTGGAGGGCGACGGCGGAGGGAAGGGAGGGGCCCGCCGCCTCGAGGAGGGCGGGGAGGGAGAAAGGCGGGATTTTGCAGCGGTCTGCGTCGGACATGACGCCCTTGAAGGGGCGGTCGTATGCCACGGCGGTGTAGCCCAGCTCCATGGCGCGGGCTAGGGTTTTGAGGCGATGTAGATTTAGAGTTTTGTTCTTTGAGGTCTCGGCCTTGGGAGCCTCGAGGTAGGGGATGCTGAGGTCGAAGAACATGGTCGGTTTGTGCTGTGATTATCGGATTGGTCGGCGTCGCCCAAAGGGGAGGGAGGAGGAGGAGGAGGAGGAGGGATTTGAGGCACGCGCAGGGTTTTACATGCGGGTTGAATACGGGTCCAGTTGAGTCGGGTCGGGTCGGGTCGGATCGGGGCGTCAAAATTTTGACTTTTTACTATAGGGAATTGCTATGCGCACCTGCCATTTTACTCGCGCTCATAACCACTATTTACAAGTTTGCAATTCAAAATTTAAACCTCTTTTATCCGCATCGTCTCCCCGAGTTTTAAATGTTTGAAATTGACAATGGAGACGTGAGAGGTCAGAGGAGGTGGTGGGGGCTAGGTTGTCAGAGGAGTGGGCGACGGAGGAGAAGGGGGCTGGTGAGTTCCTTGGAGGAGGCGGAGGAGGAGGATTGGGGAAGATGAAGAGGGTCGACAGAGGGGAGGCGGCGGAGGGGGAGGGGCCTGGTTGTCAGAGAAGGGGGCGACGGAGGCTCTGAGGAGATCGGTGGATGGGTAAGATGAAGAATGGTGACAAAGGGGGCCAGGCAGGGTTGTCGGATGAGGAGGCGGCGGAGGCGGGCGCGACTGGGGAGATCGGCAGAGGAGGCAGCGGTGCCATCCGCCGGCAGTCGGGCATTTTACTCACCATGCTCAACCGGTGTATTTTCGACATTTTCGAACGGTTGTGCGGAGTGAGTAATTCTGAGTGATAAACTTGTAAATAAATGATATATCGGTTGTGTGCGCAAGTAAAACTGCCAGTGCGCATAGCAATTCCCTTTACTATTTTGTTTTTGGAAATTATGTAATTCCCTTGCCACTTTCGTTTGTGTTGTGAGACTTGGAATCTAGTTTGTAAGCATAAATTTTTGTGCTTGTTCGTGAGAAAAACATTGTAAATTAAAGATTGGAGAAGGTACGGTGTGGCTCATTAATTTTGCCGTGATTGGATGGGTAAGAATATCGGAGGTATAAAGTTAGACTTATGATCCACGATTTAGAAATTACCTTAAATATAAAATTTCATTCAACATTAGTTAATTATGTTTAATACTAATTTTAATTTAATCCTCACTCAATTTAATAATATTGTTAAATATTAATCTTAACAGCTCACCTCATTGTTCACCCGCAACGGTTATTGAACCGAGCAGAATGACGGTGAAACTGAGACGTGCATGACCCTGATTCGAACAAGACTCTCAAAAAGCAACCACAAATTTTAACTCTCAATCTCCAATCAAGCATTCAGCATAACGCACAGAAATGAGAAGTATGGCACACAAATAAAACCGAATCGATTAAATCTCCCCCCACACCATCGTATCATTTCTAAATAACCGCTCGCTCCCCCTAAATTTAGAACTACATTTCAGGGATCGCCCATGCATTACAATACAGTTCTCTCACAGTCCACACACTTGAGACTGCAAACTGGTGTGAGATCCAACACATATAAAACAGAATACACATCCGCGGCCTGAAATCATATATGAACAAAGGTCCTCCAGTATGGTGATTGTGCATTGCTGAGAAGCCCATATCCTACAGCTCTAGGGTCTTCACGAGAAAAGGAATCCTAGAACAAGAAGCGAGGCCGACACAAGACTGATTAGAGGAAATGCGCTCCGAGTGGCACTGGCACCGCTGACATTCTCTTTCTGAGACGCCCCTGGAGGGAGATCGGGGCACGAAAGCCCCTCCTTGGTCTCCTTGCACTGACTGGCAAAGAGGCCTGGTGGGTACTTCCCATAGAGGTTTATGTAACTGAACATGGTCGAGGCGCAGTCATTAGTGACATCGTTGATCTCTTCAGCATAGGGGCATGCAAAGTCTTTCAGCGCATCACAACAAAGCTTAGCTGGGTATTGGGGTCCCTTGCACTTGCTTGTGATAATTGTGTAGTTCATGAACTCAAAATTGACGGGGCACCCTGCAAAAGATATGCGAGAGCATCAATATGTCAAATGAAAAGCAATATATGTTGCATCATTAGTCCAACTAATGGGTTTATATGTAAACTATGTATGTACTGCAGGCTGTCAAATAAAGCTAAGCCAATCAAAAGTGATCTGTTGAGATTTTGGTATTTGGGCTTTAATGTATCATAAGGTGTGTAGCTTTAATGTGTAGAGATGTGATGGGTAATTTCATTTTTATGACAGGCTAAAATAGGAATCCCAATGATAATATGATTGTTGTCTATATATAATGATCGTAATCCCTGGATCATACGAAACAAAGTTTCTGAAATCACAGTGACGAATATAGAGCGTATAGAAAACAAAAGAAATTCTCTCGAAGATTCTTGTTGATCTGGAAGACCAACCACACAGACCTTACGGATTTAATCATCATGGTTTTAGGTATGCTTCCGCATATTTTCAGTATATTTTTAATGGTTTGATATGATTATCTCATGTATTTCGATGATGGTTTTCACTATAGAAATTCAAACTTATCCACAACAATTGGTATCATAGCCTTTTCAAATTAGATCATTGAGATGTAATTTCGGAATATATTTTGGGATTAAATATATTTTGGAATTATTTTTCTTTGGAATTATTTTTCTTTGGAATTATTTTCGGGTTAAAATCTATTTTTTGTGCATGGGCCGCAAAATCATTTTTTGGGCCATGTTAATTGCATCCTTCTTTGGAAATTAAAAAATAAAGAGATTTTGAGGGGCGACGTTCGTTCGGTCGTCGGACCCCCAAAGGAGGCGTGGCAAGGGGCGGCAGCAACGGCCATTGCCTTAGTTTAGGGTTTTTCAATAAGTTTGTCAGACATTGGGCCTGCCCGTTCACAAGGCCCAATATGACATTTAAGTCATGTGGGCCGCAACTACCAAGGAAAGCAAGTTCTATTCAGTAATGAAGTTATTTTCGCGGGCCCAAAATCCTTTGGATGCATGGGCCAAATTAGGCCTGTGACAAGCTATAAAGAGGTTGTTGGCTTCAGCCAGCAACAAACTTTAACATAAAACCCCCTCTTAGATCAGGTTGCAACACTTCAACCCGCAACACTTCAACCCGCAAGGCCACAGGCTTTGGCACACAACACAGTGAAACAAAAAAAGAAAACGTGTGGAGAGGAGGGCAGCCTAAAAACCCCCCTCAAATCAGGTTGCGAGCTTCAACACATCAGCCCACAAGGCCGCGGGCTTTGACACGCAGCATAGTGAAACAAAAAACGTGGGGAATGGCGGGGGCCCAATGGCCACCCGCCCCTGAGGTTTTATAAGGGCCCACTGTGACAAGAAAAGCTACAGGCTTTAGCCCGTAGCAACAAGAGTGCAAAAAAGGAAAGGGTTTTTCTCATATTAGTCCCTTAAATTATGTGTATTTTGAAATTAGTCCCTTAAATCTTTGTAATTTGAATTTAGTCCCTTAAATGTTTAATATTAATCTAAATAGTCCCTTTTGTTAACCTAAATAGTCCCTTAAATATTTAAATTTTGGGTTTTTCTCATATTAGTCCCTTAAATCTTTCATAATTTGATATTAGTCCCTTAAATCTTTGAAATTTGAATTTAGTCCCTTAAATCTTTAACGTTAACCTAAGTAGTCCCTTTTGGATCATTTACGTTAAAAAACTAACCCGAATTAAATTTGCGTTAACCTTGGACAAACTTGCCCTTGGGTTAAAGAAACACGTGATGGTCACGTGGATGTGCATAAAACTCCGCGGGTTAAAAGCGCTGCCCAAAACAACTGCTACACATTTCTCTATGCATTTCACAAGAAAATTGAACCCTAAAAATTTCATCCTAGCAGCGCTGGCGAAGAGGGAAGAAACTGTGGGAAATCAAGGGAGTTTTTTTGGACGATCGAGGTCTAGAAGGTTGGATACGAAAGAGTTGAGGTAATAGCTAGGTGATTTTGAGTGTAATTTGCAAACGAATCAAAAATTCCAATGTAGGCATCAATTTCACTGCTAGTTGATTTTGCTTTAGGATTTTGGGTTTTTTGATGTTAGTTGGTGTTATAATTGATAAGGGTTGAATTTTTTGTGATTTAGGGATTGTATTGCATAAAGGATGAATTTTTGTGTGGTAATGACATGAATATTAGGTTGAATGTATATGTGCTGCATGCATGTATAGGTATATGTTGTGGCATGCATGTATAGGCATATTTAGGGCTGACTGCTTGATTATAGATATGTATATGAATGAGCAGTGTTGAATTTTTGTGATTTAGGGATTGTATTGCATAAAGGTTGAATTTTTGTGTGGTAATGACATGAATATTAGGTTGAATGTATATGTGCTGCATGCATGTATAGGTATATGTTGTGGCATGCATGTATAGGCATAGTTATGGCTGACTGCTTGATTATATATATGTATATGAATGAGCAGCATCTTTTATTGTGTTAGGCTGGCTGCATGTATATGTTGAAGGCAGATTGAATTGATTTTGTGAGTTTGGCTGACTACAAGTATATGTATATGTGAGTTTGGCTGACATGCATGTATGTTTGACAAATATACGTATATGACTGACATGCAGGACAAGTTGTGCATAAATTGCTGCTTAACAGGATAAGACATGATGGAAGATGGTGTTGTGGAGATAGCCCTCAGATATAATGGCTACTGGAGAAATATACCAAGGACAGGGAGAAAGAAGTATGAGTGTGGGAATAGAAAGACAGTGAGAGTGGAAGTGAGTAAGTTCAGTTTGGAATCTTTTTCAGATTATATTGGTGAGTTGTTACCTCCTGCAAAGGAGTATATGCAGAAGTTATCGTATACAGTACTTGGATCAAATCCTAGGAAGTTTAAGAGGATTAAGTCAAATGATGGTTTAATGAAGCTGATGAGAACACATGATATGATGAAGAAGAGAGTGGAGATGTTTTTAGTGCTTGAGCAGAGAACTGGTGATAGAGGCATGAATTATACACCTTATAGGAGGAGAAATCCTCCAAGAGAAGGATCAAGGATGTCAACTTCAACATGTGAAATCACCATTGATGAAAGCTCCAGTTCCAGTGAGGATGAAAGTTACTCACCTGAAGATGAGGCAGATATTGATGGGTACAATGTGAACTATGATCAAGATGATGATGCATATAACATGGTGGATGAAGGAGAGCAATTAGATGCTGACAATGAAGAAGTTGCTAATGATGATGCAGATGACTGCTACTCTGAAGATGGATACCATTCTTGGAACAGCTCTGAAGAGGAGGACATGTCAGATGATGATGAAGTTGGGGAGGGTTTGCATGAAGAGGTGGTCAAGGTCAATTGGGATGATCCATTGATGGATGAGGGTCAGAAGTTTAAAAATGTGAAGGAGTTGAGATTATGCTTGCAACAATTCAGCATAAAGCATAATTTCAATTACAATTATGTTAAGAATGATGCAATAAGAGTTGTGGCAAGATGTTCTAGTAAGGATTGCAATTGGTATCTTAGAGCTAAGAGGTTGGTGGATGGGCAAACAATGGAGATAAGCAAAGCTGTAGGGGAGCATTCATGCATGGGAGTGAACACTTGCAGGAACTACCAGGCATCAGCATCTTGGGTGGCCAGGAACATTGAGGCAGAGGTGAAGCAGAGGCCTAGCATCACTCCAAAGGAGATTATTTGGATGATGCAAAACAATTATGGAGTCACCATCAACTATAATATGGCATGGAGAGGCAGGGAGAGAGCAAGGGAAAACCTGTATGGTAATGTTGAAGATAGTTATGACTTGGTGGAAACTCTACATCATGAGTTATTGAGGACAAATCCAGGCAGTCACATAGCAGTTAAGTTGGAAGAAGACAAGGCATTTCAGAGGATGTTTGTATCCTTTAAAGCATCAATGGTAGGGTTTAAAGAGGGTTGCAGACCATTTGTAGGACTTGATGGATGTCATCTGAGGTCAAAGTATCTGGGGACATTACTGTCTGCAACAGCCCTTGATGGAAACAATGGATTATTTCCAGTTGCATTTGCAGTGGTAGAGGGGGAGAGTAGTGAAACATGGTATTGGTTCTTACAACATCTACTGCATGCATTTGATGGAGAAGTGGGGAACTTGACAATAATTTCTGATCAGGAGAAGGGATTGTTGGATGCTGTTAGTGTGTTGATGCCTAATGCAGAGCATAGAGTATGCATGAGGCATTTTTGGAAATCATTAAAGAAAGATTACCCTGGTGATTTCTTTGAGCAGACAATTTGGGATGCAGCAAGGTCCTTTTCTAAATCTGATTTCAAGCTTCATTTGAATGTGTTGAGGTCAGTTTCTGAGACTGCATACAGTGATTTGATAGGGAGAGACAAGTATGTGTGGTCTAGGTGTCAATTTTCTGTAGTGTCAAAGAATCACTACATAACAAATAACTTATCTGAGTCCTACAATGCATGGATCATAGATGCAAGATATCATCCTGTTGTTGATCTTGTTGACATGATTAGAATTAAGATACAAGAGAAATTTTATCAAAGGAGCAAGTGTGCAGTGAAGTGGAAGGGAGTATTGGTGCCATATGCAGCAAGGTACTGTCAGGACATCAGTAAGAAGGTGGGAGGGTATGTTGTTAGACATGTAAATGAGTTCATGGTGGAAGTGGAGAATGAAACAGGGAGAATGATCATCAATTTGCAAGAAAAAACATGCAGTTGTAGAAGGTGGCAGTTGACTGGTCTTCCATGTATCCATGCAGCATCTTACATAGCCTCAGTGAGGAATGCAGAGTGGAGCATGTATTGTGATGATTACTTTACTGTTGAGAGGTAGTTATTAGTAGAAATCAAATTAGTGTAATTGGTTAGATTGTTGGTAAATGTAAATATGGGGTACACTTTGAATATGCAGGTACAGGAAGGCATACAAGTTGTCAATTGGACCTATGGCTTCTAAGGACCAATGGGAGGAATTTGTGAAGGAGTACAAGATAGGCCCACCTCATGCAAAGAGGCCTAGAGGGAGACCAAAGAAGAAACGGATGCGTGGGAAGGATGAGATTGATGTGAAGAAGGTGTCTAAAAGGGTGCACAAATGTAGTAGATGCAAAGGCCATGGGCATCACAAAAATGCTTGTAAGATGCCCATCAATCCCAGATCAGTTCCAACATCAACTGCTGCATCTACTGCTGATATTGGGCCAGAACAAAGTCAACCAACTCAGCAAGCTTCTACTGATTTTAATGGGTAATATGTAACATGTCAATCTAATTTGCATTTATGAATCTTTTATTAAAGTCTACTTTTTTAACATTGTAGCAGAGGAATGCATCAATATCCTATGACTTCATTTGGAGCACTCCTACAATCTCAGGAATCAAGGTACATCCTCATTTTCACTAGTTGAGATTGCATCAGGACACAGTGTAAACCCTACTTTTTGAACATGCTAGCAGAGGAATGCAGCAGTACACAGTGGAGCCATTTGGAGCACCCCTACAAACTCAGGAATCAAGGTACCCTATAAAGTTACAAGATTACATATATATGGAAGAATACTATTCATATTGTTGTCTCATATGTTGTATATTTACACTTGCTTATATGCCTACTATAGGTCTACACCCTCTACTGGAAGAACAAAACTGATAGCAGCAAGAGGAAGAGGAAGAAAAGAGACCCATGTACCAAGACGTAGGAGTGGTGTCATTTTTGGTACTCCTAGAGGTGCTCAAATGTCAGGTACTGAAAAGAGAAGAAAAGGTAAGGGAATAGCAAGGGGGCATGCATCAGAAGGCAACAATCCAGCTGAAGGCAACAATCCAACATCTCAATTCAACACTCCAGCTGAAGGCACCAATCCAACATCTCAATTCAACAATCCAACTGAAGGCACCAATCCTATTGGTGTTATGGGATCTCAAGGATCTGAGCAGTCTTATGCTGGTTTTCCTATTGGAAAGGTCATCTGGAGGTAGGTAGTATGGATCAGTGATGGGGAGACTATGGGTTATGGACATATCTCAGATTTTGTATGTATGTTTCTGGTTCTTATCAGTGATGGAAACAACTATATTTTGTATGTCTTGTGATACAACTATGAGTAGGCTGACATGGTGATCAAGAACATGGTGATTCTATAGTTTGAGTCTGTTGTCTGTTGTAATCAGCTTATGACTGTCACTCATTTGTGGTTTATGAACTCATATATCTGGATTGGGTTTTGTTGAGATGAGTAATTGGTTCCATATGCTTGCTGTTGAGATGAGTTGTATGCAATGCAGCAATTCCATTTGGTTCCATATGTTTGTCTGAAGATGGATATCTGGATTGAGTTTTGTTGAGCAGAGTAATTGGTAATTGGTTCCATATGATTGTTGTTGGGATGAGTAGTATGCAATGCATCAATTCCAATAGGTTCTATATGTTTGCTGCTAATACTCTCAGTTTTTGTTGCTATTACTCTCACTTCCATATGTTTGCTGTTGAGATGCAATGCACCTCTACCAATGCCCCCACTGGAATTACCTTGCAAGCACAATCTATCCCATTTGAGTTGTTGAGCAGCACAAAACATCCATATGTCCACAAGAGGACACATTAATTTCCTTAGCTATTTGCTATTTCATGATGCATTCATTCATGGATCAGTGACAAGATGAACATGCCTAATTTAAGAATCACAGGGGTCCTAATTCTGCTGCTGCAGTCTTGGGAGCTTCTCCTCCTCCAAAACCAAAAGGCAGCAGCTGGCTGCCAAGGGCCAGTTCATAGATTCCAGGGCTCTGTGGCATGTACAAATCGAACCAGCTGCAAGGGAAAGCTTCTTCCTGTTGGGCTTTGAATTGGGGGCTGGAAGTGGAATATGGGTAATTGTTAGGGTTGCTGATTGGTTGGTTCACATCAACACCAACATGATTTACAGCAGCACAATTGCATACAAACATACACCATAAGAATATGAAATACAAACATGATCTACGCCAACATGATTTACAGCAGCATGACATTAACCAACCATTCATGTGAACATCCATAAGAATATGAAATACAAACAAAATGAACCAACCACATATAAACATCAATTCATTGGGGAATTTTAACATACACCTTGAGTTCACACCATATTCAATGTGGATTTCAATCAGTACACCTAGCCTACTCTCCCCAACATTGGAGATAATACATTCACTAACTACAACCATCCTCATTACATTAACTTCCCAATTAAGAAAACAAAAACTACCACACCAAAAATCACAACACATTTCAAATACATGAGAGTTGCATCAATCTTCTCTACTAATACTCCTAACTCTTTCCTTAGCATCATTCTAACATTGTTCCTTGGATCTTCAACCCACTCAAAATACCCGCAGCCTTTGCATGTAGGACCCCTGTATTTGGGGCAGCCGAAAAAATCCAACCCTGCATTATCTCCCTTCTTACATTTCCACATCTTGCATGCCAGTCCACAGTAACACGTCCTTGACCGTGTGCCACTAGAGACAGACCCATCTGCATACTCATCTTGGTAGCCCGTCGTCATTGGAGTCTGGATTTTGGTTTGGATTGGGGAGAGCTGAAGGAGAAGACCCTTGCCGCACTGTCGTTGGTGTGGAATTTGATAGACAAGAGAAAGGAGGAGAAGAGGAGGGTTTGGGTAATGTTGTTGGCAGCTTGGTTTGATTTAGTGCCCGTTGATTTATAGGGAAGAAGATGAGGGGAAGTAGCCGTTGGGGTTTTTAACGTTGAGGGATTAGAGGGGTAAAACGGGCAGCCCGTATTAAAGTTTAACAGAGTTAAGCATTTACCGTCCAAATTTTGACTGCTGCTAACTCGAAGGACTATTTAGGTTGGTTCATTAAATTTAAGGGACTAAATTCAAATTTCAAAGATTTAAGGGACTAATATCAAATTATGAAAGATTTAAGGGACTAATATGAGAAAAACCCTTAAATTTTAACCTAATTAGTCCCTTTAAAGGACTAAATTCAAATTACAAAGATTTAAGGGACTAATATCAAAATACACACAATTTAAGGGACTAATATGAGAAAAACCCAAAAGGAAAATGAAGAGAGAGAATATATAATATATTTCCTCTTTTAATGATCAAATTTTGTGCAATTTTGGTTCAATTATAAATGTAAATATTTGCATGGTTATATATATATATATATATATATATATATATATATATATATATATATATAGGGTAAAGTGTTCCTAGGGTGACTCCTTAGATTCAATCTAAGGAGTCGCCCCCATTTTCCCTATATCCCACATTTTTTCCGGAATTTTTTTTCATGGGGTTGTTGTTCACCTCATTGATGATCAACATAATAAAAATCAATTCATTCCAATACTTTTAGAGCCCACATCTACCATTTGCAACTTCATGGGTTTTCAGCATGTTTTCAGACCGTTGAAGTTGCAAGAGGTAGATGGTGGCTCTAAAAGTATTGGAATGACTTGATTTTTGGTATGTTGATCATCCATGAGGTGAACAACAACCCCATGAAAAATAAAATCCAAAAAAATTGTGGGATATGAGGGAAAATGGGTGCGACTCCTTAGATTTAATCTAAGGAGTCACCCTAGGAACACTTTACCCTATATATATATATATATATAGGAGTCGCCCCCATTTTCTCCCATCTCCCACAATTTTTTTTGAAATTTTTTTTCTTGGGGTTGTTGTTCACCTCATGGATGATCAACATACCAAAAATCAAGTCATTCCAATATTTTTAGAGCCCCCATCTACCCGTTGCAACTTTATGTGTTTTTCAGCACGTTTTCAAACCGTTGAAGTTGCAAGGGATAGATGGTGGCTTTTAAAGTATTGGAATGACTTGATTTTTGGTATGTTGATCATCCATGAGGTGAACAACAACCCCAAGAAAAAAATTTCAAAAAAAAATTGTGGGAGATGGGAGAAAATGGGGGCGACTCCTTAGATTGAATCTAAGGAGTCGCCTTAGGAACACTTTACCCTCTATATATATATATAGGGTAAAGTGTTCCTAAGGCGACTCCTTAGATTCAATCTAAGGAGTCGCCCCTATTTTCCCCATATCCCACATTTTTTTCGGAATTTTTTTTCATGGGTTTGTTGTTCACCTCATGGATGGTCAACATACCAAAAATCAATTCATTACAATACTTTTAGAGCCACCATCTACCCCTTGCAACTTCATGGTTTTTCAGCACGTTTTCAAACCGTTGAAGTTGCAAGGGGTAGATGGGGGCTCTAAAAGTATTGGAATGGCTTGATTTTTGGTATGTTGATCATCCATGAGGTGAACAACAACCCCATGAAAAATAAAATCCAAAAAAAATTGTGGGATATGAGGGAAAATGGGGGCGACTCCTTAGATTTAATCTAAGGAGTCACCCTAGGAACACTTTACCCATATATACACACACACACACACTATGATCGGTTCGGATAGATCAAGCATGCAAATCCATCGGACAGAACGGATTGTGATTTAACATGTCTAAACTACCTCCAAACAAAATTTGTTCTTTTGGACATGTTTGTTCTTTTGGAATTAGAACAACCTATATAGAAAGTCTGTTCTTTTGGAATGTGATTTAACATGTCTAAACTACCTCCAAACAAAATTTCAACTAATTTGGACATGTTTTGTCCATGCATCAAATGGTTGCAAAATCAATGTTTAAAAATAATCATAAAATTTGCAACAACTTGATGCATGGGTAAAACATGTCCAAATTCGTTGAAATTTTGTTTGAAGATAGTTTAGACACGTTAGATCACATCGGACAGAACGGATTTTCTATTTTGTTTGTCCTATTCTAAATTTGTCTTGGATGGATCCGCATGTTTAATCCATCTGAATAGATCCTAGTCTATATATATATATACACACACACACACATACTAGTCATAACCCGTGCCCGCGAGCACGGTTAATTTAAGATTTTCCCCCGCAGAATCTTTGTACCCCCAAAAATTATTTCCACAGCCAGAATTGCGCGAAACAAATTAGCGTAAAAATATTTAGCAGCATAGGCGCCTTCGGCGTAGAACAAATTCGGCGCAGGCACCTTCGACACGGAACAGTAAATTAGCGTAAAAATTTAGCTGGTGCCTTCGACGCGGGAAATTATTAGCATCTTGTTGCCACATGCGTCAAAGAGACGGTGGGCCCCACGTTGAGGGAGAGATCATTCGATCTGCAGCAGTATTCGATTTGCAGCATTAAATGCAAGTTAGTTTTTTCCAAATGCAGTAATTGCGTGCACTCTGCTATTTCCTAGAAACTTTCATTCCCCAAAAAGTTTCATTTCCCCACAAACTTTCATTTCCCTAGAAATTGTTTTCCCTCCAAAACTTTCCACAGAATCTCATCTCAACCATTCATTCCTCAAGATTAAATCCAAGATATCTTTCTATCAACCTGTTTGTCATAGTCAGCTTATCCTAGTCAGCCCTAGAATTCAAAAACAGTTGTCAAATGTAACATCTATTCTATATTTGATGAAGAATTTGAATGGTGTCCTACTAGGACAAGTGACTAGGACAAATGGGCTTATGACTAGGATAAGGGCTTGATGACTAAGACAATAACTAGGACAAAGTTTTAGGGGGAAGCTTTTAAATTTTGGGGGGAAAACTATTTGATATGAGTATGAGGTTTGACATTTGAATTTTGAAACAAAACTATTTGGGGGGAAACTTAAATTTTGGGGGAAAACTTGAAATTTGGGGTAACTTGAAATTTGTTAGGAGGGACTCAGCCATTAAAGAAACCGTGCCCTATAGGTACGTGCAATGACTAGTAGATATATATACATTTATATACATATATATATATATATATATATTAATTGAACCAACATCTAACCAAAGTAAGCTCTTTTGTGAAAATTAATTTTATTTTAAAATATAAAAGGTTGTGTACATGTATCTTATGTGAATATTCATCGACTCAAAGGAAGATCAGTATTTAACATAATCACATACACACCCGTGGTAATAAACGCGAGATGATTATTTGGTTTTTCATTTAAATAATACATCGGTCTAAAAGAAGATTTGTTATTCGACATGTTAATATTATCAATGTTTAATTACTACCCCAAGATATCGCTTACATGGTAATATTTTGTCCAAAGATAAAATATTAATGGAGTACCTGGTATCATGAGATGATGTTTGCATTTATTTGAATTTATTTTTAGTTTCTAATGCTTATATATGGGCTTGCTTTATTTGATGTTCTCTTTACAGCTATGACTCCTGTAAATACTATTGCCAACATACATTCAATTCACATGCTAAATGGCTCCAGCTTCAAATCATGAAAGAAGAAACTCTTGATAGTTGTTACTGGTATGGTTCTTGACCTTGTGTTTAGGACTGATTCATATCTTACGGAAAAGAGTGCTTCTGATGATAAGAGCGATATGAAAAGGTGGGAGAAATCAAATCACATGAGCATAATGATTATGAAGAATGTCATTGCAGAAGCATTCCTGGACACGATGCCCGAAAAAGTCACTAATGCTAAGGAGTTCCTTTTCAATATTAAAAAGAGCTTTATCAAGAATGAAAAGGTTTTAAAATTGGTACTCTCTTGACAATCCTAATTTCAACGAGGTATAAAGATAAAGGAAACATCGGAGAGTACATCTTGGAGATGTCTCATCTTGCTTCCAAAGTAAAAGTACTCAAGCTTGAACTCTCTAAGGACTTGCTAGTACATTTGGTTTTGACATCTCTTTCAAAATGGTTCGGTCAGTTTAATGTGAGCTACAACTGTTAGAAAGAGCTTCGTCTCTGAATAAGTGCATCTCATATTATGTCTAAGAAGAGAAAAGACTTGAGCAAGGTAAGACAAAAAGTGCACACCAGACCGTAACCTTCAAGAAAAAGAAAAGGAAAAAGGACAAGGAAGCTGCAGTACTTCACCTCAAAAGAAACAACAAAACTGAATAATTCAAAAGGTAATAGTTAGTTCTTCTGTGAAGTTGAACGGCATATAAAGAAGCATTGCACCAACTATCACGCATGACGTGATAAGAAAGATATGCTGCTTAATTTGGTTTGATCTGAGATTAATTTAACCTTGATACCTATAGACTCATGGTAGATTCTGATGCAACCACTTACAACAGTGTGTGTATACAGTGTTACCTGAGATGCCGAAAGCCAAATGATGGTGAAAGATACATCTATGTGTGTGTTTGCAAAACGGTTCAAGTTTAGCCAATTGAAAATTTTAGATTATTTTTAAAGAATGGATTGTATTTGGATCTTAATGAGACATTTATTTTACCATCTTTTAGACAGAATTTGATTTCAGTTTTTATGTTGGACAAATTTGATTATTCTTGTTCATTTGGAAATGGAAAATTTAGTTTGTCGCATGGTTCAAAATTAGTTAGTTTCAGTTCTTTGTAAGAATACGATAATCTTTATTCATCAAATTCAATTGCTTCATTTAATGAATCCATGCATTTAAATACACGAGATATAAAGAAAAAATAACCTGTGAGAATTCAAATATGTTATGACACAATAGATGAGGTCATAACTCTAAACAAAGAATTGAAAGATTGTGTCAGACGAAATTCTCGATCCTTTAGATTTTACAGACTTTGGTGTTTGTGTTAATTACATAAATAGAAAAACATACCAATAAAAGAAGATTTGAAGCCAAGACTTGGACGTCTTCGAACTGATAAATATGAATATTTATGGGTCATTCCTTACGGTTGCTTGGAATGATCTACCAGTGTAGTCCCGGCCTCCTGGACTCCGGGACTTGGAAGCATATTCTCCGCTGCCGAAAGGTCACCTCTTGCATTCGTCGACATGTGGGGGATGGCGTCTCGACTTTTCTCTGGTTTGGTCCGTGGCTACCTTGTAGGGGTGGCAATTCAGACCGGCCCGGTCTTATTGGGCAGTGCCGGCCCGGTCCGGTTTTCTTAAAGGACTGGGCCGGCCCGACCCGATAAGACTACGGGCCATTCTGGAGAGGCCCGTGCACGGTCCGATAAAAATTCGGGCCGCTCGGCCCGGTCCGATAGGGTTGAATGAATTATGTATTGTGACGATATTTTATCATATTTTTAAACACCAACTTGTCTCATATGCTTAAAGATGCATCGAAATGGAGCACGAAAGAAGAGGATTAAGTGGGTTGCATAAGGTGATGTGTTCTATATTGTTTTCATTTATTTGGCAAGATGAAGTAACATGTTTGGTGGTTCTTTGTCTCTTCTCGGAAACTGAAATCGACCCCCAAGATCCGAAGACATCAAAGTTGGCGCTGGCGGGAAGTTGTTAAAATTTATGATATTTGGAACTTGATCTGATAAGATTCATGATATTGGACTCAACACCATAAATGAATGCACATTACTTAAATCCGCTTTAGATCAATGTGTGGTCAAATTGAAGTGGGGTGATCAAATGCTTTTCGTGCCGTGCCGTACCGCCCATAGGCTGAAAAGCTTGGTCCGGATCTGGCCCGAAAATGAACCGGGCCGGGCCGGGCCGGGGGTCCGATAAGGATTTCGGGCAAAAATTGTTGGCCCAAACACGGGCTTATCGTGCCGGGCCCGTGCCGGGCTATCATGTCGAGCCAAAAATTGTCACCGCTACTACCTTGCGGCCCCTTGGCGCGTCGTTGCCCTCCCCCTCCCTCTCTGGCTCACCTCCAGGTTATCGATTGTTGTGACGATTCTAGTTGGCGCCTACTTGATGTCATGGCTCATCTGGCTAGAATGCCCTGGGGGCTGGTCCCGACACCTGGGAGTGGGTGTCCCGGGGGTTGCTGATGCGTCCGCACCATCGACCGGTGACCCACTAATCGCACCCGCACCCCCGCAAGACTCGGGTCCCACTTGGAAGACTTATTTTCGGCGCAGTAGACGTGGGGACATGGCTTTGTGGGCTTAGGGGTATTCTAGTCTTTTCAGACTAGATTAGCAATTCCCTTTTTCTTTTAATTAGGGCTAGCGCCATTCGGGAGGGTTTATGCTTATTTTGTGAAAAACAATTAGGCGTCTAGCAAAGATGTTTTAGGCTTTTATTTTCGTTCAATTAAAAGCTAGGAGAGAGGGTCTCCTCTTCAACGAGATCTAGTTATCTTTGTTCTTCGTGAAATTCCTTATAAAAATCCCACTTTTTATATTTTTCCACTTTTAAATCGCTGATTTGATTGATCGATCTGCCGGATCGTATCAAATTGGTATCAGAGCGGTGAGATCCAATGGCGACGAGCACGAGATCGAAGGCGGATCCCAAAGATGAGAAGATTCAAGGGTTGCGCGGAGAGTTCCAAAAAGAATCAGCGGCCGCGAATGAGAGAATCACTGTAGGATTCAAAGACGTTGCTCACACGCAAGACGAGATGCAAGGTGATTTATGAGCAATGAGGACGGAAATGAAGGCGAAAATTGGTCAAATCAGCCAATTCCTTCAAACCCTAATGGCGAGATAGGAGAAAAGGAAGGGGAAGAAGGTTTAAGTGGAGATTTTGGAGGAAATCATGGATGATTCAGATCCTGAGATCCAACAAAGAGCCCATGAAGCGAAGATGGCGAGGATGTTCCCCGGAACATAAACTAACAACGAGACGACGACGGGGACTACAACGGAGGAGTCTGGAGTGGAGGACTGGCCAAACCCCCTCCAGGGGGGTCGGCCGAGGGCGGCGGCAGCCTGGGAAGGTGCGCCTGCCCCCCAACAGCCCAGCGGGACTGCGCGCCTGGCCCTAGGGCGCGGCCCTGCCCTAGGCCGTAGAGGGCCGTGCGACCCTGCTGCAGGCAGGCGGGGTCGCGCTGCCCCCGTCCAGCAAAACAAGGGCCAGGAGCCCCCTGTTTAGCCTTTGGGGCCCCCGCCGCGCAGTTGGGGTGTCGAGGGGGCTTTCCCCAGGGGCACCAGCGACGGTGAACCCCTGGGAGGCATTTGCGGGCTTTCCGGTGCGTGGAGAGGGCGCGGGAAGGCATTTTGGAGGACCGAATGGATTGGGACCTGATGGCAGACCACAGTGGCCGGAGGAGTCCGCGTGGGAGGAGAACGACCCACCTGTGGGTCATGGCTATTGGGGAGTTGGATGGGGTTATGTTCCACATGGGAGGACGGAAGGAGCGACGTACGAAGACGCCAATGCTGACCAGCGACTGAAGAAGCTGAAGATGCCAATGTTTGAGGGCACCGATCTGGATGGGTGTATTTACAGAGCAGAGCATTACTTCTAGGTGATTGGGTTTACGGAGGAGGTCCTACATGCCATCGGCATTACTTTGAGGGGGAGGCATTGGCATGGTACCGGTGGCGGATATCACGGCACCCCTTTTACTCGTGAGCAGAACTGACAATATACCTGATGATCGATTTCAAGAGACGTCAGGGAGAGACTTTTACGAGCAGCTCAGAGCACTCAGACAGGAGGGCACGGTGCGGGATTTCATCAAGAAGTTTGAGCTTCTATCGGGCCGAGTACATGGGGTTACCGAGAGATACTCATGGGGAACTTCATGGGAGGGCTGTTCGGGCCGAGCTGAGGATGCAGAGCCCTGGAGGCTTGGAGAACCTGATTCGCCTCTCACAGAAGGCTGAGGAGAAGCATGCGGAGGAGAGGAGGATACGGGGAGCTTGGAGACCTAAAATTCCTGTCCCGCACCAGCAGCAGCACCAAGGGCTTCTACAGGAGCACCTGAGACTAGAGGAGAGGCACGGCCAACGACATTGGGAGACGACTGACAGAGGCAGAGGTACGAGAGAAGAGAGCGAAAGGGATGTGCTTTCGCTGTAATGAGCGGTTTACCCCCAGTCATCGTTGTGCGAGCCGATTGTTGCAGATCACTATCGTGCCCGATGAGGAGGGGTACGTTGGTGAGGAGTATGAGACCGAGGAGGTCCCGGAGGAGAAGTCATATCTGGATGTAGCAGAGGTAACCCAGAACTCCGTGGTAGGGTTCACACCGAACCATACCATGAAGTTGTCAGGGCGGTTAGACGACGCTACCGTGACAGTACTCATAGACAGTGGGGCCACCCACAACTTCATTTCTAGACAGTTGATGGATTGCCATGGGCTGCAGCTGAGCACCTTGGAGAAGTTTATTGTCCTGTTGGGTACGGGGAGGATGGAGGAGAGCAGTGTGATGTGCAAGGGACTGTGCTTGACGTTGCAGGGGGTGCAGATCGTGTAGGATTTCTTGCCCCAAGAGTTGGGCAATATTGATGTGATTTTGGGCGTACAGTGGCTGAAAGGGTTGGGCAAGATCAAGGTGAATTGAAAATAGCTCAGGATGGAGTTCCAGGAGGGGGACCGCGAGTGGTTTTGACAGGAGACCCTAGCCTCTGTTTTTTCTTAGTGGCTTTCAAAGCCATATCACGCGCCTTGCGGAGATCAGGAGAGGAATTTCTGGTGGAGTGCCGAGGTGTGGTGACGGAGGGTGAGACACCACAGGAGGAGACCCCAGCCGTGGTGGAGCAGTTGATAGAGCGGTATCAGGAGATCTTTCAGGATCCGCAGGGATTACCACCAGTACGGGAGCACGAGCACGCGATAGTGTTGCATGAAGGAGCAGCACCAGTGAGTGTACGACCATATCGGTATCCGCATGTGTAGAAGGACGAGATAGAGCGGATGGTGCGAGAGATGATGCAGGCGGGAGTGATCCAGCCCAATGTTAGCCCATTCTCTAGCCCTGTGTTTCTAGTGAAGAAGAACGGGAGCTGGCATTTCTGCGTTGACTATCGAGCACTGCATAAAGAAACGGTTCCCGACAAGTTCCATATTCCAGTGATCGATGAGTTGTTGGATGAGCTTCACGGGGCATCGGTCTTTTCGAAGATCGATCTGAGATCGTGATACCACCAGATACTTATGAGGCCAGAGGATGTGCCGAAGACGGCGTTTCGCACACACGAGTGGCACGAGTTCTTGGTCATGCCTTTTGGCTTGACCAATGCTCCATCTACCTTTCAGGCCTTGATGAACAAGGTGTTCTAGCCATTTCTGAGGAGGTTCATATTGGTGTTCTTCGACGACATACTCATCTACAGCAGGACGATGCCAGAGCACCTTGGACACTTGGAGTTGGCCTTTCAGGAGTTGTTGGTGCATCAGCTTTATGCGAACTATAAGAAGTGCAAGTTTGGGCAGAGGCAGATCGAGTATCTGGGGCATGTAGTTTCTGAGGCATGGGTGGCAGTTGATAGATCGAAAATAGAGGCAATGTTAGACTGGCCCCTGCCTACGATGTTGAGGGTGTTACGGGGCTTCCTTGGGCTGACAGTATACTATAAAAAGTTCGTGAAGG
The DNA here is from genome assembly GCA_030789695.1 of Scilla litardierei. Lineage (NCBI taxonomy): Eukaryota > Viridiplantae > Streptophyta > Magnoliopsida > Asparagales > Asparagaceae > Scilla > Scilla litardierei. The sequence goes on from CM061137.1 coordinate 139,890,706, forward strand.
GGGTATAGCATCATATCTTGGCCCCTTACCGAACAGTTGAAGAAGGATGGTTTCAGTTGGGGGAGGAAGCGACCAAGACGTTCGAGTCCTTGAAGATAGCGATGACTACGGCACTGGTGCTGGCTCTACCAGATTTCAGTGTACCATTTGTCGTAGAGACCGATACGTCGGGTTATGGCTTGGGGGCAGTGTTGATGCAGGAGGGGTGACCGATAGCCTACTTCAGTCAGGTGCTATCATCCAAAGCGCGACTGAAGTCCGTATACGAGAGAGAACTCATGGTTATCGGCTTGGCAGTGCAGAAGTGGGGGTCGTATCTCTTGGGGAGGGACTTCGTGGTCTGGACAGACCAGCGTAGTCTCACATATTTATTGGAGTAACGGTTGGTCACAGAGGAGCATCAGGGTGGCTGTCCAAGCTAGTAGGATACCGGTTTGCTATTGAGTACAGGCCCGGGCTAGAGAATAAGGCTGTTAATGCCTTGTCACGCAGAGAGGAGGGCATTAACGTGAAGTCTCTATCCTTGCCTATGTGGTTAGAGTGGGAGCCGATGTTACAGGAGGCGAAGGCAGACCCCGAGCTGAAGCAGATCAGGGACTCACTGCAGAGAGGAGCAGGGGGATTGAAGGGATACTCGATGGAGGGACGGAGACTCATGTACCAAGGAAGATTAGTGTTGCCACAGACGTCCACCTTCATATCAGTCTTGTTTCAGGAGTTTCATAGCTCTGGGGTGGGTGGCCACTCGGGGGGTGCAGCAGACATATATGAGGATGGCTTAGGAGGTGTACTAGCCAGGGATGAGGAAGATGATAGCTCAATTAGTAGCCGCTTGTGACGTCTGCCAGCGTCACAAGTACATGTCCATGACACCAGCGGGGTTGTTGCAGCCGCTGGCCTTGCCTGAGCAAGTGTGGGAGGAGGTCACAATGGACTTCATCGAGGGGCTGCCAAGATCAGATGGGTTCACGGTGATATTTGTGGTGGTGGATAGGCTGAATAAGTATGCTCTTTCATTCGTCTAAAGTATCCTTACACATCAGTATCAGTGGCAACAGCATTCATTCGAGAGGTGATACGACTATATGGAGTACGACATCTATAGTGTCTGACAGAGACAAGGTATTCTTGAGTGGCTTTTGGAGGGAGCTATTCAGGGTTCAGGAGACGGTGTTGAAGAGGAGTACGGCCTATCATCCTCAGACGGATGGCCAGACCGAGGTGGTGAACCGCAGCATAGAGACATATCTGCAGTATTTTGCTTCAGAGACGCCTCGTCAGTGGCACAGGTGGTTAGCATGGGTCGAGTACTGTTACAACACTTCTTACCATTCAGCTGCCGGTACAATGCCATTCCGGGTTCTGTACAGGCGTGACCCACCCTCTTTGTTTCGCTTTGGAGACAGACAGATTCCGGTTTCACATGTAAAGGAATATATGGAGGAGAGGGATAGTCTGTTGGAGGAGCTGAAGAAACACCTTCTGAGAGCGCAACAAGTGATGAAGACTAGATCTGATGGACACCGTCGGGATGTGCACTTCCAGGAGGGGGATATGGTGTATCTGAAGCTGAGGCCGTACAGACAAAGGTCACTTGCGAGGAGGAACGAAAATCTAGCAGCACGATACTACAGACCCTTTGAGATAGAGGCCAAGATTGGTCAGATGGCATACAGGTTGAGACTACCACCCTGATGCAGTCGTCTATCGGAGGAGGCGTGGATCCACGGTGGGGACAGAGGCGCGACAGCATTAGCGGAATTTCTCCATTTGGTGACTTTTACTTTATGCACATTAGTGGAGTGAAATAAGTTGTGGTGTGCTTAGAAAAATGTTAGGAGAGTATATTAGGTTGTTTAACCTAATTGCTAGGTTATCGATTGATTGGGATAATTCGTCATTTTGACGGCTAGGGTTAGCAGGGGATTAGGCTTGATCCATCAACTCAAGCTTGGGAGCGATCTACTCCAGTTTAGATCAAATTATCTTTCATTGTTATTATCAATTAAAATTCCACCACAAATATTCTATTTTTCTACTTGACTTCTGATTTGGAGAGCGATTTAGCCCCAAATCGTATCATTTTGGTATCAAAGCACCCTCACTTCGAGGCAATGGAGGTTTCGCTGAGCTCCGTGGTGAGGTTTACCACATACCACACCATGAAGCTAGCCGGGAGAGTAGCGGAGCAGGAGGTCACGGTGTTGGTGGATAGCGGAGCAACCCATAACTTCATATCGAAGTCATTGGTTGAGCACCAGGGGGCTTCGACAGGGTCGGCCGTGCGTCGAGGGGCCAAGGCGACTTCGGCGAGGGCACCTGGGGCATCAACAGGTCCGGGCGACCACCTGGGGGGTTGGCGATCTCGGCGGAGGCCTTGAAGGTTCCGACAAGGTCGCGCGAGCCTCGGGAGGCCAAGGCCAAGGCGGCGGAAGCTCCTGGGGCTTCGGCAGGCCTGGGCGACCATCGGGCGGGCTTGGCGAATTTGGCAGAGGCCCGGGTGGCTTCGACAGGGCTGGGGGCAACTTCAGCGGCTACGGCGGCGTACTGGGAGGCCACGGCGGAGGCTGGTCAAACCAAGGAGGGGCTACGGGAGCCAATGATGTTCCTTTGGGCGCTGGAAATGCTCGGGCGAGTTCGGTGAAGGGCCAGAGGGCAGAGAGCAGAGGGGTTTGCAGAGCAGTGATTCTGACGGTGCAGGGGACATAGATAGTTGCTGACTTCTACCCACTGGAGTTGGGTAAGGTGGACTTGGTGTTGAGCATGCAGTGGCTACAGACTCTCGGAGATACCAAGTTCAACTGGAAACTACTGAGGATAGAGTATCAGGAGGGGAGGACGGTGGTATTACTTGGGGACCCCAGTCTATGTTGTTGTTCGGTGTCCCTCAAGTCCCTAGCCAGGGCCTTACAGCGAGGAGGAGATGGGTACTTGGTGACATATCAGGGGCCGGAGGCGATGGCAGAGGAACAGGATATGCCAGCGGAGGTGGCAGAGTTGATAGAGGAGTATGAGCCAGTGTTTCAGATGCCGCAGGGTCTCCCATCGCAGAGAGATCACGAGCATGCCATTGTGCTGCGTGACGGAGCAGCACCAGTTAGTGTGCGTCCTTACAGGTATCCTCACATCCAGAAGGACGAGATTGAGAGGCTGATCCAAGAGATGTTACAGGCAGGGGTGATACAGCCCAGCGTCAGCCCATTTTCCAGTCCGGTGACGTTAGTGAAGAAGGACGGTAGCTGGCGTTTCTGTGTCGACTACCGTGCCCTCAACAAGGAGACCGTGGCTGACAGGTTTCCTATACCGGTGATAGATGAGCTGCTGGATGAGCTGCATGGGACGTCTATCTTTTCAAAGATAGACCTGAAGTCGGGTTATCATCAAATTAGGATGAAGGAGGAGGATGTGCCCAAGACGACCTTCCGGACTCATGAGGGGCACTATGAGTTCCTCGTCATGCTTTTTGGGCTAACAAATGCTCCGGCGACGTTTCAGGCGTTGATGAATAAGGTGTTTCAGGCTTATCTTCGACAGTTTGTTTTGGTGTTTTTTGATGACATCCTTGTCTACAGTCGGACAATGGAGGAGCATGTGAGGGATTTGACGACAGTCTTACAGGAGTTGCAGGCGCATCAGTTGTTCGCCAACAGGAAGAAATGTATGTTCGGCCAGCGGAAGGTGGAGTACCTAGGCCATGTGGTGTCGGTGGAGGGAGTAGCTGCAGATAGGACGAAGATCGAGGCCATGCTAGCCTGGCCGCGGCCAACGACGTTGAGGGCCTTGAGGGGCTTCTTGGGCTTGACGGGATACTACCGCAAGTTCGTGCAGAGTTACAGTACTATCGCATGGCTATTGATGGATGGTTTTCAGTGGGGTGAGGCGGCGACAGATGCGTTCGAGGCATTGAAGCGGGCTATGACGACAGTGCATGTGTTAGCATTACCAGACTTCGACAGGGAGTTTGTGGTTGAGACCGACGCCTCTGTGTATGGTTTGGGAGCGGTACTGATGCAGGAGCAGCGACCAGTGGCTTACTTCAGTCAGACTCTGCCAGCTCGGGCTAGGCTGAAGTCGGTCTATGAGAGGGAGTTGATGGCTATTGTACTAGCCATTCAAAAGTGACGTCCTTACCTATTGGGGAGACAGTTTGTTGTGTGAACTGACCAGCGAAGCTTGAAGTACCTCTTGGCACAGAGGATGGTAGCGGCGGAGCATCAGAGGTGGCTATCTAAACTTGTAGACTACAAGTTTGAGATACAGTACAAACCGGGGCTAGAGAACAAGGCTGCAGACGCTCTATCACGACGGGGGGAGGTAACCTCTGTTGCATCCTTATCTATACCATTGTTTGTGGACTGAGAGCCGTTATGGAGAGAAGTAGATGGGGATGAGGAGCTCTCTAGAATACGGGAGGACTTGGACCAGGGGAGGGGTGAGCACCATGGCTACCCACTGGATGGCCGGAAGTTATTGTACCGCGGGAGGTTGGTGATACCGCGGAATTCGGTGCATATTCCATTGATATTTCAGGAATTCCATGGGAGCGCAGTTGGGGGACATTCAGGAGTTCAGCAGACATACATGCGGATGTCGCGGGAGTTGTTTTGGAGGGGAATGAAGAAGGACATCGCACATATGGTGGCGGCTTGTGACATTTTTCAGCGTCACAAGTATTTGGCTATGGCACCAGCAGGGTTACTACAGCCCTTGGCCCTTCAGGAGCAGGTATGGGAGGGCATCAATATGGACTTCATCGACGGGCTTCCCAAGTCCAAAGGTTACACTGTGATTTTGGCAATAGTCGATCGTCTGAGTAAGTATGGGCACTTCATCGCACTACGGCACCCATACACCGCTGTTACAGTCGCGACGGCTTTCATACGTGAGGTTGTTCGTCTCCATGGGTTTCCTTTTTCGATCGTGTCAGACAGGGACACAGTTTTTATGGGCCAATTCTGGCGGGAGCTCTTTAGGGTACAGGGAACCGCGTTGCGGAGGAGTACGGCCTACCACCCTCAGACTGACGGCCAGACAGAGGTCGTCAATAAAAGTGTTGAGACGTACTTGCGTTGCTTTGTTTCAGACTGCCCGCGGAGTTGGTACCGATGGTTGGCATAGGCCGAATAATGGTACAACACGTCCTTTCACTCAGCTGCACAGACGACACCATTCAAGGTGCTATATGGCAGGGATCCCCCACCACTAGTCCATTACAGGAGGGACTCGACAGCAATCTCGCAGTTGGGCCAGTTCTTGGGTGAGCGAGACGGTATCTTGGAGGAGCTGAGGAAGCACTTGACGAGGGCACAACAATTGATGAAGGTCAAAGCTGATGGACACCGCAGATAGGTTCATTTTGAGGTAGGAGATCTGGTGTATATGAAGCTGAGACCTTATCGACAGAGATCATTGGCTCGCCGCAGGAATGAGAAGTTAGCGGCGCTTTACTATGGGGCATTCGCCATAGAGGCGAAGGTGGAGCCGGTGGCTTATCGGTTGACATTACCACCAGGAGCAGCACTACATCCGGTATTTCATGTATCTCAGTTAAGGCGGGCGATTGGAGACAGTACCCCAGTGGCTACTTTGCCACCGACTTTGACGGCAGATTCAGAGGTGATGCTGGAGCCCCAGGACATTCTGCAGGTGCGACGGGAGGGGGGCCGCGGGCGAGAGGTTTTGGTTCGTTGGGTTGGCCTTCCAGACCACGAGGCTACAAGGGAGCAGTTTGACACCATCCTTGCTCAGTTTCCAGATTTCAACCTTAAGGACAAGGTTCGATTTTTGGGGGCAGTAATGATGCGGTCGTCTATCGGAGGAGGCGTGGACCCACTGCGGGGACAGAGGCACGACAGCATTAGCGGAATTTCTCCATTTGGTGACTTTCACTTTATGCACATTAGTGGAGTGAAACAAGTTGTGGTGTGCTTAGAAAAATGTTAGGAGAGTATATTAGGTTGTTTAACCTAATTGCTAGGTTATCGATTGATTGGGATAATTCGTCATTTTGACGGCTAGGGTTAGCGGGGATTAGGCTTGATCCATCAACTCAAGCTTGGGAGCGATCTACTCCAGTTTAGATCAAATTATCTCTTTCATTGATATTATCAATAAAAATTCCCCCACAAATATTCTATTTTTCTACTTGACTTCTGATTTGGAGAGCGATTTAGCCCCAAATCGTATCACACCCACATCGACGATCCACCCGGTGTTCCATGTGTCCCAGTTACGGAGAGCGATTGGAGAGCATGCGATATCGTCCAGCTGCCACCTACATTGACTGAGGACATGTAGGTGATGTTGGAGCTGTTGGAGGTTCGTACAGTTCGACAGGATCCGGACAAGCGCCAGGAGGTGCTGATACATTGGTCGGGTTTACCAGACTGCGATGCTACGTGGGAGGCGTATGACATGATCCAGGAGCAGTTTCCAGACTTCCACATTGAGGACAAGGTGGCTCTTTTAGGGGGGTATTGATGCATCCGCACCATCGACCGGCGGCCCACTAGCCGCACCTGTACCATCGCAAGACTCGGGTCCCACTTGGAAGACTTATTTTCGGCGCATGAGACGTAGGGACATGGCTTAGTGGGCTTAGGGGTATTCTAGTCTTTTCGGACTAGATTAGTAATTCCCTTTTTCTTTTAATTAGGGCTAGCTGCCTTTCGGGAGGGTTTATGCTTATTTTGTGAAGAACAATTAGGCGTCTTGCGAAGGTATTATAGGCTTTTATTTCCGTTCAATTAAAAGCTAGGAGAGAGGGTCTCCTCTTCAACGAGATCCAGTTATCTTTGTTCTTCGTGAAATTCCTTATAAAAATCCCACTTTTTATATTTTTTTCACTTTTAAATCGCTGATTAATTGATCGATCTATCGGATCGTATCAGTTGCACTCTTTATTCTGCTTGGTCCTCCACTCGACCCTCTTCACCTACTTATCATCTCCACCCCTGATATGGTTCCCTGAGCATGTTCCGAAGTTCGCCCTCGCCCTCCTTCATGCCCTCTTCGACAAGCTGCCCACCACCCAGCATCTTACCCACAGAGGCATTGAGGTCTCGTCCATTTGTGTTCTTCGTCCATCCCACCATGGGTGTCCCAACAGGAGTCCTCACACCATCTCTTCTTTCATTGTGAATACGACAACTATATCTAGACGATTTCCAAGATCAAGCTGGGTCTTCCATCCTGCTCTAGATTGCTTGATGTGGAGGCTCACTTCCTTTGGCGTTGATTTGGATCAAAAAGGAAGACGTGCTCTTAGTTGGCTTAGCATGCTTGTGCTACCCTCCATGGTTTGGCATATCTGGTAGAAACGAAACAACCGTGTCTTTCTCTCCAAGGCAATTCCAAGACTCAGCTCCTTGCAAGAATTTCCTCGGATGTGGAGATTGCTCTCCCCCTTTTTGGCCTCGATGAGCTTAGCCATGCAGACTCCCAGTTTTTGCTAACTGGGGTTAGCCTAGTTTTTTTGCTTTCCTCTTTCTAGCTTGGGTCAGACCCTGTTTTCTGACTCTACTTGTACTTGGTGACTGCTTCCCTGCCTCTCCTAATTCTGTAGTACTTGGAGGCTTGGCCTATCGTGTCTTGTACACTTGTACATTTGTGCTTACATTATATGAATATACTCACTCACCTTTCTATATATATATCAGTCATTAAAGGTCACAATCATTGGATGTGTTTAAAGGATATAAGGCTGAGTCTAAAAATCAACTCAGCAAAAAGATCGAAAGCATCATATCTGAACGTGGTGGTGAGTATAAGGCATATATGATGGTTCAGAAGAACAACGTTTAAGACCGTTTGCTAAGTTCCTAGAGGAATGCGGTATCATCCAACATGACAGGCTCGCCCACTATGAATGGTGTTAATGAAATATGAAACATGACGCTTAAGAACGTGATGAGTATGATTAGTTATTCTACCTTACCAGAATCGCTCTGAAACGAAGCACTTAAAAATGCAGCTTATATCCTTAACATATATCCTTAACAGAGTCCCAACTAAGGCAACTACCAAAATTCCTTACAAACTTTGGTCTAGTCTAAAGCACTTGTATGTTTAGGGATGTCCAGCTGAGGCAATGCCTTATAAACCTAATGAAAGGAAACTAGACACAAGGATGATGAGTTGCTATTTCATTCGATACTCTAAAAGATCCAAGTGATACAAGTTTTATGATCCCACAACTAAGTCGATTTTCCATTCGGAAAATGCATGGTTCTTTGAGAATGTCAAGTTTGCAAGGGAAGATTCAGTTAAGGACTGTCTTTGAAGAGAAATATGTTGATATTCCCACATGTGTTATTGGCATTGACCAGTATCTCATCCCTAACCTTGTTCAAGACAAAACGAATCAAGACAATGTCAGAGTTCCTCCTATTTAAGAAATTGTTTCAAGAACTCTAGCACCCTAAGAACCTATGTTATTAAGGAGATCCACTAGAGAGAGGAGATGTGCAGTTCCAGATGACTATATTGTATTTTTTCAAGACCATGACGTTGATATTGGAGAGGTGGAAGATGATCCGATCCACTTCCGTTAAGCCATAGAAGATCTAACTCTCTAAAGTGGATTGATGCCACAAATGAGGAAATTAAGTCAATGAAGGAACATGACATTTGGGATCTTGTCTCATTGTCAAAATGTGTGAAACACATTTGTTGCAAATGGATATTTAAAACCAAAAGAAGGATTCAAAAGACATTATGGATATATATATATATAGAAATTGCCCGTGCCCGGAGGGCACGGAGGCAGCCATCCGGGCACAAATACGGAAAGAAGTGGTGGCCAAAATGAAAAAAGTGTGTGAGTGTGTTTGAGGAGCATCGGGAGGCGAAAGGAGGAAAAACAAGGGTCGCAGTGTAAAAACCCCACCTCCAAACCAACTTCCCAAAAACCCACCCCAAACTAAGCCTAAAACCACACCCAACCACCATTGGGCCCCACCAAGATGAGGTGGAGCCACATCGACAACCCTGTTTCAACAAATAATTTTCAAATTTTCAAATTTCAAATTCAATTCCCCCCCAAACGTTCTCTAACCCATTATATTATCCTAGTCAGCATCCTTGTCATCAAGCCAAAATATGACTGGGACAAACTCAGACACGTAGGATAAAAATTCAAAAAAGGTCCTCAAATGTAATATATATATAAGGCTCATCTTGTAGCAAATGACTTTAAACAAATAGAAGACAGAGACTTTCTCTTCGATTTCTTCAAGCCTCTTTCAGGATTATAATGACATTGGTGGCGCATTTCAATCTCAAAAATGGTATTTTAAGTTTCATCAAGTGCTCACCTCGTTTAGTTTTGAGATAAATTTGATCGATGATTGGATATACCATAAGTTTTGTGTGGGCAAACATTTTGGGTAATACACATGTGGCTAATGGAGACAAGTTTAATTTCAATCAGTGCCCCCCAAGATAGACTTTGAGAAAAAAATGTAGAAGACTACATAAGCTTCAGCACTATAAAGTCTAATGTATGCTCAGGTTTGTACGCGTCAAGACATTGCATCCGTTGTAGGACTGTTGGGCAAGTATTTAAGCAATCCAGGAGTAGACCAGTGAATAGCAATCAAATGGATCTTAAGGTACTTACAGAGAACAAAAGACTACATGCTCATATATCAGAAGTAAGAAAAGCTTGAGATCATTGGGTATACTGACTATGATTTTTCTGGATGCCAAGATAGTATGAAATCTACATTGGCTATATTTATCTATTAGCTGGAGGTGGCATTTCCTAGAAGAATGCTAAACTGTCTCTTATATAGCCTCTTCTACCACGGCTGCAAAGTTCATAGCATGTTATGAGCATCCAATCATGAAATATGATTGAAATTTTGACACGGTGCTGCAAATATGAATGATATTGATAGACCACTCAAATTATTTTGTGACAATGTGTCTGCAGTCTTATATTCCAACAATAATAAAAGCTCGACGAAGTCAAAGCATATAGACATCAAGTTCATGTTTGTTAAAGAAAGAGTTCGGATTAAACAATTATCTATGGAGCATATTGGAACAAACTACATTATTGCGGATCCACTTACTAAGGGATTGCCACCCAAAAGGTTTTATGAGCACATTACTCGTATGTGTGTCATCAATTGACAATGTTCAATTTTGGTGGAAGTTTGTTCTTTTGGGTGCTCATGTGATATAGAGATTTTCAGTTATTTCAGGTTATGATGTTATTTTCCGCAAAAAGTTTACGTTTATCTACACTCTGATTTTGGTATGGTTTGTTCTCACTAAGGTTTAAGGCAAGCCCGGTTGGAAATAAGCATGTTAATATCACATTACATAAAATTTCTATACTATACATCCACATCATGATCCATGTCATTCAGTTGTATTAGTATACATGATCACTGATGAGTCCAGTTACGATTGATATACCAAAGGCCGATTCGATCCTATATTGGCATGATTGATTGACCAGATTGGTTTATATATACATTCGATAATGATGGTAGAACTCATTCTGTTATTTATGCAAAGCATAATTATAAGATTTGGTATATAACCCGAGTGAGAGACTGTTGGATCATTAATCTAACATTGAGTTTATATGTAAAATAATTATGTATTGCAGGCTGTCAAATAAACTTAAGTCCAATTAAAGTGATCTGTTAATGTTGTGTCTTTGGACTTTAATGTATCTAATAGGGTGTGAATCTTTAATGTATAGAGAAATGATGGGTAATTTCATTTTTATGATGGGCTAAAAATATGAATCCCAATGATAACATGATTGTTGTGTCTATATAGTGGTCATGGTGGTTCGGATCACACGAACGAAGTTTATATTCTATTCTGATATTCCATCGACATATATAAAGTGTCGAGAAAACTAAAGAAATTCTCTAGAAAATTCATGTTGATCCAACCACACGGTACTTAAGAATTTAATCATGTATTTAGGCAGGCTTCCTCATATTTTATATTCTCAATGGTTTAACATCATTATTTATTGTATTTTTGTGATTGTTTTCACCATAAAAATTCAGATTTATCCCCAACAATATATAGGTAATAACGTTCATAATTCACGTCTTTTATCCTAATGCCTCAATGGTCTGAAGGCAAACGAGAGAACCCAGCTAAACCCATGCTGTGATTAAAAAAGCCCGTGAGACAACAATAAAGCCTTTCACGGCAATCCATTGGGCTGGCTGAAAATCTGGTTATGCTATGAAATGTTGATTCTTTCATTGGAATTTTATTAGCACTAACACTTAAAAAATGTTCACTTTAACTAAATGAGGCAAGCCTATTAGGCACAGGCTAAAACATTTGATTTGAATGAAGTTGAAGAGCGGATGGTCGAGCAAACAAGTAGAACTCTTGATTAAACATTCGATAGAGGTCTCCAATTAACGATTCCTTTATTTGTTAATTAAGTTTGTGATATCAGAGTTCCTCAATATAAAATTTGGCTATGCAGTCTATATAAAATTTGGCTATGCTGTCAACTGGCTTCTAAACATGAAGCAAAAATCATGTTAAATGCATGTCGATATATTCTTCTCAACATTTTAATTTGGCTATGCTGTCAATATAAAATTTGGCTATGCTGACAACTGGCTTCTAAACATAAGCAAAAATCATGTTAAATGCATGTCGATATATTCTCCTCAACATCTTTATGGTAATTACAACATGGCATACATGCAAAAGATATGTTTCAAGATGGACTTTAAAAAAACCCAAAAAATTGAAGATGTAGACCACTCTCGGTCACAATGGAGTCTGGGTCAAAGGCAGACTTTTCAAAACCATTGACTTCATCAGGTGTGCATTATGCAAATTAGACCATTGGAGCCTTCTTGGCAGGTCTCACCATTGGTTGCATCCATCTATCAAAATAACTTGGATAAGCTAGCTATCGATAACAAATAAAAAGAAAACTCACAGCACGCACCTCTACAAATTGTTGTCCTTGTGATAATGCAAATACAAATAGAAGATCGTGTTTTACAAGTTGGAATATTCCCGGTAACTTATATGTGACAAGGGATCAAAATCTTATAACCCTGATAGAAAATAGTATAATTCCAAAACCCAGAATCACAAGGCCCATTCAAAAATCAAGTAATGAATAAAGAACAATGATAGATAAATAATATGTAATGATAGTTAAAAACTTAAAATAATGAATTGAGGTTCAAACAGAGTACGAAATTGAATACACTCACCTATTGAGCCTCTATCATCTATCAATGATACATCAGGATAACTCAAAACTGAAGCTTAAATGAAATTTAAAAAAATTCCATGTCCTAACTGAATCACATTACTCCTGGTCAAAAACTATTATTTTGGTTTCTGTACAAAATTACTAGAAATGACCAATGTATATTCACATATCATATAAACTGCCCTTGCTACTAATTCTTTGCACCACATCCTATGATGCATTAAGCTTACCAGAATCATATCAATATCTCATAAAAACTTTAATCTATGAAGCACGGACAGTTCAACATGGGTATCATGTCCCATTGGACACTTTTTGGAAACCGACACTTGACTGACATGCATCGAATACTCCGAAGCCATGTTCAATTTTAAAATTTCTAAAAGGCTGAGTGTCAACTTTAGCTAAAGCGCAATCTAGAAACTTATATAACATGCGAGGCATTTGCTACAAATGATTTTTAGTCAAATAGATCAGTAGGAAAATTTATTGTGTTAGTCATGCAATTTAAGTTTTTTGGGGGGAAGTAGAGCTTCTCATTCCTTTCCAATTGAGACTTTACAACTATAAATGAATTTGAGATTGGAAGCCAAAGTTTGCTTCCAAAGCCCAATTCACCGAAAGTAAGGTTACAGCAAATAGAGTATTAAACTATATACCGTGCTATACATTTAACAAAATCTCACAACTAGCAACATAATCATGCTCCTTGGTCATGCAATTTAAGTTGATGCATCCAAAGACCATCACCTATGATTCTCTGTACTAAGGAAAAAAGTATAGATAAAAAAGAGGATGGTAATAACAGCTATCATGAAGCCCATGATATCTAAGACATACTTAAACCAAAAAAGTTATAGTAACCACCGTTAAAGTGCCTTCGTCAGCAACATCAACGTACAGACTTTATCACAAATAGCTATCTGTTACCCGCAATACATATTTGAATGTGATTTCAGGTCGACTTAAAAAAGTCAAAACTTTTGCCTAAATTTTTTGCCCATTTAACGCAAACATTGGATGCTTCTGAGAATTTATTCCGACAAAAACATCGAGAATATGATTTCTTTTCCTAAATCGCCAACAAACTGAATTCTCCGGACTGCAGTACATTTCCAACATGGCTAATTCAACCATACATTAAAAAGGGGGCAAATCAACCAAATGCAATCGAAAGATCCATTTTTCATCCAAGATCAATCAAAAACAAAAACAAGAAAGAAAATGAAACTTTTTCATACCCTTCTTCGTTTGGAGCAGATTCCGACCAACAGATCCGTGCGATGAGAACACAGAATCTAATAACAGAACAAAATTTTCAAGACTCAATAAAAAAATTAATACGAAAACCGTCGAAAATGAGTTAACAAATGACGAGCAAATAAGATCGGCACCTGAGATGATGGTGGCGGAAGCGGCGAGGCCAACCATGAGCATGAAGAGGAACGCCTGAAACAAGAAGCTCTTCTTGGGATCCATCGATCTGTTTGTATCTAGGGTTTCTCTCTCCCCTTCCTCTTCTCTGTTCTCTCTAAGCTCGGATCCGATGGATGACGAGAGAGGAAGAGGAGGAGACGAACGAGAAGTGGGGAGGGGAAAAACGAGCTTGTTTTGGGATCAAAGTCGCCGTGGAATTCGCGAACAGAACGCTGGAAGCCAACAACCGCAGGATGTGGGAGAGAGAGTGACGGACGTGGTTTCGATCAGCTGGAGATGGTAACGTGGTCCGCATGAACATCCAAAAGAGGTACGGTTGAGAATACATTTAAAAATTGCCTACGGTTGAGAATAGTCGATGGCAAATGCTACGGTTGCGAATAGTCGCACAAGTATAGTCTTCAAGGCGTTATATTCTTAGGATTTTATTTTGGCGAATATCGATCGAAACTTTGCAAGTTTCTTTTTTAGAGGGTACTGGTCATTCTCATATAGAGTATTCAGGCTAGCAAAGCCCGAATCTCAAGTCAGACGTCCCAAAATAGTTTTCTACTAGACTATTCTTAGGGTGAAATGCTATTAATATCATACGTCTTGCGGTGTCAATCTATAATTATTTGAAATATGCTAAAAATAAAGCATATGTTGTAAACCATGGCGGCTACGGAACCCCGTAGCCCTGTATTTATAGTAATAATGTTAAATAATGGGTGGATACCCACTAACGGGTTGGGCCTCCAAAAGCCCGTTTATAACACTTCCACTTATCCATCCATTGTTGTAAGCCGTGATGAACGCTTCAGGGTTCATAGAGCTTATCTGATCATGGGTCTATGGATACTTCTGGATCCCAAGTTTAAGAGTACTTGCCTCGTTAAAACCTTTGCCAAGGAAAACCCAGTGGGAAAAACCAATGGCTAGGGGAAAAGAGTACAAGTCTCTGTAACTTCCCCTGATCGATGGATATCACTAGAGGTGGATACTTCTGGATCCTAAGTTAGGGATAACTGCCTCGTTAAACCCTTTAGCTATGGAAACCCCAGTGGGAAAAACCAATAGCCAAGCAAAAAGAGTACAGTTTCCGTAACTTCCCCTGATTAGTGGAAGTATTTAGTAGGTGGATACTTCTGAATCCAGAGTCAATGAGATTGCCTCGTTAAAACCTTTAGCTATGGAAAACCCAGTGGGAAAAACCAATAGCCAATGGAAAAGAGTACAACACTACATTTGACTCCCCCTGATCTGTACAAGCTGCAGGCTTGCAGATCTCCTAGGCAACTATGCATCAATCTCTTACAATGTTCTGATAATAAGTACAAAGTACAAGGCATCGCTCACCTATACAAGGCATCGCTCACCTATACAAGTATCGCTCATCTATGACAACTACTGAATCTGAGAGATCTCTTCTGAAGAGGAGTGGTCTGCAGACTCGGTAGGTAGCACCACGTCTCTGACCCAGTCGTCACTGTGTCTGCGAGGTACTGCAGGACCTGGCTATGCGTACTTATGATTTGCTTCTTGGGTTGATGAGCCTCTCGGGATGGTGGGGTTGATGTTGCCTTGGAAGCATACTTTGCTGGTCTCCAGGAGTTGGTCGCTTCTTTGTTGCAGTCATCGTGATGATCTGTAACCTGTATCTGCAAATACATTTAACATGTTGGATGATCCTTGACCATTGGAGATAGTGCAGAAGCTACATATCTCTGGTCCAGTGGTGCGCTGCAGGCGCTGCACTGTATCTGGTTAAAGGGTTTACTGCCAGATAAAGGAGTGTACAAAAGACATTTGAGTAAGGCACTTCAGGACCTAGGATATCCTTCCCCTCTTTCAGCGAACGGAAGGGGTCTTAATGTGCATCCATACAACCAGTAGGTGTATTGGTGGATTGCAATTTTCCATGTTTCTTCATCGACTGGATGACAATTTCATCTTCTGGATGGTAATTCATCTGCTGGATGATTATTCATCTTCTGGATGATTATTCATCTTCAGGATGAAGGTTTCATCTTCGGGATGATTATTCATCTTCGGGATGATGGTTTCATCTTCAGGATGAAGGTTTCATCTTCGGGATGATTATTCATCTTCAGGATGATTATTCATCTTCAGGATGCTGGTTTCATCTTTGGGATGATTATTCATCTTCGGGATGATGGTTTATAAGGGTATGTTGTCACATCATCCATAGCAACATAGCCTAAAATTATCTTTGCCAATCGTATAGTTTTCGCAACTATGACCAAGGAGCCTGATGCATCAGTTCAAATAATTTCGTAAGTGAGTTAAGCTCATCTTACATGGTTACTTCCTGGTTTCTGCGAAATAAACCTCTAAGGCTATAGCGTTTTGCTTATAGCATACGATTTTATTTATTTATACAATACTCGGTAGCCCACAGGTTTGATATCTTTTGATATCAGGACTTCATGTCCAAACACTTCACATTTCATAAGTGAGTCCAGCTCAACTTATTATTGTCTCGTTCCACATAATCTGGCCAAATTTCTGCGTTTGCTTCAGGAAACGGAGATTGTGAACGATATCAATGGCAAAATGAAATGTGAGTAATTGTCGACAAGTGTGTTTTTATCCAAATACCTCTCCATGTACGTACATTATTCAATTTATTCCAGATTCATCTCTTCTGGAGGTTCTGGAAAGGGAGATGGTATGGAGATGAGCTCACTTTTCTGTGGTGGTATTGTTTTAGGGTCTCGTGGTATGTCCTCTCATCCATTGAGGATATCCACTTCTGCTACTGGTAGATTGCATCCATTATAGTTGGTATGTCAATCCTAGCTGAATTTTTAGTAGCAGGGATGTGTGAATTTGACAATATTTATATTGTCAATAGCTATGTCTGATAACTGTTTAACAGTTTCATAAGTGTGGATCTTCAGGATCTCATCACTATTAATGATAATCAGATCATAGGTATTAATGTTTTAAATGGTCCATAGTTGTGATATGGGGATGTATACTCATCATGGCTCCATCGATAAGATGTGCACTAAACACTTCCCCCGTTAGGGGTTCTCGGAAACTGTTTATATGAGGTGATCAGGCTCATATAAATAGTTTCTAAGGAGGCGTTCTGATGGTTTGCATGTTCCCACATGGTCACCTACAACTGGATTTCTAGTGGACAAGTAATCCGTTTAAATCATTTTAATGATTTACATATAACCCATTTCTGAGTGTGAACACAAAGCTTCAGGGTGTTCAATTTTTTTCCAGTTGTTAAATATAATTGATTTCACAGTGTTATCCCAAAAATCCGCAAATAAGCTCGACTTCAATGAAGTTGAGCATTGAACTAGGGATATGAACCCGCTAAGTCTCCATCTATAAGATGTGCTCTAATGCCTCCCCCGTTTGGGGATCTCGGAACATATTCATCTAGGAGGGTTAGTCCCGATGAATAAGTTCCACTGCGGCATTTTTGAGGGTGGTATGAGGGTAAGTAAAGGCCCAACCAATATCCCAGTAATGTGATATGTCCGTTGTGATTAATAATAATCTAGACTGCATTTGGATAACAAGGTTTTGATTATGACCATTTTAAGAGGATATATAGATGAGTACTCTAAGGTACATCATCGGCCATATGTAGGGAGTGTGTGAGTCCACTTTTATCCCTCAAATACTCTCAAGAGGCCTAAAGGTCTCATTCTTCTAATAATAGTATATCATCTTAAATTCGTTTGAGGAAGTGAGCAGAGTCAATGTCCACGTGAATGGAGATGATCTCGTAATCATTTTTCCCTTTTGAATGGGATAATGAGAGTTTCACCCTTTTTTTGAAGAATCTTCGGGTTCGTCTAGTTAATGATGTCTTGCATCATCAATCTAGGGTGACATCGATCCAAAGTTGGTCGATTCTGGATACTTCTGGTGTTCCAAATTAATTCCTCTGTTCGAATTTATGTGGGACATTTGAACGTCCATTAAAATGCTAAAGTTAATTTTGTCTGGTAATAGGTGAACTCTGTTCAAACTGTGAAGGATTACATCTTCACAATGACTATTATGCGGATCATAGTTGGATAAAGCTTCAGGCTTTATTGGTTTCTTGAGTCATTAGGGGTTTCATTTTGACGAATATCCTTTGAAACTTTATAAGTTTCAGAGAGTACATGGCATCCTCATTTTAGGAGTATTCAGAATGACAAATCATTTACAGTAAAATAAAATGCGTAAAAAGCACATATATACTGCAAGAGAATACTACTAATAATTATGTTAGAGCAACAAGTTTCATAGTATGATGTGTGTTCTATAAAATATACGTCCACAATTGTGCTCATTTTAGACTCATATTATGACAACATGACAAATTTATTTTCAAAATTTATTTGTCCTCGGGGAGTAGCGAAATATACATACAGGCAATTTGACTTTCGTCGTTTATACTAGATATTTATATATTTTTATATGTCATAGGTTAATGCCCATTCATTTTGCAAAAAGCATTATGGGTCTTGTCAGAACTTCTGGTCTGATATTGGGTTGCCATTGCATACTCTATATCGAGGTATATCATATCTTCCCTTTCTCATTTTTATTCAAGACTTCCCCTGTTATCAGTCGTCCTTATTGTCGTTTATAAGGAAGAATGATTATTGGTCTTACGAAGTAGACATATACAAGGGAAATGAATTAGTCTCTATATTTCCACTTTCTAATTTATGAGAGACTTTTAAAAGTCTATTTGAAAACTCAAGTATGGTCTACAGGCCATTTTTATTGAGTCATTCAAGTATTGTGTGGATATAGATTCATGCTCAAGGGGAAACAAATATGTGGCTACGAAGTTTATAATTTCTCACTAAGCTATTAAGCCACGACTTCGGGCGTACGCTTAAAAAATAAGGTTAGATTCAAGAATCATACCTTGTAAAGTGAGATTACTCAAAAGAGTTTGGTGGTGTTATGACAACTGCTGGTGTCAATATTGGTTTATACAAACCATAGATCTGAGAGATCTATTTACCGCGAAATGCGTATTTCTAAAAGAAAACGCATAAATGTTTTTCGTATAATCCATCGTACTTGTTAATTTTTATTAGTGTGAAAGGGTGTTGACTTTTGATTTGATTTTGAACTTCCAGTTCATTTTGGTTTTGAACTCCAGGTTCATTTTGTCAACTAGGATATGATGTTAAACTTTTTGAAATCATTATTGGTTTGTTGACATAAAATGTTGTCATATCATGAGCACATCATACATATAATGTAAATCTAGTAAACTAAAAAGTTGTGCTCAATTAACCTAAATTGAAACAAGTATTATGTATACACATGCTATTTATATGCTACAGGCATTTAAATAATCTCATCGCAGACATAGAGTTTTGCTACATGCATTAAACTATGTCATAGTGATTTTAGCATGCTAAATAAAAATGTATATCACAGAATCATTAAATATGCGGCAGACATATAAATTTCTACACATGCATTTAATCATCACAGAAATTTTATAATGGAAATGAAAATTTTTCGTTTAATAATTACTGGACCACTGGGCAACGTCATACACTGTTAGGTTAGTTAACTAACGGCAGAGCGGTCGCAGGATCTTCCTAATTATTAAACGTGTAATAATCAAATAATCCAAGAAAAAATTGCTATGATTTTTAAAGCATTAATCAGATTATAGCGAAGGAATATCGAATTTAAATCTGAAAATCGTTTGAAAATAGTGAATTTTCGGGGTGAAACCATAGTTAGGGGTTTTGGTCGCGCGGATTGCCGCTTCAGGCGGCTAGGATTTCCGGACATGAGCGCGCACCGGGGGCCCCGACACGAGCGTCCGCCCGGGGGGGCCGCCGCTGCGGGCGGCAGGGGGCCCGCCGTCGGGGCGGCGGGTGTGGCCCGCCGCTGCAGGCGGCGGGTCGAGCCCGCCGTCGCAACGGCGGGGTTGCCCGCCACTGCTGGCGGCGGGGCGAGCCCGCCGTTTACAACGGCAGGGTGGGGCGCCCGCCGCTTCGGGCGGCGGCGGGGGGGTTTTGCCGCAAACCGAAGGGGGGTTCGGCGGCGGCGACGCGAGTTTTTGGTGGGGGTTTCGCATTCCGGCGAAAAGGTCCCCTAGGGTTTGATGGTTTTGGGGATAAAAATCCAATTTTTAGTAGAAAAAAATCATTTTTTAATCTCCAAAAGTCGTTTTTATTGTAAAAAATTTGATTTTTAATCAATAAAAACGTTGATTATCATTAAACAATCGATCCAAGGATCTTGGATCCAGACATATGCGCATACGAATTTAGATCTAGGGTTTCAGGATTACCTCTAGATCCTACCCGCCGGATCTAGCGACGTTCGGTGAAGGAATCCCGTTCGCGTCACGTTCGTCCGTCGGCAGGGGTTCGGCTCAGCCTCGAGCGTGCTGATAACGTGTTGTAACCATGGCGGCTACGGAACCCCGTAGCCCTGTATTTATAGTAATAGGGTTACATAATGGGTGGATACCCACTAACAGGTTGGGCCTCCAAAAACTCGTTTATAACAGCATAAAATTTTGCAGTAGAATGAAATGCATATAAACAAAAAGAGTTTATAAAAAGCATACACATATTAATAAGTTTAGAAACATACTTCTATTAATTATGTTATGGCAACTAATTATAGCTTTTCAAAGTCTTTGTGTTCTCGGGAATAACTTAGTATACAATAGCTATGTCGAATTTCGTCATTAGATTATGTAACGGCCTGTTTTCATCAAGACAAACTATTTACGTATTTGACCAATTTTTCAATTTTTAAAACTATTTTATAATGGTTTGTTAGTAGTTTTACTGATTTCAAAAATTTCTTATAAAAATATTTTGAAGTACCAGACTAGTCATGGAGTATTTTAGCAAGGTCGGATTTCATCAAATACTCAAAACGTTTCTGATAAAATTCATTTTCAGTTATTACCGTTTCGGCTTAATAAATTTATTTTCTATTCAAACACTTTCAAAACATTTTCAAACTCCTGCAGTAGCATCCTATGATCATTTAGGGTCTCCCACATTAATTTCATAATTTTCGGATATCATTTCAGTAGAGAACCCTCAAACCCGCTTTCCAAACGTTTTGGCCAAAAACTAGTATTCTCCGTAGCTCAAACCCTGAAACGGACTTCGTATTCGCCATCCTCGCGACGATACGAACCCGTGGGTATGTTTTCGTAATTTTTCGGACACGTTCACTAGTAAGGGCAAAATCGTAATTTCGTTTTTGATATTTTACTAATTACCACTCTAACTATTCTAATTACCCCCTAAGTACCTAACCTAATCACATACCCGACGATTGGCAGCCATGTGAAATGTGTGTATGCCTAATTTCTAAGTTTAGTCAAAAGTGTAACCTAACTATTAATTACCTGTAATTAATGCCTCTTAATATTATATTAATATTAGTTATTATTTAAACCCCGTAGTTAATCACCTCTTCCCACTGAATACCCAGTTCATCACCCTTCCCCTCTTCGATTTAGGCTCGAACCCAAGTCCTGTTCATCACCAAGCTCAGCCCGTTTTCTCACACTCTCTCATTCGAACCTATCCCCTAACCCACACCCTCCGACGTCGTAAGCTCCGATGGCCACACATCCACGGCAAGCTCCACCGCGACCTTCGCAGTGTCACCCCGCCATGAGCCGCCCTCCGACGAAGCAGGTCGACACCACTGCATCCTCCGCCCAGCCCGCCGGGGCTCCCTTCGATCTCCCCCGGCGTCGACCATCTCCCTCAGAGCCCGCAGCAGCAGCACGAGACTTCACCGCGTCACCCTCCGCCCTCGTCCGCCCATCAGAACCGCCGTGCGCCCGCCCCCGCCACCAGCCCGACTGCCCTCCGCCCTCTCACCGACCATCCACCTCCGCCCCCACGTCGCCCGCCCTCTCTCCGACGACCCCCGAGGCCCCCGCACGCCGGCGAAGCCCCCAGCCTCCTCGCCGCGAGCTCCCGACGCCGCCGGCGCCGCCCCGTCGCTGCCCCCCGCCGTCGCCGCCCCGCCTCTGCCCCCCGCCGTCGCCGCCACCGTCAGCCACCGCCTCGACATCGCCGTGCACAAAACCCCCCCCCCTCGGTGTTTTATTTTTCGAAGCTGCGTAAGTTTTAATCGATGGCAAACTTGTAAATATTAGGTAATATTCGTATTTTCGTATTTATTAACTATTAATAATAGAGTTTAATGGTTTTAAACCCATAACTAATTATACAGGGGCCAGAAAAATATGGGGATAGCTCCAGAAAATCAGAAATGACATTTCGGATCCAATGGCGCTAGTCTCACTGCGATCAGACGCATACTTATTTCGGAATGATTTTTCGAACTTAAAGATTTAATAGGTATAAATCGTTCTAAAAATCATAACTCGCTGATTTTACGTACAATAATATGTGATAAAATTATATGTGATAATAGAATTCGAGACGGTCATTTTGACTGTTCACTCAAGTCATTCCGACTTGTATTGCTCCCGTAAGAAATTACGAAAGATACGCGTAACTTAAATAATCTGGGTTTTTAAACTATTTTGAGTTTCTAAAAATTATAAAAATTACTATGGACTTCAGAAAAATATTCCTTCCTGCAGTAAAACTATTTTATCATATATAGTCTATATAAAAATTTAGAACGCTTTCCGACACTGTTTCAACAGTTTTAAAAATCGAAACGACCAAGTTAAATAAATAAGAAATAGTGTATTCTCTAACTAGTTGTTCTTGTGTTTGCAGACATCGAATCTCGTGCATCAGCACTAGATCCAGTCCCGGCTCACTACCATCACCTCGAAGATCGTAAGTCACAGTAAATTCTAACTTTAGAAATCTAGATAGTGTACTTAATGGAAACACCGCATGCTCGAAGCATGGATCGGTACCTTAGTTGTTGGACTTCAAACATTGCTCAGGACTGACATTCTCTCTTGAGGTTTTTGCCTTGACTTTTCAACAAGCAAAGGTCTTTGGAGTATCGTTAACACATAGGATTTAACATCTAGTCTCGGAACAGTTATTGACCTGATCAAATTGACATGCTTGACAGAAAGATTGTAACTGGATATGTGCGAACAGTAAATGACTCGTAAAACTGCAAAGAACGGTAGCCTGCACAGACACTTGGGTTTTGGGGTAACTTATAATTGCGGAAGTGCGGGAGCGACTAGTCCAGACTTTGTTGTCACTGTGCGGGTTCTAGCAACCCATAACAGTGCCGGTGACAACCATCACAGATCACAGATCACAGATTATTGCACAGTACTCAGAGAATTGGTTCGCCCCGGGTAGCACCCGCGGCAAGAGTTGGCCTCTTGGTTGCTCACTGTACTTCCCGTTATAAGTCACGAACTAGAATAGGCACAAGTACTCTCATTATTGCTATAGTCATTGCTATCGTCATTACTAGTTGTACTTGCTCGGTCACCTTTACTTTACTTGTCACCCTTGCATGCTTGACTTGATGTACTTTATTTATCGCACTTGCATGCTTGTCTGTCCTTACTTTATCCTTACTTTACTTTCAGCATTTGTTTACCATAGCCTGCTCCATATTTGTGCACTCCTCTTTTTCTATTGCTAGAATTGTTGTGACTTACCTTCGGTTCCATTTATGGCACCGGCAGACGAAGATCTGATCGAGGAGATTGCCCCAGAGTTCGTGGAGCCTACACTTGACCCTGAAGCTGCAGAGTTTTATTTACTTTACTGTTGGTGTGTGGTACTGTGTATTTACTTTTCCGCACTTCTTTTCAGAAAGCGTGCTGGTGATTGTTGTACTTTAATTTGGACTGTAATAACGTATGTACGCTGGTTTTGAGTATTGTGATGCATCTCTGAGTTGTGGCTATGCTGAATTCACTGGTAAACTGCGGAACCTGCAAATATCAAATAAGTAACGGGCCCCCGAGAGCGGGTCGTTACAAGTTTTGGTGGCCCACGCAGGTCCGTGTAAAATACCTCGTGAACAGTATAGTAGAACCAGGATGTATAGTATACGATACTCGACTAAGCTGACATCTTTTTGTGAATGCAGGTTTGACACTCGAAAGACGGACGGGAACGTCTCGAGAGCCCCAATGGAGTTAACCTATCTGGCCTTAATAAAAAGTCAATAACAAAGACAAAATTTTGATAGGATTAATTAGCTGTATTAAAAAAAAGAAGAAATCTTTCGTATCGGTGGCGCTCGTATGAATGATAATCTTCCTTCAATGGACCATGATATCGGTCAATGTGCTTGGCTAAAGTCTGTTGGATCGACCTAGCTAGACTGGGCATAAGTGATCCTGGCTTAGTCACTTCCATGGCCGTGTCCGCTGGACCGCAAGGACGTGAATCATGATTATGTGACGTCATCAATCTTATTCACTACCAACCTCCCTTTAAGCCTGATGACCTTTCATTTGACATTCTTAGAATCTTTCTATTTCTAGTTTGCTTGAACCCTAGCCACGTTTATTTTAAGGAGGGTAGCGTTCGAATTTTTCAATTATCAGAAGTTCGAGCTCCTCAGCAGAAGCAGATCGAAGGACGTTCAGAAGTACTCGAGGATGATGCTGGAGATTTTGAGACGAGCCAAACGTAGCGTGCACGTATAGGATGTTATGTTTTTGAAACTCGTATTTCTTTTCTAACCCTGCTCCCATCTTGTACCCGATTTTTCCACGTGTTGGAATTCCTTCCCACCTACCACCTCCCCTCATTATTGCCTTTGTCCTCATCCTTGCCTCGAGCCCCGTTTCCGCCTACCCTACACTATCTACCCATGACTTTCGGCGCCCCCTATTTATTTCCTTTGTCCGCTTCCCCACCTCGATCCCCGTTCCCCCGCCTAACACCGACGACTTTCGGTGCCCCCCTTCTCTTTTTAACCCCTCTTCTCCTTCCTCCCCAAGCCACCCCGCGGTTCCCTTTTCGCTCAGATATCGACTCCCACTCCTCCCGGCCTCTTCCCCAAGCGAGCTCGCCATCTAGCTCCGCCAGCTTCTGCTCCACTCCATCAGAAGTCCCTGCCATGGATCGTCAACCAGCCGCAGCTCTCATCGCCGAGGACCCGCAACCACCAATGGCCCTTCGACGTTCTGTTTTGGGATTTTTGGCCTTGGCGACAACCCTCGTCGCCACCCTCGCTACCGCCGCTTGGCTGAGATCTTGGGAAGCCGTGATCCTTGGGCTTCTCTTGAGCTCTCTGCCCTGGGTCTCACCCAGGTTGAGGTCCCGTTTAGGCTTCCTCTTGCGTCTACTTCTTTTGGTTTGCGGAAAAGCGTGTTTTTGGTTGTTCATTTGTTGGGTAATGTTGGGTGTTGCGAATGTCAAGTATTGGTCTACGGAAGGAATGATGGCGATGCTTATTGGCATGATATTGGCCTTAGGTGTTGAAGTTGGATGTAGGCCTTGTGCTTGGCTCTGGATGAGAGCTTGGATCCTGCCTTATTGTGGGATAGTATGGAGATTGACGGAAGGAATGCTAGCAGTAAATACTGACTTAGAATGTTGGCCTTGTACTTACCTTTGGGCGGTGATTTGGACGTTAGCATGTGGTTGGGCATTATGGAAATTGATGGTGTTTGTACCCGTGGATTAGTCGATACATGCTATATTATGAACAACATCTGTGGCCAGACCAGTTAGTCACCAGTAGCACGAATAAACTTTATAGTCTTCCGGTTTATGTGGTTTAAATAGCTTGCTACTGGCTTATCACCTCAGGTTCCAAGTTCGAACAGATGTTGTCATTATAATAATCCTCATTTTCATGTGATATTACTATCTCATGTTAATCTTGGTCTACCTGAGATGGCAGTGTAACTATTGTAATGATACTGGTCACAGGAATAGTTACGGAAGCTATGGTGATGTCAATAGTATGTATTCATATATAACATCTCTTGTTTTCTTGATGCTATAATATCACAATACATTAAATTATTTACAACCTGATTTACTAGATTTCCATCTTTTCAATTTTTTTATTTGCTTGAGCTTCTTCATAAATCAACTATTTGTTTCAAAAATATTTTTAAATTCCGAGGACGGAATTATTTTAAGGAGGGTAGGATGTAACGGCCTGTTTTCATCAAGACAAACTATTTACGTATTTGACCAATTTTTCAATTTTTAAACTATTTTATAATGGTTTATTAGTAGTTTTACTGATTTCAAAATTTTCTTATAAAAATATTTTGAAGTACCAGACTAGTCATGGAGTATTTTAGCAAGGTCGGATTTCATCAAATACTCAAAACGTTTCTGATAAAATTCATTTTCAGTTATTACCGTTTTGGCTTAATAAATTTATTTTCTATTCAAACACTTTCAAAACATTTTCAAACTCCTGCAGTAGCATCCTATGATCATTTAGGGTCGCCCACATTAATTTCATAATTTTCGGATATCATTTCAGTAGAGAACCCGCAAACCCGCTTTCCAAACGTTTTGGCCAAAAACTAGTATTCTCCGTAGCTCAAACCCTGAAACGGACTTCGTATTCGCCATCCTCGCGACGATACGATCCCGTGGGTATGTTTTCGTAATTTTTCGGACACGTTCACTAGTAGGGGCAAAATCGTAATTTCGTTTTTGATATTTTACTAATTACCACTCTAACTATTCTAATTACCCCCTAAGTACCTAACCTAATCACATACCCGACGATTGGCAGCCATGTGAAATGTGTGTATGCCTAATTTCTAAGTTTAGTCAAAAGTGTAACCTAACTATTAATTACCTGTAATTAATGCCTCTTAATATTATATTAATATTAGTTATTATTTAAACCCCGTAGTTAATCACCTCTTCCCACTGAATACCCAGGTTCATCACCCTTCCCCTCTTCGATTTAGGCTCGAACCCAAGTCTTGTTCATCACCAAGCTCAGCCCGTTTTCTCACACTCTCTCATTCGAACCTATCCCCTAACCCACACCCTCCGACGTCGTAAGCTCCGATGGCCACACATCCACGGCAAGCTCCACCGCGACCTTCGCAGTGTCACCCCGCCATGAGCCGCCCTCCGACGAAGCCAGGTCGACACCACTGCATCCTTCGTGGCCAGCCCGCCGGGGCTCCCTTCGATCTCCCCCGGCGTCGACCATCTCCCTCAGAGCCCGCAGCAGCAGCACGAGACTTCACCGCGTCACCCTCCGCCCTCGTCCGCCCATCAGAACCGCCGTACGCCCGCCCCCGCCACCAGCCCGACTGCCCTCCGCCCTCTCACCGACCATCCACCTCCGCCCCCACGTCGCCCGCCCTCTCTCCGACGACCCCCGAGGCCCCCGCACGCCGGCGAAGCCCCCAGCCTCCTCGCCGCGAGCTCCCGACGCCGCCGGCGCCGCCCCCCCGCCGTCGCCGCCCCGCTCTGCCCCCCGCCGTCGCCGCCCCGCCTCTGCCCCCCGCCGTCGCCGCCACCGTCAGCCCCCGCCTCGACATCGCCGTGCACAAAACCCCCCCTCGGTGTTTTATTTTTCGAAGCTGCGTAAGTTTTAATCGATGGCAAACTTGTAAATATTAGGTAATATTCGTATTTTCGTATTTATTAATTATTAATAATAGAGTTTAATGGTTTTAAACCCATAACTATTTATACAGGGGCCAGAAAATATGGGGATAGCTCCAGAAAATCAGAAACGACATTTCGGATCCAATGACGCTAGTCTCACTGCGATCAGACGCATACTTATTTCGGAATGATTTTTCGAACTTAAAGATTTAATAGGTATAAATCGTTCTAAAAATCGTAACTCGCTGATTTTACGTACAATAATATGTGATAAAATTATATGTGATAATAGACTTCGAGACGGTCATTTTGACTGTTCACTCAAGTCATTCCGACTTGTATTGCTCCCGTAAGAAATTACGAAAGATACGCGTAACTTAAATAATCTGGGTTTTTAAACTATTTTGAGTTTCTAAAAATTATAAAAATTACTATGGACTTCAGAAAAATATTCCTTCTCGCTGTAAAACTATTTTTATCATATATAGTCTATATAAAAATTTAGAACGCTTTCCGACACCGTTTCAACAGTTTTAAAAAATCGAAACGACCAAGTTAAATAAATAAGAAATAGTGTATTCTCTAACTAGTTGTTCTTGTGTTTGCAGGCATCGAATCTCGTGCATCAGCACTAGATCCAGTCCCGGCTCACTACCATCACCTCGAAGATCGTAAGTCACAGTAAATTCTAACTTTAGAAATCTAGATAGTGTACTTAATGGAAACACCGCATGCTCGAAGCATGGATCGGTACCTTAGTTGTTGGACTTCAAACATTGCTCAGGACTGACATTCTCTCTTGAGGTTTTTGCCTTGACTTTTCAACAAGCAAAGGTCTTTGGAGTATCGTTAACACATAGGATTTAACATCTAGTCTCGGAACAGTTATTGACCTGATCAAATTGACATGCTTGACAGAAAGATTGTAACTGGATATGTGCGAACAGTAAATGACTCGTAAAACTGCAAAGAACGGTAGCCTGCACAGACACTTGGAGTTTTGGGGTAACTTATAATTGTGGAAGTGCGGGAGCGACTAGTCCAGACTTTGTTGTCACTGTGCGGGTTCTAGCAACCCATAACAGTGCCGGTGACAACCATCACAGATCACAGATCACAGATTATTGCACAGTACTCAGAGAATTGGTTCGCCCGGGTAGCACCCGCGGCAAGAGTTGGCCTCTTGGTTGCTCACTGTACTTCCCGTTATAAGTCACGAACTAGAATAGGCACAAGTACTCTCATTATTGCTATAGTCATTGCTATCGTCATTACTAGTTGTACTTGCTCGGTCACCTTTACTTTACTTGTCACCCTTGCATGCTTGACTTGATGTACTTTATTTATCGCACTTGCATGCTTGTCTGTCCTTACTTTATCCTTACTTTACTTTCAGCACTTGTTTACCATAGCCTGCTCCATATTTGTGCACTCCTCTTTTTCTATTGCTAGAATTGTTGTGACTTACCTTCGGTTCCATTTATAATTATAGCTTTTCAAAGTCTTTGTGTTCTCGGGAATAACTTAGTATACAATAGCTACGTCGAATTTCGTCATTAGATTAGCTTTGTATATATTATTTATGGCATAAATTAATGACCTTTCATATTGCAAATAGCAGTATGGGTCTTACCAAAACTTCTGGGTTTGGTCTAGTTTATCATTGCTTATTCCATGTCGAGGAATATCATATTTTTCCTTTCTTTATATATATATTGGAACGTCGTTGGTCCTAGACTTCCACTGTTTTCTGTCTTTCATATTGTTATTTATAAAAAAAATGAATATTAGTATCTCTAAGGAGACATATTCAAGGGAATGAACTTGTTTCTATACTTCCAATTTTAAAATTTATGTGATACTTTTGAAAGTCCATTTGAATGCTCATATAAGGTCTTAATGTCATTATTTTCTTGAGTCATTCAGTTTTTATGTGGATAGAAAAACATGCATAAGTGGAATAAATACGTGGGTGCGAATATATTTCTCACGTATCTATTTACCCACGACTACATGCGTATGCATAAGGCGAATATATTTTTTATTGGTTAGAAGGGTATTGACATTCGATTTGAAATTCAAGTTCAATCGTCTATAAAGATATAATTTTTAAACTTTTGAAAATTATAATTAATCGTATGCCATTATACATAATTATAGTTATAAGTATATGTATATTAAGTGTGTCATCATTGGGGGTTCATATGAAGCATGAAAAAAATCCGAAGTGATACATGCAAAAAATATAATTATGATCAATTATGCAATTAATATTTTGTTATTAAGATGCCTTGATTCATATGACCTACACATGAAAATTTCGTGGGACTTTAACCTTGTTAAGGCCAAAAATGACCAAGACAGTTGTCAAGCAGATGGAGACTCGAAGCACTGAGCTGGAGCCTAGTCAGCCTTTGGAGTAGGACCCTCGGTTGGAGGAACCGGGGTCGGTAGTTGGTAATTGATGATGGTACGACCGTTAATCGACCTAAGAACGACCGCCGGATTGGTCGTTCGAGGTTGAAGAGTGGTTGACCCCGGAGGGACGTGCACTGGGCACGCCTTCCACTCCCAAGCATAGGAGTGTCAATGCAATAAAAATAACCAGTGAGTACCGGGTCGGATCACAGGGACAGGTCGTTCTATATTCACAAAATTTGATCGATAAAGAAAAATAAAGCGTGATGCAACCACCTCGCTAACGGTGGATGAGTGTGGGAAAAGTGTGGTAAATCTAAAATCCTAAGTGGCTAGGGGTGGAGAGCCGAATCGGCAAGCAACGAGAAGGACTCGTGTGATGTGCATGTAAATGACGCCGTGGACGTGAGAATTCATCCCAAATATAACTCAATTGATCTCCTGGCTAAGGAAGCTCAATCATAAAATACGGCATTTCATCGAACGTGTGGGGTGCAATAAGTAATGAATGAAACCCACATGAGTAATAATCAATTTAGCACATTAGAGAGGGTCTGCTAGGATTATCCTCTTCTTGGATTTCCCCTTAGGGTTCCAATAAACAAAGTTAACTCAAGTTTCATACACAAATTTAGGAAGTGAAAAAGTGCTAGGGATGAAATTTCTCAACCCAACAACAACAATCAAACAACACATTCACACAAGCAAAATTTAGAGATTCATGATGAAAAAAGAGTAATCTTTACTCAAAATTAACATCCAATTTACAACACAATAATCTAAATCAAAATACACAAGAGAATGGAAAATTTTCACCCAAGTGTCACTCCAAGCTGAGATTTTCCTCTCCCAAATGCTCCTCCAAGCTCCAAGCTTCATCCATGGCCTCCTCCCCTAGCCCTAGCCCTAATGGGGAAGAAGAACCCCCAAGAAAACCCTAAAAACTGCTTCTAGCCGAGAACAGCAAGCTGGAAGTCCAAAAAAACGAGTTCCCTTCTCAAATTCGCACCCAGGCCCTGTGAAGGCGTTGCGGGTCGGGCGCAGATCGCGCCCGACCCGCGGGCGCTGAGCCTGCACCGCTTCAGCGGGGGCACGCGCAAAGCGCGTGCCCTCGCCCTCTCACTGCTGAACGCGCGCGTGTTTCGTTTTAATAATTTTTTTATTATTATTATGAAACAACGGCCCAAGCAGGCCGGCCAGCGGGCCGGCCCGCATTTTAAAATCTTTTTTTTAAATTAACTTACAGCTCCTGCGGCCCGCTCCAAGAGCGGGCCGCGGGTTGTGTTGTTTTGTTTTTTTAATTCTTAAAAAAAACCAAACGCGGCCCGCCTCCCGCAAAGGCTCAGATGGCGCCACGTGGCACAGCGTGGTTGCGCCACGTGGCGCCCCAATGAATTTTCCTTTTCCTGGTTTAAAACCCCTATTTTCTCCTCCAAAATACCTAGAAATTCCAGAAAAATCCCAGAAAATTCTGGAAAATTCCCAAGACTCCTAGAAGTACCTGAAAAATAGGAAAAGAGGAAATTAGTCCAAATGATGATAAAATAAATATAATGACTATTATAAAGCGCTATTAACCTCCAATAATCCATGTAAATTATTCACATGCTCAAATAAATCCCAAAAAATGGCGATATGATCAAAATAATGGCAGGAGCATATGAAAAACAGTAGGAAGCTAATAAGGACGATAATATCCGTATTTTGTGCAAAGAATGAGGATAAGCTCCTAAAATGACATAAAGCGAAAATATACCCAAAAGAGCACGATTAAGTAAAATCTTTAGCACAAAATGGGGGTAGTTAGGGGGTATAAATATACACTTTTCACTCTGAATCACACCCCCCAACTAGCTTTTTGCTAGTCCCTAGCAAAATATGCGATAAATTCGGATTAAATTGAAAAACATGCACCAATCTCAAATATCTTCACGGCACATCCAAAATGGTATTTCCTATTGATTTCAAAGCCAATATACCCAATGTATGAAAGAAAACAACAAATGACATTCTCTTCAACCCAATCCAAGGAAAAGTGAGGTAATAAGCACGTATCACATATATCGGGATATATCACAAATGGGAAAGTTTCCAATTTTCATGGAATTGGCCAAAACAAAGAAATTCCTCTAAGTTGTGGAAGATGAGATTGCATCACTCATGTTGCTTATTCTTTCATTTATTCATTCATTTTTTCTTTTCTTTTTCTCTCTTTTTTTGTATTCTTTTTTTTTGTTTATGTTTTGCATTCACGCGATAACGCTATGAAATGCAAACACGGCCACCTTTTGCCTACACGCGATAACGCTATATAGGCAAATGGATGGAATGATCCTCTAAATCTCATTTTTGGCGTCCTCCCTAATGTTTCGTGGGGTACCGTCTACTCAATTTGATTAGAAAGAAACATTCACTTATTTTAACTCTCTTTTTCATTCTCCAACACAAGTTAGCAACTCATCCACCCATTCCTTAGAAGAAAACAAAACATACACAATTGGCCAAACCCAATCTAATCAAAAACTACACCATTCATCTCAATACATGCAATCACTTACACCAAACTTTTCCCAAATTATTTTAAAGAGATATCACGACGTATAAAGTAGTTTCATACATGGCATATTAGCATTTGACATCAAATTGGAAAAGAAATGAAAACTTGCCAATCAAACATCGTGAAGTAAATACCAAAAAGATAATCCGAAAAAATAGTATGACATTAAGCATGTAGGGACTAAGCACAAAGCAAATGGCATATGGACAAGGAGGCCAAATATGATATGTAATGAAGATCAATGGGTGATGGTGAAATGGAGGTATCTCAAAAAAAAAATTTAACACCAAAATCCTACAAATCCTAAAGATTCTAACACTCTCCCCCCAACTTAAAATAAGCATTGTCCTCAATGATGGAAGAGTATTAGATCTCACAAAAGATCCTAGAAAAGAAAAAAAAGCATATGAAAACACTAAAATAAAATTTTTATTTATTTACACTATTGGAAAGAACACACCGTGGTAAATGGCGGATCCAAAATGTGTAACGGTGGTGGCAACTGCTCGACCATATCCTTTTGCTCATCCGTTAGCTGCTTTGGAGTAAGGTCGCCACCGGCCTCCTTGGATTCCAGCAATGCAACTCCCAGCGTCCCCTTTGGATAATATGGATAATGTGGGAGACGAGCTGCATCAATCCAAGCCATGTCCTCATGTCCTGCAAAAGCATTCCAAAACGGGTCGTCAAAACAAATTAAAGAATTTAAATGCAATGGACGACAATCTGAAACAAATGTATATGAAGTGAAAATTTGGTTCCAGAAATGCAAGGCATGAGATGGTGGGAACTTCCCTGAAAAATGTCGCTAGGTGTGGCATGATATGATGCCTCAGGAGGAGGTGGAAGTGGCTGCAGAGAGAAACCTGGAGTAAGAGGGAGCTCGGGCTCAATATATACCATCTCGCAATCCCCGTCGCTATCCTCTTCCTCGACATCAATATCAACATCAACGATCTCTGCGGCACTCCCCACAATGGGTAACTGCTCCTGACAAACCTCCTCGATGACTGGCAAGTGCGCATCCTGAGGCGAGGGAAGTGACATATGTGACAGGACTGGAGGTAGACTCGTCTCGGGCAAATCCAAGCACACATCACCCTCGTCATCCCAGAAATAGTTCATCTCAGTCGTCCTCCCAAATACTCAACCGCCTCGACCTGTGAGGCTAACTCTGAAGTGGATTGTGGCTCAGGCTCCATGGTGTCCTCAATCTGCTCTAGGCCATCATGCACATCTGCTTCATCCTCAACCTCAAAGTGAAAATGCATCGTGTCACTGTCGTGGTCGACACACACTCCATCATCTATCTCCTCTGACTCCTCAAAATATATATGCTCAAATTCCTCTACTTGGCCCCAATGCACCCTCTTCACAGGTTTTTCTTGGTATTCCATGGGGTCGCATTGGAAAGAGCCCTCAGCTGGCTCCTCAGGCTGGTACTGGACCTGCTGCTCTGCATCCTGAAGTGAAAACTGGGACTGTCCATCATCCTCATATCCAAGTGACGGCTCTCCAGATGGCGCAATCTGCTCCCACTCTGCAAGGTCCCTCAAGTAACACCATGAATCCTCGGTCGAATAATCAAAGAACTCCCCACCACAACTCATCTGCACAAAATCCCGCCCAGATGGCGATAATCCTGTGTAGAAGATCTGCAGAAGATGATCCTCGTGAAAGCTCTGGTGTGGGCACGCAAGCACCAAATCTGTAAACCTCTGCCAAACCTGATGATAGGCCTCCCACTCAGCCTGGATAAAGCTCGCTATATGTTCCATGGCCTGCCGCCCATGTACCAGCTCCAAAAAGATAGGCAAAAACACTCGGAGAAATTCAGCCTGAAATGACAACCAAGTAAAATGTGAGCCGAGAGACAATGAATCAAACCAAAGTCTAGCGTCATCTTGTAAAGAAGAGGGAAAGAATCTAAAGTATGTGCAATCATCGCTAATGATCCCACCAAGACATGAATATATCCAATCTTCAAACTTCTTCAAATGTAAATGAGGGTTCTCCCACTCTGAATCATGAAAGTATGGCGGGAGTGGGATATCCTCCAAATCAATGTCGGAAAAATCTGAAGATGATGCCATGTTTTAAAAAAAATTCCAAGCAAAGGAAAATAAACAACCAAATGACTCAATAAGAGGAAAATAAATAAACGGAAAGACACACACTAAGAGATAGAAGTATCACACTAGAACGTTCGAAATCAATCAAAAATCGCTAATAATAGAAACTGTTGTCCCCGGCAACGACGCCAATTGGTTGATCCCGGAGGGACGCGCACGGGGCACGCCTTCCACTCCCAAGCGTAGGAATGTCAATGCAATAAAAATAATCGGTGAGTACCGGGTATGATCACAGGGACAAGTCGTTCTATATTCACAAAATTTGATCGATAAAGAAAAATAAAGCGTGATGCAACCACCTCGCTAACGGTGGATGAGTGTGGGAAAAGTGTGGTAAATCTAAAATCCAAAGTGGCTAGGGGTGGAGAGCCGAATCGGCAAGCAACGAGGAGGACTCGTGTGATGTGCATGTAAATGACGCCGTGGACGTGAGAATTCATCCCAAATATAACTCAATTGATCTCCCGGCTAAGGGAGCTCAATCGGAAAATACGTCATTTCATCTTTACTCAAAATTAACATCCAATTTACAACTCAATAATCTAAATCAAAATACACAAGAGAATAGGAAAATTTCACCCAAGTGTCACTCCAAGCTGAGATTTTCCTCTCCCAAATGCTCCTCCAAGCTCCAAGCTTCAACCATGGCCTCCTCCCCTAGCCCTAGCCCTAATGGGGAAGAAGAACCCCCAAGAAAACCCTAAAAACTTCTTCTGGCCGAGAACAGCAAGCTGGAAGTCCAAAAAAAAAACGAGTTCCCTTCTCAAATTCGCACCCAGGCCCTGTGAAGGCGTTGCGGGTCAGGCGCGGGTCGCGCCTGACCGCGGGCGCTGAGCCTGCACCGCTTCAGCGGGGGCACGCGCAAAGTGCGTGCCCCCGCCCTCTCGCTGCAGAACGCGCGCGCGTTTCGTTTTAATAAATTTTTTTATTATTATGAAACAACGGCCCAAGCGGGCCGGCCGGCCGGCCGCATTTTAAAATCTTTTTTAAATTAAATTACAGCTGCTGCGGCCCGCTCCAAGAGCGAGCCGCGGGCTGTGTTGTTTTTTTTTATTCTTAAAAAAACCAAACGCGGCCCGCCTCCCGCAAAGGCTCAGATGGCGCCACGTGGCGCAGCGTGGTTGCACCACGTGGCGCCCCAATGAATTTTCCTTTTCTTGGTTTAAAACCCCTATTTTCTCCTCCAAAAATCCTCCAAAAATACCTAGAAATTCCAGAAAAATCCCAGAAAATTCTGGAAAATCCCCAAGACTCCCAGAAGTACCTAAAAAATAAGGAGAAGAGGAAATTTCTCCAAATGATGATAAAATAAATATAATGACTATTATAAAGCACTATTAACCTCCAATAATCCATGTAAATTATTCACATGCTCAAATAAATCCCAAAAAATGGCGATATGATCAAAATAATGGCAGGAGCATATGAAAAATAGTAGGAAGCTAATAAGGACGATAATATCTGTATTTTGTTCAAAGAATGAGGATAAGCTCCTAAAATGACATAACGCGAAAATATACCCAAAAGAGCACAATTAAGTAAAATCTTTAGCACAAAATGGGGGTAGTTAGGGGGTATAAATATACACTTTTCACTCCGAATCAAAGAGCCCGATATCGACTTTGGGCGTTGGATGGCGATCGTCGATATGCACCATAGGGAGTCGTTAGGGTGGTCGGATCTGAGTTCTGACCCAAATCCCCTCCGATGCTTAAGTTAACAGAAAATTTAAGGAAGAGAAGGAGCTTGGTGTAGCTGAGATCGACCCACGGAGGTTCGTCCCTAGGCTAACGACACAAGCTCGAATATAGAATGGGGAAGTAAGAAGATATAGTTCTATGTATTAGCAATCGTATCTTGAAGATGGAACACCTTTACCTTCGTTTGTCGGCCTATTTATAGGTAGCTCCTTCTTAATGATGTGTAACCGTCCCTCGTTGATCATGGCGTGATCTTCTCTGGAATTCGAGTTTACGGCTCCCCATTTACTCGGTTGCCATAACTCCACCCCATCATGTCGGCGGTAGTCCAACGGTTGGGAAGAATTATTCCTTCGACCGAGTCTCACGCTGCATTCGTCTCGTTGGCGGTCCCAGTATCGTTTGTCGTACGATATTGGGCCGTGATTGGGCCTCAATTTTCCCACGCTGATTCGTGGGATGTACCCGTGTATCAATATTGGCCCACGCCATTCGTTCTCGAGAGATAGCACTGATCGAGGCCGGATGATGACTGTTTTCATTAAATGGGGCACATCATTCAAAGTAGCTGATTGGATTCATGCCGTCAAAACTTCTTGCCTTCAGTTGATCCCAACCGTTGCTTTTGGCAAGTCTTCGACATGTAGCGGTCACTGGGTAATGAACCAGTAAAATTCCTTTGCATATAAGAAACTGGAGTTGTGAAGCCAAGGGTTTTTGTGCTACTGTCTCTTTTTTTTTGAAATCCGTGTATGTGTTTAGATATGTGCGCATGTATGTGGCCCCTCAATGACGCAGGTTTAGCAGACTTGGGTCATTGAAGTGTCATGACACTATCTGACAAGAATTTGCTTCACATGGTAGTTTGGTGGCGAGGGACATGGTCCCTTCGACTTATGGCCGATGACGATCGAGGGTCGAAGGTCATTCGGTGGCGATGGACATGATCCCTTTGACTTAAGGCCGACGACGATCGAGAGTCATTCAGTGGCAAGGGTGGCCCTTTGACTTACGGCCCTATGTATGTGGCCCTTTGACTTTCAGGAGCAAGAAAGAAATGGGAGAAAGAGGGAATATTAATTTAAGCTTTAATCTGGGCTTGCTCACGTTTAATGGAGCTACGCGGATTTGAAGCTTGGTGCAAGTTTCAAGGAGGGTGGTTGGCCCCTATTTATATAGGCGGCTGACCACTCCCCTTTTCTCCATATCCCATGTGGGAATAAATGTTTTTTGGAGGAGAAAAATCAATTAAGTTTGCCTTACACGAATGCCAAACTTTAGCGAATTTTTCATCCCTCACCGTTGAGCTTCGCAAGTGATATCATATATCAAATCGAAGAGCACTGAACGAGGAACACATAGAAACAAACGGAGCTTAATTTCGACTCTGTTTGACTCCTCAAACGTATGTCCAAAGTTTGCCAAAAAGAAGCATTTTCGTAGAAACACAGCTGCCGAAACACAAGGGTTTGAAACCGTATGCAGTGGAGGCCCACTGCGGGGTCCCACCCGCCAGCCAGCGACGCGGATCGGGCACCAGCCCGCAATGGGTTGGCGCATGCCTGCATGCATGCAGTCGGGTCCTACCTGCCTGCATCTGCGGGCTTGGCAAATCCCAGCCAATTAGCTGGGCAATGCACAGCCCCCTTTAGCAAAAACCTTTTTTCCTCTCGTTTTGTTTTGTTCTTTCTCCGGCTCTACTAGACCTACGATAAAACAACTTGGTCTGGGAAAATTACAGACCCCTGAATTGAGCTTATTTCATGTTTTTGTTGTAAAATATATTCGTAAACTTTTTACGATATATTTTATTATTTTTACATCATATGCAATAATTCAACATCTTAATTTCTAAAGCTTATATCGAAAACTATTTGTGACACAATTAATTCCTATACATCCGATGTATTATCTCCATAATTTCCACATATTACTTGACGAAAGTCTCACTCTGTGTGAAACCCTACAGCCTGACCCTACTACAGCTGGGTCTCAAAACCCCAACGGCAGAGACCACGAGCAGCAGGTGCCGTCCCTATTTCGGTATCATAATTATATGGTTAACTCATTGACATGAGTATTGTCGGGACCACCATGACTGTGTAAGTGATGAATACCACAGTTTTAGTCCCTTCGTCAAAACTATGTCGTTTAGTCAAGCCTAAGGTATGATCAACTGTCAACTCCAACAGCTCGAAACCAGTTAGTCTCCATCGATCTTTAGTCAAATAATATTGGACTTCTTCCAACATACTCTGGCCAGAGTTTTTACTAAAGACTGAACTAACACGTGCGACACTAACTCCCTATAAATGGGAGATACGAATGCTCTCTTGTTCATTACTCTTCTCGCACGCTTCAAGTGTCACCCAACCAAGGGCCTTTCAATGGGGCTTGCCCCGAGGCTAGATCAGTGATCAACGTGACACCATTCACGTACAGGTTCGTACGATGACCTCAACTCAACTCAAAGGACCAACCTGTCTATCATCACTGAGAGTTATCATTGACAGATTAGTCAATGTTAACCATATGATAACTCTCGTTGGGTCGTTCGGTGAACTCATTCTCTAATGAGCACCTGTATCTCGTTTTCGACTTTGCCAAGTCAAACAACCATAAGATCATAGTCACCATTCCATGGTGAAGACAAAGACATAATGGTCTATCCGATGTATCGATATCCTTTTCTCGAAACATCTACGACCACGAACGTTTTTAGACTTATGCTATAAATGGTCAAACACGTCTCCATGATCGAGATCTCCATCTTGATACATGTTTAACCTCGCATTAAGTCTCATGACTTTACCTAATGTAATGGCCCTAGTGCCATATACAGTACGATATGTATTTTTATTCGATATATAGTGTATGCTTGCTTGTGTGCCTCCATAGTGTGTATAGTAATTTTGTTGTGTACATAGTAATTCCTTACGTGACTGGCTATATGATTGAATATGATATGATTTGGATGTATAAGTGAATGGCATTGTGGTTGTTATTAGTAGTAATAATGAGATTATTATTAATGGATGGCATTGTGGTTGATGTTGTTATTATTATTAGTTTTAGCATTTTATTATTGTTGTTGATGTTGAAACATATTATGATTATTATTATTGGGCCTTAAGCTAATTGTAGTA
Organism: Scilla litardierei; assembly: GCA_030789695.1. NCBI lineage: Eukaryota > Viridiplantae > Streptophyta > Magnoliopsida > Asparagales > Asparagaceae > Scilla > Scilla litardierei. The sequence goes on from CM061137.1 coordinate 139,929,818, forward strand.
GCTAGCTAGTGTGGGTTGTTGGGCTTGGTTGTTGGGCTTGAATATTAGATGCGAGAAGAGAATGAGAATAGGAATGGCAAACTTGTAAATACCCAACTCTTTTCCTCTTTTTCCACAAACTTCTCTACCTTTCCAAATTCTTTATTTCTTTTATTCTTTCCCTTTTCTTCTCCCCATTGCCTGGACAAAAATCCCCCCCCCCCTCTGTTGAGTATTGATTCCCCGGATTTGGTTTTGGATGATGAGCAAACATAAATATCGTGTACTAACTGTTTGTGAGCGCAGTTATGGAGATCGTCGCCAAAAGAATACGTACATCTAAAGCGACGTCTCAAGACTTCTCAATACGCGTGATCGTGTGCCTGAAGCTTCGTTGACGCTCTAGGAGCAATATTGAAGTCAAGAAGAATGAAGATTAAAGCTTCGAAGACGGTTCGTCATGTATTATTTATTGTCTTTAGCTTCATAGATTAGAATGTTAAGCCTTGAGTAGGACTTACATTATTATCTTCACTTCGCTCTTATCTTAGAGCTAGGATTATCATAGAAGCCATTAGAAACTTTCCCGAAGCTTATCGCTTCTTCCCTCGGATTCTAGTGCATCTTAGTTGGCTCAAGTAGAGTCACCAACCGACTAGATGACGATCTAGTCGGTCGGCAACTCTTCATGAACCGACTAGATGTCCTAACTCATTTCAGCTCATTCCCTGTTGATCAATTAGTCGGTCAAATAAGAGACACCGACCGACTAGATGACGATCTAGTCGGTTAGGAATTCTTCTTAGACCGACTAGTTGAGCTTGCCTCTGTACAGCCTGAGTTACTGTTTACAGTTAGTCGGTCCAAGAACATTCATCGACCGACTAGTTGTGAAACTAGTCGGTCAACATTTGTTCTTAGACCGACTAGTGTAACTTTTATTCAGCTACGTGCATTTCACTCTTCGTCGGTCAAAGAACACTCACCGACTGACTAGTTGGCAAACTAGTCCGTTGTCAAGTCTTCTTAGACCGACTAGTTCATGTTGCCTGGAACTTTCTTGTTTGGCTGTAAGCTTGTTAGTCGGTTCATGAGGAATCACCGACCGACTAGTTGGCAATCTAGTCGGTCAGTGATCCTTCTTAGACCGACTAACTGCTTCAGAAATAGAGCCGTTGGAGCTTTAATTGAAACGATTTTCCTCTCTCTTTCCTCTATCCTATATATACTTGGAGGGGTTCTTTCCTTGTATTCAAGGCTGCCATTTTAGAGGTTTAGAGATATCAAAGAGAAGCTATTCAACTCCATTCTAAAGCTTTCTCTTCCTCACAAGAATCTCTCCCTCAACTCTTTGAGCCATATTCCTCAAGAGAGATTCTCTCCATTGTGAGCCTTCCAAGCCAAGAGCTTGATCCAAAGTCACCATCCTCCATCCTAGCCTTCGATTGCTGATCTTATTGGTGGAGATTCGGTTTGGTGACATTCTCTCCTCAAAATCCATCTTTGCCCTAATTTGGTAAGTTATACTCAAGGCATAGGATTTTGTGGTCAGTGTTTTATATTTCATTTCAATTGATATTGCAATTGTTCTCTCGGTTGTGAGAGAATGGTGTGATCCCGGTTTGTGGGAGTCACATGTCATTTGTATGATTTGGTCTTGTGAAGGTTTTTCACAAGAATTTCATAGTGCTAAATCTTGAGTTAGGGTTTCTAACTCAAGTATCCGGAGGGGATCCGGGTGGTTGGGACGTAAGATCACCGGGAACAAGTCGGGGAGACTTAGGTGGATACGAACCCGTTACATGTTTTGTTTGTGTTTGACTATCTCTTGTTGATTGTTGTTTATTCCGCATTGTCCTTTGTTTCTTGCACAATAATTAGGAATAACTATCTTGATTATTTTAAAGTACTATTCACCCCCCCTCTAGTACATGTGCAGTAGCTTCACATGTCACTACAATTGGTATCAGAGCCAAGGTTAAAGCTACAAGCTTAAAGCTATGACGAACAACGACTACAGCGTCTTCAAGGACCGTCAAGGAGCTTCTTCAGTTTTGGAAGTGCAATCCTCAACTAGGCCTCCCTCCTTCAATGGTACCAATTACGGGTACTGGAAATGACGGATGGAAACCTTCATCTGGAGCGCTTCACTTTGGAGAGCCACGATGAAGGAGTATGTCGAGCCCGAAGAAGAAGATTTCACGAACTGGACTCCCGCGGAGGTCACCGCGAAGGTAAGAAATGCTAAGGCAATGAATGCCTTGCAATGCGCATTGGAGCCCGAAGACTTCAATAAGATATGCACATGTAAGAGTGCATATCAAATCTGGAACTATCTCCTCATCTTGCATGAAGGAACTAGTAGGGTAAGAGACTCCAAACTTGGTGTTATTAATAAAGATTTCGAATTATTTCATATGCAACAGGGTGAGAAGATGAAAGAGTATTATGCTCGATTCGTTGACATTACCAATGAATTGGAGGCTCTTGGGAAAACATACACTCAAAAGGAGAAAGTCTCAAAGATCATCGATGGACTTCCTTCTTGTTGGGAAAAGCGTACCTTCACCATCGAGGAAGGTAATGACATGAAAACGTATACTATCACACAACTAATGGGTACCTTGATGTCTTATGAGGTACGCAAGGACAATAAGCTCACGATGAAAGAAAAGATGAAGTCGTACTTGAAGCAAGACGAGCCAAAGAAAAAGGCGATTGCATACAAGGCCGCTCCATCTACCGATGATGAAGAATCGGAAGAAGAATCGGAAGAAGAGTTGGACATGGAAGCATTGGCCGATTTGGCAAAGAAGTTCGACCGATTCTTCCGACAAGGTAAGTTGAAAAGTAAATAAAATTTTATTTCGACTAATGCTTCTACTCCCGTGTGTTATAAATGCTATAAGCCAGGACATATCAAGCCGGATTGTCCTCTATACAAACACAAGGAGAAGTGGAAGGCATCCAAGCACGACAAGTCGAGAAGGCACAAGAAAGGACTTGTTGGCACATTCACCGACTCCGAAGAGGACTCCTCAAGTGGAGAGTCGGATGATGAACGTGTGGAGAAAGCGCACACGTGCTTCATGGGAAAAGAGGAACGTGATCAAGAGACTTCCTCCGATGAAAGCGGGGATGAAAGCGAGGATGAATGCGGTGAGGTAACAAAGAATGAACTTAGAATAGCCAATGAACAACTTTGGAATAAGTTTTCTAATTTGGCTACTAGATTCATTAAGACTAAAAATGAGCTAGAAAGTCTTAAAACCTCGCCTAAACCTATCATCGTCAACAACGACACCGTTGTTGAAGGGTTGAGAAATGAGATTGTAAATCTCAAATCTCAACTTGGGCATGTTCATATCGAGGACTCGGATGAACATGTGATAGCGGATTTGACGTCTCAAATCTCAACTTTGAGTATTTAGAATAAGAATCTCAAATCACGTGTTTGCGCACTCACATCGCAAGTGTCCACCTTGGATGCTTCGATGCATTCTCTCACCTAGAAGTATGAGTGCACATTAGGCCGAATTCATGAATTCAATAAAGGTAAGGGCTATTTGGATAATATCCTAAATGACTTACTTCCGGCCAATCACCACATTGGCTTGGGGTGTAAGATGGGAGACTCATCCAAATCGACCACGACCTTTGTTAGACTATCTTTCGAAACTTCTACTAGTGGTAGTAAACACTTCATTGGTAGTTCTTCTACCAATGGTGCTTCCGCAAGGAACACCCCCCCATTTGGAAAGAAACCCAATTTGGGTGGACCTCCAAAGAGGGGTCATGCTTTCATGTATACCATGCCACGTAGGAATGCACATCCTACTCCACCTGTTAGCACATATGATGGTTTTTATGCTTCGCATCCACGAGCACGTGCACACCATGTGAGACACACTCATGCACGTGTTCCACCACAAGCATATGTCCATCCTCATTCTCATATGAATAATTATCATCATGCACCATTGCATCATATGCCATATGCTTATACACGACATGCATCACATAGAAATCAACAACGTATGCATGTTCCCAATAGGATTAGGACTCCCAAGACATACACTATTTGGGGTCCGAAGAACACAAGCATGTATCATAAGAATTTGTTTGTGCAATCATATATTAAAGATATTATTTTGAATGATGACTATGTTGGGAAATCAAGGTCCTCTTGGACTTGGTTTCCGAATGGTTAGTTTTCTTTGACCCTTCATTGCTTGGTACCATAAGTTTAATTTCATTTTATGGGTACCAACGCAATTGTGGTAAGAATTGGTTTATTTTTTATTTGCATATTAATCGTGGATGTGCATGTTAATTTGAATTTAGTTAGGATATGGGTTACATTTAATTTCGCAAAATTTATTGCCTAACCCATAGGATCCAAAAAGATTTTTGGATACCAAAATGATGCTTTCTAGGTTCAATCCATCATGGGATACCAACCCTACCAACTCATTGATTTGCAAAGTTTTTCATTCAAATGGAGTTGATGGTGCTTAAGTGATGCACCAAATTAGGGGAGCTTAATGTTGTAAGTATCTTCTTACATTTGATATACATTTGGTATCCATGTAGGTTGAATGCATGCATTGTTAGAATATTTACATTGGTATCATTTTGCTTCAATGTGTATGCTAGAATTGTGTATGCCATAGATTTATGATGTTCTATCTATGTTTGGCATAACACTTTTGCATGTTAATCTTGGTATCGTATTTGCTACATTTGGTTTTCACATTGGATTTTTTTGTCTCTGATGTTGATTTCGTCGCCCGACGATTAACTTGGTTAAATAGAAATTCTTTCTATGGAAACATAGAATTGTTTTCCATGCACTATTTAACTAAGAATGTTGATATTAGAGAGTATGTTCCATAACTTAATAAGTGAAATTAATTTGAGTTTTGGAGATTTCGATTTTCGCCTATGGTTTGATGATTTCGTATTTCGATTTTCGCCTATGGCTTGATGATTTCGTATTTCGATTTTCGCCTATGGCTTGATGGTTTCGATTTTCGATTTTCGACTATGGTCAAGTTGGCACGCTTTGATGGTTTCGGTATTTTACATTTGGTATTTTACTTTGGTGTCATTTGGACCGTGGTCGTATTCTTAGACTCTCTTGCTTTAAATTTCTTAGCCATGAAATCTTGTCGTTGATCTCCTCCCGCTCTTTTTGCTAATGCCAAAGGGGGAGAGAATTAATAATGACAATGTGCTAATTGATATCAAAGCAATTTACCATGAATCTAATTCGATATGTTAGATTCAGGGGGAGTTAAGATATAAAATGGATTTAGATCCTAAATTGCAATAATATGATTCATATTTTATATTTCCCTCATCTACTTGATGCGCATGAATATTAATGAATACGGAACTAACGTGTCATCAATGCAGGGGGAGTAAGTAAATTTCATTTGAATCATTATTATTGATTATTATTTATGTTGGTTTGTCATCACCAAAAAGGGGGAGAATGTTGAGTATTGATTCCCCAGATTTGGTTTTGGATGATGAGCAAACATAAATATCGTGTACTAACTGTTTGTGAGCGCAGTTATGGAGATCGTCGTCAAAAGAATACGTACATCTAAAGCGACGTCTCAAGACTTCTCAATACGCGTGATCGTGTGCCTGAAGCTTCGTTGAAGCTCTAGGAGCAATATTGAAGTCAAGAAGAATGAAGATTGAAGCTTCGAAGACGGTTCGTCATGTATTATTTATTGTCTTCTAGCTTCATAGATTAGAATGTTAAGCCTTGAGTGGGACTTACATTATTATCTTCACTTCGCTCATATCTTAGAGCTAGAATTATCATAAAAGCCATTAGAAAATTTCCCGAAGCTTATCGCTTCTTCCCTCGGCTTCTAGTGCATCTTAGTTGGATCAAGTAGAGTCACCAACCGACTAGATGACGATCTAGTCGGTCGACAATTCTTCATGAACCAACTAGATGTCCTAACTCATTTCAGCTCATTCCCTGTTGATCAATTAGTCGGTCAAAGAAGAGACACCGACCGACTAGATGACGATCTAGCCGGTTAGGAATTCTTCTTAGACCGACTAGTTGAGCTTGCCTCTGTACAGCCTTAGTTACTGTTTACAGTTAGTCGGTCCAAGAACATTCATCGACCGACTAGTTGTGAAACTAGTCGGTCAGCATTTGTTCTTAGACCGACTAGTGTAAATTTTATTCAGCTACGTGCATTTCACTCTTAGTCGGTCAAAGAACACTCACCGACCGACTAGTTGGCAAACTAGTCGGTTGTCAAGTCTTCTTAGACGGACTAGTTCATGTTGCCTGGAACTTTCTTGTTTGGCTGTAAGCTTGTTAGTCGGTTCATGAGGAATCACCGACCGACTAGTTGGCAATCTAGTCGGTCAGTGATCCTTCTTAGACCGACTAACTGCTTCAGAAATAAAGCCGTTGGAGCTTTAATTGAAACGATTTTTCCTCTCTCTTTCCTCTATCCTATATATACTTGGAGTGGTTCTTTCCTTGTATTCAAGGCTGCCATTTTAGAGGTTTAGAGATATCAAAGAGAAGCTATTCAACTCCATTCTAAAGCTTTCTCTTCCTCACAAGAATCTCTCCCTCAACTCTTTGAGCCATATTCCTCAAGAGAGATTCTCTCCATTGTGAGCCTTCCAAGCCAAGAGCTTGATCCAAAGTCACCATCCTCCATCCTAGCCTTCGATCGCTGATCTTATTGGTGGAGATTCGGTTTGGTGACATTCTCTCGTCAAAATCCATCTTTGCCCTAATTTGGTAAGTTATACTCAAGGCATAGGATTTTGTGGTCAGTGTTTTATGTTTCATTTCAATTGATATTGCAATTGTTCTCTCGGTTGTGAGAGAATGGTGTGATCCCGGTTTGTGGGAGTCACGTGTCATTTGTATGATTTGGTCTTGTGAAGGTTTTTCACAAGAATTTCATAGTGCTAAATCTTGAGTTAGGGTTTCTAACTCAAGTATCCGGAGGGGATCCAGGTGGTTGGGACGTAGGATCACCGGAAACAAGTCGGGGAGACTTGGGTGGATCCGAACCCGTTACATGTTTTGTTTGCGTTTGACTATCTCTTGTTGATTGTTGTTTATTCCACATTGGCGTTTGTTTCTTGCACAATAATTAGGAATAACTATCTTGATTATTTTAAAGTACTATTCACCCCACTCTAGTACATGTGAAGTAGCTTCACAGGGCACTACTGATTAGGGTTCAATATTGTATATTTTACCCCTCATTAGATGGCATTTTATGCATAATTTGTATTCATTTTGGCTCCGATACGCGCATTTTGATGATATCACCTAATATTGGAGCTTACCGTTTTTATATGCTTAAAACATAATTTTTACAGCTTATTAGCATCTTCATCTTGGTCTTCTGTTATTTTTCAGTTGAATTTCGTGAAGTCCCGATTCCAACGCATATTTTTCCAGAATTTTTGGAGGTCGGAGCAATTTACTACATTTTTTGGAAGACAATGTGACGGTGCTGAAAATTTCTGGGCTAGAAAGTCTGTTTTTCTCCTCTTGTGTAGAATTCTGATATCATTGCAGTATATATTCCGACTTAATGATATTTTTCTGGTATTCTACACTTTTTTATGGTTATATCGCCGCCTGGAACACGTCATTCCGAGGTCGGATGATTTTTCTAGAATTTTCGCAAGACAGGGTGGCGGTGCTGAAAATTTCTGCAGATTTGCCCCCTATTGTGAAGAAATCTGCTATCATTCCAGTATATATTTCGGCCTACTGATATTTTTCAGTGATAGTAGACTTTGTTACGGTTCCATCGCCGCCTGGAACGCGTCATTCCGAGGTCGGATGATTTTTCTAGAATGTTTGCAAGACAGTGTGACGGTGCTGAAATTTCTGCAGATTTGGGCATTAGTTGCGGGTTTGGGCGCGGATCCGACCCGTTTGGGCTGTTTTCAGACCCGAAATTCTGAGTCTATTTCTTGGGCTTTCCTCCCTTCTTTTTCCCTCATTCCTTCTTCCACATTCTTCATCTTAGGGTTAGGGTTTTGGTGGAGCAACAACGAAGTAAGGAGGAGCATTTGGTTTGGGTTTTGTTCTTCATTGGAGATATTGGTGAACTCTTTCCCTCTCCTTGTGTATTTTGATTTAGTAAATTGTAATGATAATGGATGATGTTTTTAGAAGTAAAAATCTCTCTTTTCTTGTTATAATGAGCTAGATCTTCTTCTTGTGTGGTTGTATGGTGATTTGTGTTTGCTTTGGCTTTGGTTTTCAATCTTGCATGTTTTAATGATTATGTGGTAGAATTGATGAGATATAATTTGAATTAGGGATCCTAGTGGGTGTCCCTAGAGTGGAGTTTGCCTAGTGGTACCGTTCTTGTATGCTTGGTTGTTTATTATCTCAATTTTTCATACCCTACTTTCATTGCACACCAAGTGTTCGATAAAATGCCACATCCACCGATTGCGCTTTCCTTAGCCGGAAAGACAATTGAGTTATCCTCGGATTGAACCCATATGCTAGCAACCTCATTCCCACACACCACACAAGCTTCCTTGCCTATTTCTCTCTCCGATTCTCGAACCCTAGGATGTTGGTTTGGTAGATGGTCTCACCCACATTTTCACGCGCATTTCCACCATTAGCTTAGTTGGTTGTAGTTTCGTCTTTATCTCTCCTTTATTAATTAAACTTGCGATTGCAAAACGACTTGTCCCCGTGATCCGACCCGGTCTCACCGGTTATAAATTTATTACTTGACGTCCTCCTACACTTGGGAGTAGCGCTTAAGCATCACATACTTGAGACGCGTTCAAGCAATTGGCGCCGTTGCCGGGGACAACGGTTTTTGCATTTACATTTTCGATTGATTTTGAAAATTTTGGCGAGATACTTCCCACTATTAGTGTGAGTCTTTTCCGATTTTTTATTTTTCACTTTTTGATTTGAGATTTCTTTATTTTTCAATTTTTGAGTCCTTTGCTATCTTTATTTTCATTTTCTTTTATTAAAATTCAAAAAAAAGTTATGGACTTTAACGGCATATATTCTTTGTATGATGCACTTTCATTTTCTTTGCACAGGACCACTTCTTTGAAGCTCAAAATTGCCGGCTTTGCTCAAATTGACGGTGAATCCTTCTATCAAGCTTGGAGGAGGTTCATGGATTTATTAAGCGACTGTCCACATCATGGATTCACGATAGACCATCTTTTCCAGTTTTTCTACGAGGGGTTGCAGGAGGAGATGCAGGACTACATGGCGATGTTGGACGATGGAGCTCTATTTGACATGTCACCTGTGGATGCTTGGGAGTACTTGGAGTCCATGGAGGATATGGCACGACCATTGGATGGGACTTCAGGGAGTGATCCATTAGCGCCAGATCAGGAAAGCATTGGAGCATCCCTTGACCAAGGAGAGCAAATCGTGGACGCACCCTTGCAACCCTTGGGCGAGGAACTTCAATTGCTTATTCAGACACAGGAGGCTCAATCCCAATATTTTCTGCAGAGCATGGAGACTCGAAGCCAGTATATTCATGAGATCATTTCTAGTCTCGCATTGCTTGCCTCTTGCTTGGGAGAAGGTAATCAAACCACTCAAAAACTTTTATTATCTGATTTGGATTCATCTTCCCTTGCAGGAGATTTGTGTGAAGATGGAGAGGACGAGCGTAAAATTTTGGATGGAGTGGAGGAGGAGACTAGTAGGGCCACGAGCTTATCGATCATTTTGGTGGAGTCCGACCCATGCTCTCCTCCAATCTTGTCCCAAAATCCATCATTCCTCCCCCCCCTGTGGGCATGCATCATATGGAGATGGACGTAATCACTTTAGGGAGTTTTCGTCAACTTGATTTAAATTCTTTATCTTATGTTGACGACTATATTTGGATCACTTTTGTTGAAAGGCAACGGTGTCGGCTTTGGATTGACACACCATCTCTCGCGCAGGGAACGATTGGAAATTTTATGGAGGGAGCACTTGTTGGTGTGTTGCTAGTGTCCAAAGTGATTTGTGGAGGGAAGACGCTCGCGGAGGAGCGTAAAGATCTAATTGAGCAACTTTCCTCACCGTTATACATCCGAGATCCTCCTTTTGACCCCGGTGATCTCCTTCTAGTAGTATAGAAATTTTAATTTAATGCACTTTCTATGCTTTTTAGGATAGTTTTATTTCAATAAACCTCTACTTTTCCAACATTGAGGACAATGTTTGTCTTTAGTTGGGGGGAGAGTAGTAGGTGGTTTTAGGATGTTTAGTTAGTTGTTTTTGTTTTAATTTTTTTTTGTGTTTTTTTGTTTGGAGACATCCATTTTGACATCACCAATCATTTTGCAAGAATATCATTTACACTCCTTACTCTCTTGCTAGTTATTTGCTTAGTCCCTTGCATGTTTCATCTTTGTGCATGTTTTCGGATTCAAATCTTATGTTCAAACTCCTACATTGTGATTGGCATGCATTTTATTGCTTTTTCTTCATGAGATCAATTTTAATATGCTATTCATAAAACTAGTGCATAATTCGATGAATTTTGTCTTCGATGTGGTCTGGATTAGTTTTGTACAAACTTTGTGATGCACGAGTTGGATTAAGTCATTAGTGTAGATTGGTGTTCAATTTGATGGAATTCGGCCTTGGATATACGCTTGGTTTATGCTTGAGGAGTGGTTGATTGGTGTGTTGGATCAAAAAAAGGAAAAAAGAGAAAGAAAAGAAAAAGAAAAAGAAAAAGAAAAAAGAATAAGTGCATCGTTCTTCTAGTTTTGTCAAGTAGCCGGGTCCTCATGAAACATTGGGGATTCGTGTCGAAAGATAGGATTTAGGGGAGTGCACGAGAGAAAAATAAGTGAATCTTAGGTGATTCGAGTTACTAGGTCCGCGGGGTCCTTTTTGGCCTAATGCCCCAAAATCTTCTGATTTGGGAGTCATTGACCGAACCCTCATTACATGGGTCATTCTAAGTTTCACATTAAAAAAACATGAATAAACATGATCCACATATCAAACTTCCATGAATTAAGAAAGCTAAGTGTTATTTATGGCCAAGTTCTTGAAGATTGTGATACTATGACACGCTTATGTTTTAATCTCAATGAATGCAAAATTTGCTTGTACTTTGTTGGTTTGAGCCATATTGGAGTTTTGGTCTTGGATTTGCTCTATTTTATGAGTTGGTATATTGGAATTGAGTTTATATTGAAAAATTTTCATGTGCCATGAATATTGTGCAGTTTGATGTGTGCTATATTGTGAATCCGAATATATCGCTTGTTTTGCTAGGGACTAGCAAAAAGCTAGTTGGGGGGTGTGATTAGGGTTCAATATTGTATATTTTACCCCTCATTAGATGGCATTTTATGCATAATTTGTATTCATTTTGGCTCCGATACGCGCATTTTGATGATATCACTTAATATTGAAGCTTACCGTTTTTATATGCTTAAAACATAATTTTTACAGCTTATTAGCATCTTCATCTTGGTCTTCTATTATTTTTCAGTTGAATTTCGCGAAGTCCCGATTCCAACGCATATTTTTCCAGAATTTGTGGAGGTCGGAGCAATTTACTACATTTTTTGGAAGACAATGTGACGGTGCTGAAAATTTCTGGGCTAGAAAGTCTGCTTTTCCCCTCTTGTGCAGAATTCTGCTATCATTGCAGTATATATTCCGACTTAATGATATTTTTCTCGTATTCTACACTTTGTTATGGTTCCATCGCCGCCTGGAACACGTCATTCCGAGGTCGGATGATTTTTCTAGAATTTTCGCAAGACAGGGTGGCGGTGCTGAAAATTTCTGCAGATTTTTCCCCTATTGTGAAGAAATCTGCTATCATTCCAGTATATATTTCGGCCTCCTGATATTTTTCAGTGATAGTACACTTTGTTACGGTTCCATCGCCGCCTGGAACGCGTCATTCCGAGGTCGGATGATTTTTCTAGAATTTTTGCAAGACAGGGTGACGGTGCTGAAATTTCTGCAGATTTGGGCATTAGTTGCGGGTTTGGGCGCGGATCCGACCCGTTTGGGCTGTTTTCAGACCCGAAATTCTGAGTCTATTTCTTGGGCTTTCCTCCCTTCTTTTTCCCTCATTCCTTCTTCCACATTCTTCATCTTAGGGTTAGGGTTTTGGTGGAGCAACAAAGAAGTAAGGAGGAGCATTTGGTTTGGGTTTTGTTCTTCATTGGAGATATTGGTGAACTCTTTCCCTCTCCTTGTGTATTTTGATTTAGTAAATTGTAATGATAATGGATGATGTTTTTAGAAGTAAAAATCTCTCTTTTCTTGTTATAATGAGCTAGATCTTCTTCTTGTGTGGTTGTATGGTGATTTGTGTTTGCTTTGGCTTTGGTTTTCAATCTTGCATGTTTTAATGATTATGTGGTAGAATTGATGAGATATAATTTGAATTAGGGATCCTAGTGGGTGTCCCTAGAGTGGAGTTTGCCTAGTGGTACCGTTCTTGTATGCTTGGTTGTTTATTATCTCAATTTTTCATACCCTACTTTCATTGCACACCAAGTGTTCGATAAAATGCCACATCCACCGATTGCGCTTTCCTTAGCCGGAAAGACAATTGAGTTATCCTCGGATTGAACCCATATGCTAGCAACCTCATTCCCACACACCACACAAGCTTCCTCGCCTATTTCTCTCTCCGATTCTCGAACCCTAGGATGTTGGTTTGGTAGATGGTCTCACCCACATTTTCACGCGCATTTCCACCATTAGCTTAGTTGGTTGTAGTTTCGTCTTTATCTCTCCTTTATTAATTAAACTTGTGATTGCAAAACGACTTGTCCCCGTGATCCGACCCGGTCTCACCGGTTATAAATTTATTACTTGACGTCCTCCTACACTTGGGAGTAGCGCTTAAGCATCACATACTTGAGACGCGTTCAAGCAACTACACCCTCAACCTGCCGTTAGCCTCTCCCACTTGCTGGCCGAAGCTCCTTGATGCTGCAGAATTTTTCCTAAGAAAAAAAAGAAAATAGAAGAGAACTTGCAAGAAGAAAGAGGAGAAAATAAAGGAAGATAAGAAGGGGAAGTTCTAAGGGGAGATTTATGGTGAGGATTTCTTGAGAGATGTTGGGGCTATGGGCTTGAAGATGGTGGAATTCTTGGATTCTTGGTGGAGTATTCTTGATTTTGAGGTATGATTCCAATCCCAAATCATATGTTTCATTTCATTTCATTTTGAATTTAAAGCTTGCATCTTTTAGGGTTTGTGAAATTCCTTGACATGATGCATCCACGATTGAATAAATATGATGTTTGTGCTTATTTGATGCTATACTTATTGTAATGCTCCTAAGTGATGATACAAGTATTCCCCCTTCAGCGTGAGAAAAATTCACACACTAGCCACTAATCTGGACCAAGTTTACTTACATGTCCAACTAGTTTGCAATTACACCCAAAAGAGGGGTATTTAATAAAATGGACATGAATGACCATGGCATACGTGTAAATAATTAAAATGAGGAGCTAACCTAATGGGTGATGGCAACCTTGTAATTAACTCAATAGCTTGAGAGGTTTTGTTTTAATTAAAGGCTATGCATGGCAAATTTGTAAATCAATTAAAGCATTAAAGATATTTTTTATCTCCCCTTTCTACAAGTTTATCCTCACTTCTAAATTATTTTTTTTCCTCCCTTTTTCATTTCGTTGGCAGCCATCCCCCTAAAAACCTGGGAGCATAACACAAAAAAAAGAAAAGAACAAAAAAAACAAGCCAAAATCAAAAGAAAGAGAATGGAAAAGAAAGAAAGAAAGAGAGAAAGAGAAGAGGATTAGAGGAAGAAGAAGAGGAGGAAGAAGAAGAGGGTTCTTGTATCACACATCAAAGGGGGTTCTTCAGCTCTCCTCCAACCATTCACAAGCACTAGGAAGGTAGAATTCTCTCCACACTCCCAATATGTTGCCATGTGTAGAAATTTATGATATTATTCATTCATCCTTTATAAAAATTCTTATTTGGATCAATGGAGAATTGGATCAAGATTAGTTTTGGTTGATTTCTGTTTAATGCTATGGGTTATTTTTCCCTATGATTCTTTGAGCAAGATTATTTTGTGTGTGTGATTAGAACATGTTTATCTTGTGATATTACTTAGGTTGTAATTGGAAAAATAGATAAATACAAAGGAAACTCTACCGAAAAGTTTTAGAGAATTTCATGAGCATTTCTATAACATTCTAAGCAATATAAACTTAAGTTAGGAAGACTTCACAAAAAGTCCCCTTGACACCTCTCACAAAAATTCCATGTTTAATGACAACCCACTTGTAAAATTAATATAATTGAAACATTAGTGAGAGGGGTTTTGCCAACTTCCTAGTTAGAGGCTCTCAATGCTTTTAGAGAGCATAGGAACCCTAATAACCATTATTTACAAGGTCCTACAAGTTCACCTTACGCTAACTTTGATTTCCATAACAAGTTGGCTTCATTTTAATAGGAAGGCGAACTTTTCCTATGAACTTAATAAGGCAGTTTGTGAACATTCAAATTTAATTAAAATTTTCTTAGAACATACATTACATATAAAACATAACCCTACATCGTGAAGTTCCACAAAAATCATTAAGTTTTCCTCTTCCAAAATCCCAAATTTTATAATGTCTACTTTGATTTTTCATGAAAAAGACCGTTACTACAAGAGGGTTTACTATTAAACTTTCTCCTTCTTTATAACCCCTCTTTGGCTATAGGAATTAGACCTTGCATCTTATTTCCCTTGAAGTTTAGCATGGCACGACAAATACTTAGCTAGCTTTAGAAAGACCCCCTCTGAAATGCTTAGGTTAGGCCCTTGATTAATTAACTTGGTTAATTACCTTGATTAATTAGGTTGCATTTTCCTTTCCTTTTTAAGAAGCAAGTTGATGATAATGCTAAAAGGAAGTGGTTCCATCACACTACGTGCCTACATTCCTTAATATGTGGGTGTTAGTTCTTATGTTGCATGTTGAATAATTTGTTGCTTGTCGTTATGGTTCGTACTCTTATGTTTTTTTAATAAAGCAAAAGATGAATGGTGAATTTTATTTACGCATTGAAGGCGTTAATGACGATGATTATAATGCCATGGCGATGCTTCCTTTATATTATGAGAATGTTAGTTTGATTTGTTACAATGCAAGTTGGATAGTCAAATTTTACTACATTATGAAAATCCCGATACAATGCTAAATGTTAAGTGATTAAAATAAAAGTCCGGGATATCTCTTTCCACTTTCAGGTTGGTGAGCATCTTAGGGAATGGGGTGGGGGAACCAAAGCATTAGGTGGACATAGTGTGGACTGGACTTTCGAGATTGTTTTCTTTGGCCCTACTACCGCGGTGAGTGGTCGTGCGAGTGTGTGTGGTTCCTTTGGCCTTCGAGATCGTGGCCCTTTGGGTCATGGAGAGTGGTTAAGTTACGAAGGCTCCTGGCGATCTAGCATGCCAGAGAGTCGGAGATTCTTTCCACCCGCCTTATGGGTGAGGTCCAGCTCCCTTGTGTCCCACTTGATGTTTAGGTTCCAAACAACAACCATTAATTTAACAAACTTAGTACTAGTGATCCATGTGATGTGTTGTGATTATGGCTTGTGTGATTGAGTTTCCTATTAGACACGCTGTGACGTGTCTTTTTTCCCAACTCCCCAAGTACAGATTTCGGGACGACAGCACCCCTGCCGGACTACCGACGCCCTGAGGGCGACTCTTCCAGGCCAGGAGCTCAGAGCAATTAGATAGGGCACGGGTGTAGTGGGTTGGGGGTTAGTTTCTTTTGTGAGCAGTTACTTTTGTTTTCCCCTTCAGCTTTTGTACCCCGTGTCTCTGGTGGTGGTATATGTACAGTGTATGTTGTAGTGGTGTGTTGATAGTAGATGATCTGTGTTGCACACTCGTACGCTCCTGCTTGTTGTTTGCCGCCGCCTCGCTGTACCTTTTGTGTTGTGCTGGAGATTTACAGTTCGTGCTTACTTTTGCACCTGTTTTGATTGCATGTGTTGTTCTAGCAGTTGCAGTGGCCTGCTAAATTTTTCTTTGTAGCGCCAGTACGCTTGGTACTCCTGTACCGCGGCCGTCACCCCAGCCTTTTTGGGCACCGGGGCGTGACACTTATGATTCATGTCCCCTTGAATGTCTTGTTTCAATAATTATGCAAAATTGCTCTCATTTGTTGGAAGCTTGCTCTCATATTGTGAAATTGCTTTCATTTGTTGAAATTGTTGGAAGCTTTAATATTCACTTTTCATGTTGTGTTGAAATTATATGATATGTTGAAATTATTTGATGCTATGTTTGATTCATGTTGTCTTGATTGTCATATTTTATTAATTATGTTGAATTGTTCTCTTTGCAATGTGGAGGCTTAGTTATTTAACTTTCCTTGTATGACAAATGAGAGTTATGTGAAAATGAATTGAGATGGAAAATTGGCTATGTGTGTTGGCTCACCGTGTTGTTGGTTACATATGGAATAAGGAATGGGTATGATATGATGCTATTATGGACACGGAGGTGGATTGTACGAACATGGACAAAGTTGCAGCGGTAGGAGGCGGGAGCAGTCGCCATAGGCAATCTCTTGAGCCATTAGGTGGCTCCACATTGATAACGGAGTAGAATCACTTGCGCTTGTACCCCGGCATAGGAATGTGATCCCTAGGCATGCCTAACAGTGCATTTGTGATTGTATCATTTGCATCATGAGGGGGGAGCATGTCATCATAAGCATCTTATCATTGTGGTTGTGAAATAATTGTTGTGACTTGGTTCCTCTTTGGTGGTTGCTAGTAGTTTGTATTTGGGTTTCTAGTAGTTCGTATTTGGGTTAGATGTTGTGTTTCCTTCCCTTTAAATAGATACTAGGATATCTGGACATGCCTCATCTTATAATGCCATGTTTCTGCTTTTGATGTGACAGATTACTACTTTTCTGTAGTGCTCACTTTGTTTTGCAGGACTCTTTGCCGCAGGTGTATGCTTTCTATTATTTGTGTTATTTATAATTCATAAGGGATGTGGTTATGTGGTTACATACATTACTTCTCATGTCATGCTAAGAGTCAATTTCACAGTTCAGTACATATTGCATTGCATTCCATTGCACCATGTGAGTTGGGTTTGGATATCCTACTGGGTCACGCTGTGACGTATTCTTGGTGATACTTTTCAGGTTGTATCATGGAGTTGGAGGCCCATTAGCTCAGATGGTGGGAGTTGAGAGTTTGTGTGAGTGTGTGAGGGAGTTGGGTGTGTTCTTGTACTTTGGGGAGATGAGGGTTGATGTTGTATATGAGATTGTATAAGAATGTTGTATATGAACAGTTTGTATGTGTATATATTTCGATGTTGAGCTGTTGTCTCTTTTGTGTTTCTGTGTTTGTTATCTGGAATGTTACATGTACTATCCCAGCAGTGCGTAGTGGACCTACTTTGTTTTGCGCTTTGCATTTTCATTCGTAGCACCCGGCTCTTCGGGAATACCAGATACGGATTCGTACTTATAGGGTATCCCGTAGAGCAGGACGTTACACCTAAGTTCTAATAATGACTACATTATTATTAACGTAGTTAATTCTTACCAAACAACTTAGTGTTATTTCGAACAAGATGTTTGTACACATATACAGTGATAAATTGCCACGAGGGCATACCCATCTCCCAACATTAAATACCCTGCATTTAAGGTGAAAGTTCTACAAAAAATAATTTTGGCCTTATTTTGTGATGCATGTCATGAAGCACATGTTACATGTTCAATATTAGAAGAATAATTGTAAATGCTTGATGTTTTGGTAAAAAGAACATTTTCCTCGTTCTAATTTCAAGTTTCTAGCAAGTTGTCTGATGTTTTGGTAAAAGAGATCATTTTTTGCACTTTTAGAATGTATAATGTAATTTTACTTATTATTTACTTCTTTGAATTATTAAAATGTTAAGCCTTCAGTTAACTTCTTATAGGCACTTACACATTAAGCATATCATATTATATAATCCCCTAGATGACACTGTCCCGCCCCGCTTCCCAAGTATGGAAGGTGAGACAGAGATCCGCTCAGACTGAAGCTGTGAAGCTGCAGTCTGATAAGCGTCTGTGTGTTCATCCATTTGCAAATTCTTGCATTGCAATGAAACAACAACAATAATAAAATTTTGAAAGCAGGCAATAATAACCAACAATCATTAAATCCAACATTAAATACAAAACATCCAGAGATAGTCATAAAAGGAAATACAAGAGTCTGAAAGGAAAGACCCCCAAGCATGGGCGAAACTAAAACATAGATAATGACCAACCTCAAGTTTGACGTCAACAAACTGTTGTCCTCAGTAACTAACTCGGGCTCAAAACCTGACATGTGACACCCAAAAAGAAAAGGGCACATGTCAGCAAAAATCTCCAAAAAGAGAAGGGAGACTTTTGTGCAAAGAAACGTAAAAGCAAAAGAATACAACTAGCAGTTCTAAAAATGATGACATGGCATATTATTTCATGAGTGCAACAGTTTAAGATGATCATGATATTTAGCAATGCATGGCACGTCGTAGCAAGAGCTACTAAACAATATTCTCGATATCACAAAGAAAACATGCATTCCTCCACGTGTGTATGTACTGTTGCCCATCTTCTGGATCACGAGCCAGGAATTGTTTATACATTTCATGCTTCTGGAACACGAGCCATGAATTGTTAATACATTTCATGCTTGTGGATCACGAGCCAGGAATTGTTAATACATTTCATGCTTCTGGAACACGAGCCAAGAATTGTTAATACATTTCATGCTTCTAGAACATAAGTCAGGAATTGTTAATACATTTCAATAGTAGCGTGTGCTACACATTCATTGCGACACATTCAATGCATGAGATGACATGCGATATGCAACATGATAGTATGAAAGCAGTTAATAATTGCGTACAGTTTATCAAAATTAAACGTGACATGTGAAATGCATGAAATGACATGGCAAGGGTGTCGGATCTAGCTTCATTGTCAAACAAGATCGAGTATGGTGTCGGATCTAGCTTCGTTGTCAAGCTAGCTCTAGTATGGACGTCTAGGCGACTATCATTTCACCGCCTAGTTTCTTTTGCACAAATTCACAAAATGGCCTAAACATGGCCTGACAATAATCTGAGCAAGTTTCACTTCCCTGAAAACAATCACGCTGTGATCACCGTTCACAAAGTCCAAGATCTACATATGTGCTCAGTCCACGATCCAACCTACAGTCCCGTATATTAATCTTAATTAGTGACTTAACCAGATAATAAAACTTCCAATTTTTATCTTGATTAAACAGGTGGGGTTTGGGTTCCTACGGTTTGAGATTTACCTCAACACGATGCGAGAGCTACACTGACGTCGGGTAGCGACGTTAGGGGTTGGACTCCGGTAACGAGCAAGGGTACGGCAGACAACTAGCGACCACGGTAGCACGACGCACGAACGGTGGCGAGCAACACGAACGCCGGCGGCAAGGGAAGGCCGTGCAAGGGTCTTGCGGCCTAGGGAACAGCCGTGTGTATCTGGGCTGCCGTCGATGGGGTGCATAGCAATGGCGCAGCGAGCAAGGGAGGCGCGCGGCCTGGCCGTGGGTTTCTAGGGCGAAAACGGCAGTTTTTTGTAGGGTTGGGGCTGTTTTAGAGGGCTTTGGCAGGTTTTTGGTGGTGGTAGAGGGCCGTTCGGCCAAGGGGAGTAGCAGGGAGGCCGAAGGGGTGATAGGGGGCTGGACTCCAGCAGTCTACGGGGCTGGCCGACGGTTTCGGATGGGCAAAGGACAGTTTTTGTGAAGGTTGGGGGTGTTGTGCGGCAGATCTTGGCTTGGGGAGGAGAAGTTGCGCAAGGGGAGGCCGCCGTGGAGGAGATGGGTCGACCTGGGTGTTGGCCGGTGGCTGGAGGTGGCCCACGGCAGCAGTAAGGGCTGGGCCGTGAGTTTTCTATGGGGTATTGGCAGTTTTTTGTAGGGTGGAGAGGTGTTGCATGGGGTTTATTTGGAGGAGGAGGAAGGGTGGTTTGCCGTGGAGGAGAAGGGAGGATGGCCCGCCGTTTAAGGTGGCTGGAGCTCGGGAGGGAGGTGGAGGCTATTTGGGTTGGGCGGCTGCGATGCATAAACCCTAAGGGATGGGTTTCGTGAAATAGGAGAGGGGTGCTATTTGGGGTTGAAAATGGGGTATAATTAGGTTGATTGGAGAGAGAATGAGAGAGAGAGGGTGTCAATAGCTAGGGAAATATTTCTCTTGATACGTATGAGATCCTTAGATTTAATTCGGGTTATTTGGAATTCGAATTAATTAGAGCTAAGTAGATTAGAAAGTGATTAGGTGGAAAGGTTGGTCTAGCGGTGTCCGATAATTATAAGAAAAATACGGGGACGACCGTGTCGATGAGAGGGTCGAGACTACGATGATCGGTCACGGGCTAGGTTCACAAAAAATGGAACTAAAAATAAAGAGGTCAAACGACGAAGTCTAAAGTTACGACACTCCTTCGAACAAAGATGTTTTGTGGAAGAATGAGCCGTGAAATGACGTTCACGAAAAGTTCCACAAATAAGTACTCTCTCAGAGGATCACAATGACATATAACTTCGCGCGTTTGGGACACAAGAGAAGGTCACAAAATTACACATACGAACAAGAAGGTACGCACACGAAAAACATACGGTCGAAAAGCGACCGTGACATTCTACCCACCGTAGAGCAAAGTCCGTCCTCGGACTTTCTAACTAAATATATATATCTAGCCATTCTAGTAACTGCCCCAATCATACCACACTATAATTCAAACCATGTATAGTTACTACAAGTGCTTATATATGCACTAGGTAGTCAAACATTAATATTATAAACATGTATATATGCACATTCTATTCTTATACCTATCATAGACAGTCAAATTCATACACGTACTTCAATTATTCATATAGTCACGTACGTCCCTTATATAGCTATCACTCACTTATCACATAACCATGGTACAAATACCTACATAAATATAGTTCACACCAGCAAATACAATCTTAGTACTTCACGTATAGATAACTACCTATGCACAAACAAACATGGATATACTACTCCATATATCCCCTAGTATACACTCAACACCAATCATATCAACACATGTAATCGTACCATACAATATTAAACCATGTTTGCTATATCTAATATACATTCATCCCCACTATAAATTCACAAATATATTGTCATTCAAATACACGCAGATACCTCATCGTATATACACATCATATACACTTCTATAACTATATTCAAGACACAACACACATACCATAGTCGCAAACACCTATAGCTAAGCACATACTTACCCGTGCATGGTGCACACCCATACACGCTAATATACTATTCATACATACCACTCATACCACTATATACTTAGCACATCTATACACCTAGCTTAGCTAGCATACATACATTCAAACATGTAAAACCTTAGTAAATAACTATACTACAAGAACAACACCTATAACTATATAATGGTATAGCCACCCACAACCATGTGCGTAATGTAACCATGCACAGCCAAATCTATCACTATACACACATCATCCATTACTATGTTTATAGTACTATACACCAACCACAGACAAATATAACAATATATATTTAGAGTATACACACTCAAGCATGAGTGAGACTCAAAGACTCATACAAGAACCAGCATACTTATATACATTTATACCTATACCAACACACCACTCTTATATATATACACACACACACCAACGTAATCATATCACTCGTCACACTATACAGGTAAAATCACATGCTATCATATACGCATAATAATATCAATCACATTCTATAGTTAGTCAAGTAACACCCCCATAATGCAACTCGCCATAATAATATTACATTATCAATACACGTATACACTCATAATACACACTCCTATACATGCATTCATCGTATAGTCACATACATATAATATATACACACCATAACAATTTACATATAATTAGTATACTTGTCACGACCCGCTTCCCTAAAATGGAGGCGAGTACGTGAAAAGGTCCGCACGAGAGTGGAGCTGTGAAGCCCCAAACCCGATAAGCGTCCACAATACAAAAACAGGTCCCTGTAACCACAACAGAATAGCAATAATAACACAAGGAGAGACTGAAATAAAATTCACATCTCACAAATATTGTCCAACATCACAAATGAGTTCAACATCCAGAAAAGCCACCAGGCTAAAAGAAAAGAGTCTAAAGGCCCAGAACAAGGCCAACAAAAGAAACGACATAACAAAATATAGTATAGGTGCCACGCACCGATAACAAAACAACTGTCAAAACAAAAGTAAAGCACAACGAAGACACTAGGACTGGTCCCCAGTGTCCACGTACTCCCCGTCAAACACAAGCACGGGCTCGGCGTCTGCAAACACCTCGTCCCCAACAAGTAACTCAGACTCGGGCTCTAACATGTGTCACCCAAAAGAGAAAAGGGGCACATGTCAGCAAGTCGAACGACTTGTGCAAGGAAACGGGAATAATGGTAAACTAGCAACCTAGCAATTAAAACATGGTGCATGGCAAGTAAAGTACGGTGGTAACAAGTAAGGTAAAGTATAGTACAAGTGGCAAGGGGTTGTTGTGACATGTAATGTCAAGTAACAAGTACAAGTACAAGGGATCACTCAACGAGTGCCCTATTGCCCGCAGGCTGTGTTCAGGTATCAAGTACAAGGGATCACTCAACGAGTGCCCTATTGCCCGCAGGCTGTGATGAGCTCGTCTTCTGGAACACGAGCCAGAAAGTGTATTTGATAAGTATGGCGTAGGGGTGCACCTAGCCGGAACGAGTAACACTAGTATGTAGCGATGCTACGCAATCACGATGAGTATTCAAGCATGCAATGACATGAGCAGATAATTTGCATACCGTTAATTAAATTAAACGTGACAGGCGAAATGCAATGACATGAACATATTCGCGTACCGTTAATTAAATTAAACGTGACAGGCGAAATGCAATGACATGAACATATTCGCGTACCGTTAATTAAATTAAACATGGCAGTTAAAATGCAATAGCAGTTAAGGATGCATGGATGACATGAACAGTTATTTTCGCGTACCGTTAAGGAAAGTAAACGTGACATACAAGCATGATGGAAGTGACGGACCAAGCTTCGTTGTCAAGCTAGGTCAATGGCGTCTAAACGGCTATCCTTTCACCGTCTAGTCTCTTTTACGCTAAAGCAAGGTAAATGGCCTAAGACATGGCCTAAATCAAGAGATGCAAGTTTCACTTGCCTAGCACCGGGGACGGCGACTACTTCGTCACACGGATGCCAATCTATGGGGAAATCACTGATAGGGGGAACAACCATCAAACAACATGAAATTTATTAGGGTTTCATAAAAATACCAATAGGCTATGAAAACATAGAGGAAGCGATTTCTTACCAAGAGGAGACGGAAGGAACACTCCGGGGAACCCTAGGATCAGATCTGGAAAAGATTGGAGAAGTTTGGGGAAACTAGGGTTTTGGGGGATTTGGGGAATTTGATGGGTTTTGATGGAGATTTGGGGAAGATGAGGGGTAGATAGAGTAGATGGATGGATTGGATGATGGATTTAGGTCTTGGAATGAAGGAATGGAGCTTGGAGGAAGATGGGGGCTCAATGGGGGAGAAACTAGGGCTTAGGGTCGTGTTGGAGAAGAAGAAGTCGTTTGGGGGGGGTATTTATAGGTTGAGCTGGCGGCTAGGGCAAAACTAGGGCTTCCTGCACTGCTTAGTCGGTCAAAGAACAACTGTTGACCGACTAGTTTGAGATCTAGTCGGTCGGTTGAACAACGCAGACCGACTAAGTGTAAACAGTAACTCCAGTCGAAAACCTGAACTAAGAGTTAGTCGGTTCAAGAAGCATCGACGACCGACTAGTTTGCAACCTAGTCGGTCAACCAACGTTCTTAGACCGACTAACGATAAACAGTAGCTTCCTCAGAAAATTAGAAAGCTCACTAGTCGGTCCAAGAAGGATTGCCGACCGACTGGATCGTCATCTAGTCGGTCGGTGGCCCTTCTTACACCGGCTAATGAGCACAGAAAGTACCGATACGGAGCACGGGGCCCCGGGATCGATTCCTATGACTCCTAGGCTTGATCTAACAGTTAGATACGACCGTTATGAAGTCCGTCACGAGAGACATACTTCGAAATCGACAATCCTAAGGAAGAAGCGAGAAAATACGACGAATCGATCGAAAATGAAAGCTACGGAGACGAAAACCACACAAGAGGAGAAAATCCACCAAAACATATATTATATTATATTAAAATCTAGATTCATGAAAAGCAGTCGTTACATCCTCCCCAACTTAAGAAAAATTCCGTCCTCGGAATTTCCAAAAACTCACGAGTCCGGAAACAAAAGTGGGAAACGCTCCCGCATCTCTTCCTCATTCTCCCAAGTAGACTCTCCAGGTGAACCGTGTCGCCACATCACCCTCACAAGATTGACAATCTTGTTCCGAAGCGATTTCTGCCGCCTGTCCAGAATCTGCACTGGATGCTGGTCATACGTCATATCGGGGCGAACGGTAATCTCCGAAAAATCCACCGCATGAGACGGATCGCTAATGTATCGACGAAGCTGCGACACATGGAAAACATTGTGAACTCCTTCCAAAGACGGCGGCAAGGCCAAGCGATAAGCTACCTCGCCAACCCTCTCCAAAATGTCAAATGGTCCAATGTATCGCGGGCTCAACTTTCCACGCTTCCCAAAACGAATCACACCACGATTCGGGGAAATCTTCAAGAACACATGGTCGCCTGGCTGAAACTCCAAAGGACGCCGTTTAGCATCCGACCAATGCTTAAAACGGTCCTGAGCAATTCTCAACCTCTCCCGAATATTCCTGACGATATCCACGGCCTCCACGATCATCTCAGGTCCCAACAACTCCCGATCACCAACGTCATCCCAACTCAATGGCGATCGACATTTCCTCCCATAAAGAGCGGCGAATGGCGCCATGCCAATACTCGCCTGGAAGCTGTTGTTGTAGGAAAACTCTACCAGATGTAGATGGTCCTCCCACGAACCCTTGAAATCCAACATGCACGCCCTCAGCATGTCTTCCAAAATCTGAATCGTCCTCTCGGACTGGCCATCCGTCTGCGGATGGTACGCCGTGCTGAAACTCAGACGCGTACCCAAACTCTTCTGCAAACTCTGCCAGAACTGAGATGTGAACCTCGTGTCTCTGTCAGACACGATACTCACGGGGACTCCATGAAGTCGCACAACCCCCTGCACGATTCACGTTACATCGCTATCTAAACTAGGAAGAGGAAATAAAACGGAGAGTAAAAGAATTTACCTCCATATATCTCCTCGCTAGCGCCTCAGTGGACTGCCCCACTCGGAACGGAATAAAGTGCGCAGATTTGGTCAATCGATCTACGATCACCCAAATCGCGTCATTCTGCTTCGGACTCCGAGGTAGTCCAGTCACGAAGTCCATAGTGATGTGTTGCCACTTCCACTCCGGAATCGGAAGCGGTTGTAGCAACCCGGCCGAACGCTGATGCTCCGCCTTCACTTGCTGGCAAACCAAACACTTGGCTACACTCCGAGCCACGCTCCTCTTCATACCATGCCACCAATAATTCAGACGAAGATCCCGGTACATCTTGGTGCCACCAGGATGCAC
Source organism: Scilla litardierei (assembly GCA_030789695.1). Lineage (NCBI taxonomy): Eukaryota > Viridiplantae > Streptophyta > Magnoliopsida > Asparagales > Asparagaceae > Scilla > Scilla litardierei. Next base: position 139,955,523 of record CM061137.1, read on the forward strand.
AGAATACGGCGAACTGTGTGCCTCCACCATCAGCTCCTCTCTGATATCCCCAGCAGGCACACACAACCTGGCTCCAAACCTCAGCGAGCCATCCTCATGAATCAAAAAGTCAGTCCGCAGACCGGCTTCCACCATCTCCCGAATCCTTACCAACTTCGGATCTCCGGCCTGGCCAGCCTTAATCCGATCCACGATCGTCGACTGTACCTGCATGTACATCAACGACGAAGCCTCTCCAGGAAGAACAATCTCCACACCAGACTCGCAAAAATCCTGCTGCAATCTCCACTGCGAGGTCAAAATCATCACCGCTGGCAGCCTACTCAAAGCATCCGGAACCACATTCACCTTGCCAGGGTGATACTGCAAATCAATCTCGTAATCCGCCATAAGCTCCAACCACCGACGCTGTCGCATGTTAAGCTCCTTCTGAGTGAAAATATACTTCAAGCTTTTGTGATCGGTGAAAATCTTCACTTTCTCACTCAGCAGGAAGTGCCTCCAAATCTTAAGAGCAAACACAACAGCAGCCAACTCCAAGTCATGCGTCGGATAATTCTTCTCATGAACCTTAAGCTGACGAGACGCATACGCCACAACATGCCCGTGCTGATGCAACACACAACCGAGACCCTTGCCAGAAGCATCGCAAAAGATCTCAAATCCACCGCTGCGATCAGGCACAACAAGAATAGGGGCAGTCGTCAACCTCTCCTTCAAAATACCAAAAGCCCTCTCACAATCACCCGACCAAACATAAGCGACATCCTTCCGCGTCAACCTGGTCATCGGCTCAGCAATACGAGAAAAGTCCTTAATGAATCGCCGATAATAACCAGCAAGTCCAAGAAAACTCCGAATCTCAGACGCAGACGACGGAACAGGCCACTCCCTGATGGCCCGAATCTTCTCGGGATCCACTGAAATACCATCTCCAGTCACCACATGCCCGAGAAAAGCAACTCTATCCAACCAAAACTCGCACTTCGAAAACTTAGCATACAAACGATGCTTCCTCAAAATTTCCAACACCGTCCTCAAGTGCGAGGCATGCTCTTCCTCCGACTTCGAATAGATCAGAATGTCGTCAATAAAGATAACGACAAACTTATCCAAAAAGTCGTAGAAAATCAGGTTCATCAAATTCATGAAAACTGCGGGCGCGTTAGTTACGCCGAAAGGCATAACCACGAACTCATAGTGTCCATACTTCGTTCTGAACGCTGTCTTCGGAACATCCCCCTTCTTCACCTTCAACTGATGGTAACCACTCCTCAAATCCAACTTAGAAAACACCCTCGAACCTCCAAGCTGATCAAAGATATCATCGATGCGAGGCAACGGGTATTTATTCTTAATGGTCACCGCATTCAACTCCCGATAGTCCACGCACATGCGACGCGAACCATCCTTCTTCTTAACCAACAACACCGGTGCTCCCCACGGAGACACGCTAGGATTAATATAACCCTTCTGCAAAAGCTCATCCAACTGCTTTCGCAACTCTTCCAACTCAGCAGGTGCCATACGATACGGCGCCTTCGAAATCGGCTGCGCACCTGGAACAAGATCGATAGAAAATTCCAAAGCCCGATCAGGCGGCAAACCAGACATCTCCTCGGGGAAGACGTCGCCAAAATCTCGCACCACAGCTGGCCACTCCAGCTCCATCTGCATAGCCACAGCCTCCACCGGCCTGGCCCGAAATCTGACAGGACCAAGCGAACTGCTACCACGACTGAACTCAAACACTGGGTGTCCGGGAATCTCGAACACCACCTTCTTCCTCCGACAGTCGATCGTAGCATAGAAGCTCGCAAGCCAATCCATCCCAAGAACTGCATCATAGTTGATGATGTCGTGGACAATGAAATCAGCACAAAGCTCTCGTCCACAAACCACCAACGGGCAAGAATTGCACCCATGATGCACCGAGACCACACCATTCCCTGTAACGATATTCCAACTCTTCGAAAGAGGGGACGTCGACAAGGAATGCCTCTCCACGAAGCTCCGAGAAATAATGCACATCGATGCACCAGAGTCAAAGAGGACTCGTGCAGGAAATGTGCACACCAAAATCACACCTAATCAATCAATTAACAATCAAATCCTAGTCTAGCAAACAATCATGAGCAAGCAACCAATATAATCAAGAATCAACTAACTAAGGAAGATAAATAGCTAGAATGAGCGTTACCTGCAATAACTTCATCCACGGCCATGCTCTCCTCCTCAGTCATCAGAAAGGCCTGCCCTCTCGGCGGAACAGCCTGCCGAAAGGCCTGTCTCTGTGGAACAAGGGGCGCTCCACGTCCAACGGGCACAGGAGCTCGCTGCTGCAACGGCTGTGCTGCAATAGGAGCCCGCCAAGGCTGTCTCGACTTCGGACACTCCCGGATGGTGTGGGCAGGATCTCCGCAGACAATGCACTGTCCTAGAAACCTCCTACACTGATCCCTGAGGTGTCCAGTCTTGCCACAGAAATGGCAAGTCTTTAGGATAGGCCCTCCTGGCCTCTTGAACTGCACCGGATGACTAGGCTTGAAACCAGGCCTAACCACCGCCCTGGCCTGCTCCATAGGCCTCTTCCCAGCTCCGGAAACATGTCCCTTCCTCTGATTCAAATTCAACTCCTGCCGCCTCGCAGCAATCAGAACCTTCTGATATGTCTCCAAGTCAGAAGAGGTCACAAAGCTCTGAAGCTCCAAGGCAAGTCCCTGGAGAAATCGCTGAGCTTTCTCATCGGCATCCTGCACCATCTTAGGTGCAAACCGACTGAGCCTCGTGAACTCCTGGTGGTACTGATCCACCGACAAGCTCCCCTGCTTCAGATCTATAAAGCGCTGCAGCATCACCTGCCGAGCAGCCTTCGGGAAGAACTCTCCATCGAATCTGGACTTGAAGGTAGCCCAGACGATCGGCTCCACCAACAACTTCTCTTCAGCATCCCACCAATTCCTGGCGTTATCCTTCAGCTGCCTCTTAGCCAGATCAACCCATCCAGCCGGGTTAATCTTTGCCATTGCCAAGTTATCCTCAATGTTCCTTATCCATTCGTCGGCAGCCAGAGGACCCTCAGAACCATCAAAGTATGCGGGACCCAGCTCCCGAAATTGCTTCGCTCCTGGCTCAGAGCGAGGGGCATCGGGAAGAGCCCGGGCAGCTCGAGCAGGTGGAGCATTCTGGACTTGCAAAAGCACGCCCTGCTGCACTTGCATCATCTGGATCATCATCCGCATCATCTCACCGCTGGTGGGTTCCCGCTCAGGCTCCTCATCATGAGGGAGCGCACCACTACCACCACCACGGGTGAAACGCCTTCCTGCCATCTAATGACAAGGAAAACAAATCAGATTAGACTCATAGCTTATGACTCGGACGTCGAACTTAATTTATTGGACATTCAAATATTATTATTACTATTCCAAAAATCACAGTTACAGAAGGACCTGCATGGGCCACCACTAAAACCTGTCACGACCCGCTTCCCTAAAATGGAGGCGAGTACGTGAAAAGGTCCGCACGAGAGTGGAGCTGTGAAGCCCCAAACCCGATAAGCGTCCACAATACAAAAACAGGTCCCTGTAACCACAACAGAATAGCAATAATAACACAAGGAGAGACTGAAATAAAATTCACATCTCACAAATATTGTCCAACATCACAAATGAGTTCAACATCCAGAAAAGCCACCAGGCTAAAAGAAAAGAGTCTAAAGGCCCAGAACAAGGCCAACAAAAGAAACGACATAACAAAATATAGTATAGGTGCCACGCACCGATAACAAAACAACTGCCTAAACAAAAGTAAAGCACAACGAAGACACTAGGACTGGTCCCCAGTGTCCACGTACTCCCCGTCAAACACAAGCACGGGCTCGGCGTCTGCAAACACCTCGTCCCCAACAAGTAACTCAGACTCGGGCTCTAACATGTGTCACCCAAAAGAGAAAAGGGGCACATGTCAGCAAGTCGAACGACTTGTGCAAGGAAACGGGAATAATGGTAAACTAGCAACCTAGCAATTAAAACATGGTGCATGGCAAGTAAAGTATGGTGGTAACAAGTAAGGTAAAGTATAGTACAAGTGGCAAGGGGTTGTTGTGACATGTAATGTCAAGTAACAAGTACAAGTACAAGGGATCACTCAACGAGTGCCCTATTGCCCGCAGGCTGTGTTCAGGTATCAAGTACAAGGGATCACTCAACGAGTGCCCTATTGCCCGCAGGCTGTGATGAGCTCGTCTTCTGGAACACGAGCCAGAAAGTGTATTTGATAAGTATGGCGTAGGGGTGCACCTAGCCGGAACGAGTAACACTAGTATGTAGCGATGCTACGCAATCACGATGAGTATTCAAGCATGCAATGACATGAGCAGATAATTTGCATACCGTTAATTAAATTAAACGTGACAGGCGAAATGCAATGACATGAACATATTCGCGTACCGTTAATTAAATTAAACGTGACAGGCGAAATGCAATGACATGAACATATTCGCGTACCGTTAATTAAATTAAACGTGACAGGCGAAATGCAATGACATGAACATATTCGCGTACCGTTAATTAAATTAAACATGGCAGTTAAAATGCAATAGCAGTTAAGGATGCATGGATGACATGAACAGTTATTTTCGCGTACCGTTAAGGAAAGTAAACGTGACATACAAGCATGATGGAAGTGACGGACCAAGCTTCGTTGTCAAGCTAGGTCAATGGCGTCTAAACGGCTATCCTTTCACCGTCTAGTCCTCTTTTACGCTAAAGCAAGGTAAATGGCCTAAGACATGGCCTAAATCAAGAGATGCAAGTTTCACTTGCCTAGCACCGGGGACGGCGACTACTTCGTCACACGGATGCCAATCTATGGGGAAATCACTGATAGGGGGAACAACCATCAAACAACATGAAATTTATTAGGGTTTCATAAAAATACCAATAGGCTATGAAAACATAGAGGAAGCGATTTCTTACCAAGAGGAGACGGAAGGAACACTCCGGGGAACCCTAGGATCAGATCTGGAAAAGATTGGAGAAGGTTTGGGGAAACTAGGGTTTTGGGGGATTTGGGGAATTTGATGGGTTTTGATGGAGATTTGGGGAAGATGAGGGGTAGATAGAGTAGATGGATGGATTGGATGATGGATTTAGGTCTTGGAATGAAGGAATGGAGCTTGGAGGAAGATGGGGGCTCAATGGGGGAGAAACTAGGGCTTAGGGTCGTGTTGGAGAAGAAGAAGTCGTTTGGGGGGGTATTTATAGGTTGAGCTGGCGGCTAGGGCAAAACTAGGGCTTCCTGCACTGCTTAGTCGGTCAAAGAACAACTGTTGACCGACTAGTTTGAGATCTAGTCGGTCGGTTGAACAACGCAGACCGACTAAGTGTAAACAGTAACTACAGTCGAAAACCTGAACTAAGAGTTAGTCGGTTCAAGAAGCATCGACGACCGACTAGTTTGCAACCTAGTCGGTCAACCAACGTTCTTAGACCGACTAACGATAAACAGTAGCTTCCTCAGAAAATTAGAAAGCTCACTAGTCGGTCCAAGAAGGATTGCCGACCGACTGGATCGTCATCTAGTCGGTCGGTGGCCCTTCTTACACCGGCTAATGAGCACAGAAAGTACCGATACGGAGCACGGGGCCCCGGGATCGATTCCTATGACTCCTAGGCTTGATCTAACAGTTAGATACGACCGTTATGAAGTCCGTCACGAGAGACATACTTCGAAATCGACAATCCTAAGGAAGAAGCGAGAAAATACGACGAATCGATCGAAAATGAAAGCTACGGAGACGAAAACCACACAAGAGGAGAAAATCCACCAAAACATATATTATATTATATTAAAATCCATATTCATGAAAAGCAGTCGTTACAGTAAATGGACTCGAGATGAATACTTTCTTTCAAACAAGCGTGGGAGGGTGTACGAAGGAAGAACCAGGCGTTTCCTCTACATAAGTTAGTCTGGTACCCTCACAATATCCCAAACATGTCTCTCAACCTTCTAAGAGCGTTCAGAGGTAAATTACTTACCAGAGACAAGCTTTGCAGGTGGTTGCCAAACTCTCTTACCAATTGCGTTTTATGTGATGATAATGCAGAAGAGAATATCAGTCATTTGTTCTTTGATTGCTACTATTCACCGCAGGGCTATGTTAAAGCTAAGGGTGCCGGTCCACGTGCCCCCATCATTATCTGAGGTTGGCAAATACTTTCTGGCAAATTTTGGTGGGAAGGATTGTTTGAGCTTACTTTCCAAAACCACTCTGGCGTCCATAGGTTTGGCACATCTGGCATGAAAGAAATTGGAGGATATTTGAAGATGAACGGAGATGCAAGACCATTCTTTTTGAAGAGATAGCAGCTGGCATTATAGTAGCTTTGCATGACCAAGACCCTACAACTAAGGAAGAGATTCAAGTTTACACAAATTGGGAATTTAGGGATAATGAGTGATACCCAGGGCCAATTGTTCGGCTTTTCTCTTTGTGTATAGTTGGATTTTGTAAGGGTGTGAATTCGTAAACAAAAGTAAAGCACAACGAAGACACTAGGACTGGTCCCCAGTGGTCCACGTACTCCCCGTCAAACACAAGCACGGGCTCGGCGTCTGCAAACACCTCGTCCCCAACAAGTAACTCAGGCTCGGGCTCTAACATGTGTCACCCAAAAGAGAAAAGGGGCACATGTCAGCAAGTCGAACGACTTGTGCAAGGGAAACGGGAATAATGGTAAACTAGCAACCTAGCAATTAAAACATGGTGCATGGCAAGTAAAGTACGGTGGTAACAAGTAAGGTAAAGTATAGTACAAGTGGCAAGGGGGTTGTTGTGACATGTAATGTCAAGTAACAAGTACAAGTACAAGGGATCACTCAACGAGTGCCCTATTGCCCGCAGGCTGTGTTCAGGTATCAAGTACAAGGGATCACTCAACGAGTGCCCTATTGCCCGCAGGCTGTGATGAGCTCGTCTTCTGGAACACGAGCCAGAAAGTGTATTTGATAAGTATGTCGTAGGGGTGCACCTAGCCGGAACGAGTAACACTAGTATGTAGCGATGCTACGCAATCACGATGAGTATTCAAGCATGCAATGACATGAGCAGATAATTTGCATACCATGAACATATTCGCGTACCGTTAATTAAATTAAACGTGACAGGCGAAATGCAATGACATGAACATATTCACGTACCGTTAATTAAATTAAACATGGCAGTTAAAATGCAATAGCAGTTAAGGATGCATGGATGACATGAACAGTTATTTTCGCGTACCGTTAAGGAAAGTAAACGTGACATACAAGCATGATGGAAGTGACGGACCAAGCTTCGTTGTCAAGCTAGGTCAATGGCGTCTAAACGGCTATCCTTTCACCGTCTAGTCTCTTTTACGCTAAAGCAAGGTAAATGGCCTAAGACATGGCCTAAATCAAGAGATGCAAGTTTCACTTGCCTAGCACCGGGGACGGCGACTACTTCGTCACACGGATGCCAATCTATGGGGAAATCACTGATAGGGGGAACAACCATCAAACAACATGAAATTTATTAGGGTTTCATAAAAATACCAATAGGCTATGAAAACATAGAGGAAGCGATTTCTTACCAAGAGGAGACGGAAGGAACACTCCGGGGAACCCTAGGATCAGATCTGGAAAAGATTGGAGAAGTTTGGGGAAACTAGGGTTTTGGGGGATTTGGGGAATTTGATGGGTTTTGATGGAGATTTGGGGAAGATGAGGGGTAGATAGAGTAGATGGATGGATTGGATGATGGATTTAGGTCTTGGAATGAAGGAATGGAGCTTGGAGGAAGATGGGGGCTCAATGGGGGAGAAACTAGGGCTTAGGGTCGTGTTGGAGAAGAAGAAGTCGTTTGGGGGGGTATTTATAGGTTGAGCTGGCGGCTAGGGCAAAACTAGGGCTTCCTGCACTGCTTAGTCGGTCAAAGAACAACTGTTGACCGACTAGTTTGAGATCTAGTCGGTCGGTTGAACAACGCAGACCGACTAAGTGTAAACAGTAACTCCAGTCGAAAACCTGAACTAAGAGTTAGTCGGTTCAAGAAGCATCGACGACCGACTAGTTTGCAACCTAGTCGGTCAACCAACGTTCTTAGACCGACTAACGATAAACAGTAGCTTCCTCAGAAAATTAGAAAGCTCACTAGTCGGTCCAAGAAGGATTGCCGACCGACTGGATCGTCATCTAGTCGGTCGGTGGCCCTTCTTACACCGGCTAATGAGCACAGAAAGTACCGATACGGAGCACGGGGCCCCGGGATCGATTCCTATGACTCCTAGGCTTGATCTAACAGTTAGATACGACCGTTATGAAGTCCGTCACGAGAGACATACTTCGAAATCGACAATCCTAAGGAAGAAGCGAGAAAATACGACGAATCGATCGAAAATGAAAGCTACGGAGACGAAAACCACACAAGAGGAGAAAATCCACCAAAACATATATTATATTATATTAAAATCCAGATTCATGAAAAGCAGTCGTTACATCCTCCCCAACTTAAGAAAAATTCTGTCCTCGGAATTTCCAAAAACTCACGAGTCCGGAAACAAAAGTGGGAAACGCTCCCGCATCTCTTCCTCATTCTCCCAAGTAGACTCTCCAGGTGAACCGTGTCGCCACATCACCCTCACAAGATTGACAATCTTGTTCCGAAGCGATTTCTGCCGCCTGTCCAGAATCTGCACTGGATGCTGGTCATACGTCATATCGGGGCGAACGGTAATCTCCGAAAAATCCACCGCATGAGACGGATCACTAATGTATCGACGAAGCTGCGACACATGGAAAACATTGTGAACTCCTTCCAAAGACGGCGGCAAGGCCAAGCGATAAGCTACCTCGCCAACCCTCTCCAAAATGTCAAATGGTCCAATGTATCGCGGGCTCAACTTTCCACGCTTCCCAAAACGAATCACACCACGATTCGGGGAAATCTTCAAGAACACATGGTCGCCTGGCTGAAACTCCAAAGGACGCCGTTTAGCATCCGACCAATGCTTAAAACGGTCCTGAGCAATTCTCAACCTCTCCCGAATATTCCTGACGATATCCACGGCCTCCACGATCATCTCAGGTCCCAACAACTCCCGATCACCAACGTCATCCCAACTCAATGGCGATCGACATTTCCTCCCATAAAGAGCGGCGAATGGCGCCATGCCAATACTCGCCTGGAAGCTGTTGTTGTAGGAAAACTCTACCAGATGTAGATGGTCCTCCCACGAACCCTTGAAATCCAACATGCACGCCCTCAGCATGTCTTCCAAAATCTGAATCGTCCTCTCGGACTGGCCATCCGTCTGCGGATGGTACGCCGTGCTGAAACTCAGACGCGTACCCAAACTCTTCTGCAAACTCTGCCAGAACTGAGATGTGAACCTCGTGTCTCTGTCAGACACGATACTCACGGGGACTCCATGAAGTCGCACAACCCCCTGCACGATTCACGTTACATCGCTATCTAAACTAGGAAGAGGAAATAAAACGGAGAGTAAAAGAATTTACCTCCATATATCTCCTCGCTAGCGCCTCAGTGGACTGCCCCACTCGGAACGGAATAAAGTGCGCAGATTTGGTCAATCGATCTACGATCACCCAAATCGCGTCATTCTGCTTCGGACTCCGAGGTAGTCCAGTCACGAAGTCCATAGTGATGTGTTGCCACTTCCACTCCGGAATCGGAATCGGTTGTAGCAACCCAGCCGAACGCTGATGCTCCGCCTTCACTTGCTGGCAAACCAAACACTTGGCTACACTCCGAGCCACGCTCCTCTTCATACCATGCCACCAATAATTCAGACGAAGATCCCGGTACATCTTGGTGCCACCAGGATGCACAGAATACGGCGAACTGTGTGCCTCCACCATCAGCTCCTCTCTGATATCCCCAGCAGGCACACACAACCTGGCTCCAAACCTCAGCGAGCCATCCTCATGAATCAAAAAGTCAGTCCGCAGACCGGCTTCCACCATCTCCCGAATCCTTACCAACTTCGGATCTCCGGCCTGGCCAGCCTTAATCCGATCCACGATCGTCGACTGTACCTGCATGTACATCAACGACGAAGCCTCTCCAGGAAGAACAATCTCCACACCAGACTCGCAAAAATCCTGCTGCAATCTCCACTGCGAGGTCAAAATCATCACCGCTGGCAGCCTACTCAAAGCATCCGGAACCACATTCACCTTGCCATGGTGATACTGCAAATCAATCTCGTAATCCGCCATAAGCTCCAACCACCGACGCTGTCGCATGTTAAGCTCCTTCTGAGTGAAAATATACTTCAAGCTTTTGTGATCGGTGAAAATCTTCACTTTCTCACTCAGCAGGAAGTGCCTCCAAATCTTAAGAGCAAACACAACAGCAGCCAACTCCAAGTCATGCGTCGGATAATTCTTCTCATGAACCTTAAGCTGACGAGACGCATACGCCACAACATGCCCGTGCTGATGCAACACACAACCGAGACCCTTGCCAGAAGCATCGCAAAAGATCTCAAATCCACCGCTGCGATCAGGCACAACAAGAATAGGGGCAGTCGTCAACCTCTCCTTCAAAATACCAAAAGCCCTCTCACAATCACCCGACCAAACATAAGCGACATCCTTCCGCGTCAACCTGGTCATCGGCTCAGCAATACGAGAAAAGTCCTTAATGAATCGCCGATAATAACCAGCAAGTCCAAGAAAACTCCGAATCTCAGACGCAGACGACGGAACAGGCCACTCCCTGATGGCCCGAATCTTCTCGGGATCCACTGAAATACCATCTCCAGTCACCACATGCCCGAGAAAAGCAACTCTATCCAACCAAAACTCGCACTTCGAAAACTTAGCATACAAACGATGCTTCCTCAAAATTTCCAACACCGTCCTCAAGTGCGAGGCATGCTCTTCCTCCGACTTCGAATAGATCAGAATGTCGTCAATAAAGATAACGACAAACTTATCCAAAAAGTCGTAGAAAATCAGGTTCATCAAATTCATGAAAACTGCGGGCGCGTTAGTTACGCCGAAAGGCATAACCACGAACTCATAGTGTCCATACTTCGTTCTGAACGCTGTCTTCGGAACATCCCCCTTCTTCACCTTCAACTGATGGTAACCACTCCTCAAATCCAACTTAGAAAACACCCTCGAACCTCCAAGCTGATCAAAGATATCATCGATGCGAGGCAACGGGTATTTATTCTTAATGGTCACCGCATTCAACTCCCGATAGTCCACGCACATGCGACGCGAACCATCCTTCTTCTTAACCAACAACACCGGTGCTCCCCACGGAGACACGCTAGGATTAATATAACCCTTCTGCAAAAGCTCATCCAACTGCTTTCGCAACTCTTCCAACTCAGCAGGTGCCATACGATACGGCGCCTTCGAAATCGGCTGCGCACCTGGAACAAGATCGATAGAAAATTCCAAAGCCCGATCAGGCAGCAAACCAGACATCTCCTCGGGGAAGACGTCGCCAAAATCTCGCACCACAGCTGGCCACTCCAGCTCCATCTGCATAGCCACAGCCTCCACCGGCCTGGCCCGAAATCTGACAGGACCAAGCGAACTGCTACCACGACTGAACTCAAACACTGGGTGTCCGGGAATCTCGAACACCACCTTCTTCCTCCGACAGTCGATCGTAGCATAGAAGCTCGCAAGCCAATCCATCCCAAGAACTGCATCATAGTTGATGATGTCGTGGACAATGAAATCAGCACAAAGCTCTCGTCCACAAACCACCAACGGGCAAGAATTGCACCCATGATGCACCGAGACCACACCATTCCCTGTAACGATATTCCAACTCTTCGAAAGAGGGGACGTCGACAAGGAATGCCTCTCCACGAAGCTCCGAGAAATAATGCACATCGATGCACCAGAGTCAAAGAGGACTCGTGCAGGAAATGTGCACACCAAAATCACACCTAATCAATCAATTAACAATCAAATCCTAGTCTAGCAAACAATCATGAGCAAGCAACCAATATAATCAAGAATCAACTAATTAAGGAAGATAAATAGCTAGAATGAGCGTTACCTGCAATAACTTCATCCACGGCCATGCTCTCCTCCTCAGTCATCAGAAAGGCCTGCCCGCAGGCTGTGTTCAGGTATCAAGTACAAGGGATCACTCAACGAGTGCCCTATTGCCCGCAGGCTGTGATGAGCTCGTCTTCTGGAACACGAACCAGAAAGTGTATTTGATAAGTATGGCGTAGGGGTGCACCTAGCCGGAACGAGTAACACTAGTATGTAGCGATGCTACGCAATCACGATGAGTATTCAAGCATGCAATGACATGAGCAGATAATTTGCATACCGTTAATTAAATTAAACGTGACAGGCGAAATGCAATGACATGAACATATTCGCGTACCGTTAATTAAATTAAACGTGACAGGCGAAATGCAATGACATGAACATATTCGCGTACCGTTAATTAAATTAAACATGGCAGTTAAAATGCAATAGCAGTTAAGGATGCATGGATGACATGAACAGTTATTTTCGCGTACCGTTAAGGAAAGTAAACGTGACATACAAGCATGATGGAAGTGACGGACCAAGCTTCGTTGTCAAGCTAGGTCAATGGCGTCTAAACGGCTATCCTTTCACCGTCTAGTCTCTTTTACGCTAAAGCAAGGTAAATGGCCTAAGACATGGCCTAAATCAAGAGATGCAAGTTTCACTTGCCTAGCACCGGGGACGGCGACTACTTCGTCACACGGATGCCAATCTATGGGGAAATCACTGATAGGGGGAACAACCATCAAACAACATGAAATTTATTAGGGTTTCATAAAAATACCAATAGGCTATGAAAACATAGAGGAAGCGATTTCTTACCAAGAGGAGACGGAAGGAACACTCCGGGGAACCCTAGGATCAGATCTGGAAAAGATTGGAGAAGTTTGGGGAAACTAGGGTTTTGGGGGATTTGGGGAATTAGATGGGTTTTGATGGAGATTTGGGGAAGATGAGGGGTAGATAGAGTAGATGGATGGATTGGATGATGGATTTAGGTCTTGGAATGAAGGAATGGAGCTTGGAGGAAGATGGGGGCTCAATGGGGGAGAAACTAGGGCTTAGGGTCGTGTTGGAGAAGAAGAAGTCGTTTGGGGGGGTATTTATAGGTTGAGCTGGCGGCTAGGGCAAAACTAGGGCTTCCTGCACTGCTTAGTCGGTCAAAGAACAACTGTTGACCGACTAGTTTGAGATCTAGTCGGTCGGTTGAACAACGCAGACCGACTAAGTGTAAACAGTAACTCCAGTCGAAAACCTGAACTAAGAGTTAGTCGGTTCAAGAAGCATCGACGACCGACTAGTTTGCAACCTAGTCGGTCAACCAACGTTCTTAGACCGACTAACGATAGACAGTAGCTTCCTCAGAAAATTAGAAAGCTCACTAGTCGGTCCAAGAAGGATTGCCGACCGACTGGATCGTCATCTAGTCGGTCGGTGGCCCTTCTTACACCGGCTAATGAGCACAGAAAGTACCGATACGGAGCACGGGGCCCCGGGATCGATTCCTATGACTCCTAGGCTTGATCTAACAGTTAGATACGACCGTTATGAAGTCCGTCACGAGAGACATACTTCGAAATCGACAATCCTAAGGAAGAAGCGAGAAAATACGACGAATCGATCGAAAATGAAAGCTACGGAGACGAAAACCACACAAGAGGAGAAAATCCACCAAAACATATATTATATTATATTAAAATCCAGATTCATGAAAAGCAGTCGTTACAATACTACTACATATACATATCCATACATAGTTACGACATACAATAATCGTGCATACCTCATGGTATACACATACACACACAACATCCCGTAAAGGCAAGCAATACTATACAAAATTATAACCATATTACCATACGTATATCACGCATATTCATACAGCATGTATATATATCTACCCATGACTAAGCACATACATATATACGTACGAGCACACGCTCATACGTACTAACATATATATATCATAGAATAGGCCTGCACACTTAACTATAAATGCACATATTATCATTACACCTAACATGCACATGTCTTACTAATATACTATTTCAAGCGTTTATAAGTACCTTCAAACTACATACACCACTAGTAGATATTCTAATATATACAGACATCCCTAAAGTGGTATAGCTATCCACACATATATAAATACTATCATTCATACAACTTCATACATATATCACGAATAACACTGAGTATACATATATAACACACGAGACAATCATTAATATACTAAGGGTAGCACACTCATACATGAGTGGTACGCAGGGGTTCACACACGGGCCCACACACTCTACCTATATACATGCATCACGACGATATCACAATAAAACTAGAGGGCCCACAACACTAAACTAAGGTTGACTTAGGTAACGGCAAGCACTAGTAGGATGACTAAGAAAAAGCAAGGGAACCGAAATCAAATAGCGTAACGGAACAAGATCGGAATGAACGGGTCCAGATAAAGCGAGGATAAATAGATAGCTTGGTAAGGTGTAACAGAGATATGATTGTAAATATTTAAGTAAGGGAAAGAAAGATATAATAATATCTTTATAAAATTCAGGAGAATGGTGTGTAGATGATATAAATTAAAATACGAAGTAGGGATTAAACGAAAGAATATAAAAACAGACATACTTGCAAAGTTGGTGTTCTTTTTCGTATAAAAATATTTAGAGGCCGGTACAATGAGTTGTTTGAAATAAGTTTGAGTAGTATATGATTCGGGGTGAAAAGTATATATTTATACCCCCTAACTACCACTATTTTGTGCTAAGAATTATACTTAATATTGCCCTTTTGAGTGATTTTCACTTTTTGTTTCATTTTAGGGCTTAATCTCATTCTTGGCACACAATATAGATTTTATCGTCCTTATTGGCTTCCTACTATTTTGCATATGCTTCTGCTATTATTGTGATCATATCGCCATTTTTTGGGAATTATTTGAGCTCTGGAATATTTTATAAGAATCACTGGGGGTCAATATTGTTTTATAATAGTCATTATATTTATTTCATAATCAAATGGACTAATTTTTGCTCCTCCTATTTTTCAGGTACTCTTGGGAGTCTTAGAGATTTTCCAGAATTTTTTGGGAATTTTCTGAGCATCCTAAGTATTTTTGGTGATTTTTTGGAAGAGAAAAGAGGTTTAAAATCAGAAAATGGGGTTTTAATGGGGCGCCACGTGGCGCTGATCTGATCGCCAGGGCAGCTGAAGATTCCCGCCTGCAAATTTCGCTGGACGCCGCTGATTAATTATAAAAAAAGTATTTCGGCGGCTCGCTCTTGGAGCGGGCCGCTGGCGATATAAAAAAATTTAAAACCCCCCCGCTTCGCGGGCCGGCCTGCTATACGTGCAAGCAGCTGCGGGGGCACGCGCCGAGTGTGTGCCCCGTCCCCACCCGCTAGTTAATTTTGGAGCGGGCCCGCTTCTTCGTGTTGGAGCGGGCCGATGACCCGCTTGAATTGAAGAGGGCTTTAGGGCGGTTAAGTGCGGTTTTGGGGGATCCTTTTTGACCCGCAAGCCCGGTTCAATTGGGGTTATTTTCACCTGTGCGAAAACAGGAGAGGCTTCTCTCAGTTTTCGTTTGCTGCAGTTTTTTTCCGGCCATAATTGATTTTTGGGGGTTCGCTTCTTTTCGACTAGGGCTAGGGCTAGGGCTTGGAGGTTGATGAAGCTTGGAGCTTGGAGGAGCATTTGGGAGAGGAGTATTTCATCTTGGAGTGACAATTGGGTGAAATTTCTCTAATCTTTTGTGTATTTGGTTTAGGGTTTTGTGTTGTAATTTGGACGATAATTTTGAGTAAAGATTTCTCCTTTTTCATCATGATTCTCTAAATTTTGCTTGTGTGGTTGTGTTGTTTGATTGTTGTTGTTGGGTTGAGAATTGTATCTCTAGCACATTTTCATTTCCTAAATTGGTGGATGAAACCCTAGAACTTTGTTTATTGGAACCCTAATGGGAAATCCAAGAAGAGGATTATCCTAGCGGACCCTCTCTACTGTGCTCATTGTCTATTACTCGCATGGGTTTCATTCATTACTTATTGCACCCCACTTGTTCGATGAAATTCCGTATTTTTCGATTGAGCTCCCTTAGCCGGGAGATCAATTGAGTTATATTTGGGATGAATTCCCACGCCCACGGCCTCATTCACACACACCACATGAGTCCTCCTCGTTGATTGCCGATTCGGCTCTCCACCCCTAGTGCGTAGGTTAGGATTTTTGTTTTCACCACAGTTTTTCCCACACTCATCCACCGTTAACGAGGTGGTTGTAATACACTTTATTTTTCTTGATCGATCAATTTTGTGAATATAGAACGACTTGTCCCTGTGATCTGACCCGGTACTCACCGGTTATTTTTATTGCATCGACACTCCTATGCTTGGGAGTGGAAGGCGTACTCCTTGCGCGTCCTCCCGTCACAACCAATTGGCGCCGTTGCCGGGGACAACGGTTTCTATTATTAGCATTTTTTGATTGATTTTGAAAGTTTTAGTGTGATACTTTTATCTCTTAGTGTTGTGTCTTTTCATTTATTTATTTTTCACTTATTGAGTCTTTTGGTTGTTTATTTTAATTTTCTTGAATATTTTTTTCAAAAATGGCATCATATTCAGATTTTTCCGACGTTGATTTGTAGGATATCCCACTTCCGCCATACTTTTATGGTTTGGAGTGGGAGAACCCTCATTTACATATTAAAAAATATGAAGAATGGATGTATTCATGTCTTGGTGGGAATATCAGTGATGATTGCATATATTTTAGATTTTTTCCCTCTTATTTACAAGATGATGCTAGACTTTGGTTTGATTCATTGTCTCTTGACTCACATTTTACTTGGTTGTCATTTTAGGCTGAATTTCTTTGAGTATTTTTGTCTACTTTCTTAGAGCAGGTACAGGGGTGGAAAGCCATGGAGCAGCATATATCGAGCTTTATCCAGGCTGAGTGGGAGGCCTACTATCAGGCTTGGCAGAGGTTCACTGATTTGGTGCTTGCATGCCCACACCAGAGCTTTCACGAGGATCATCTTCTGTAGATCTTCTACACAGGATTATCGCCATCTGGGCGGGAGTTTGTACAGATGAGTTGCGGTGGGGAGTTCTTTGATTATTCGACCGAGGATTCATGGTGTTACCCGAGGGACCTTGCAGCGTATGAGGAGACAGTCCAGCAGGTCCAGGACCAGCCTGAGGAGCCAGTCGAGGGCTGATTCGGGTTCAATATTACATATTTAACCCCCTATTTAGCCCTATTTTGTGCTCATGTGATGCTACATTGTTCTCTTATACATACGTATTTTGTACACAATTATTTATTAGAGAAAACACTCAATTTGAGCATAAAACAACAATTAATGGAGTATTTCTGACTTCTTATATTTTTCCTAGCTTGGTCTCGATCTCACGATTCTAACGACTATTTATTTGTATTTTTCTGAGACCTGTGCTAATTACTGTGAATTTTTGAATGCAGAATAACATTTATTGGAAATAAAATAAACGGCACGAATCTTGGCGCATGCGGTGGCAGCATCGGAGCGGCTCCCGCTCAGATCGGACGGCCCAGCGAAGCGGGCGAAAGTGCGGCGATGTGGCCTCTTCAGATCCGCGCGATTCAGATCCAACGGACGAAGTTCGCCCCGACGTTTCGAAACGCAACAGCTGAGATCGCTCCGAGCTGGGCCACGTGGCATTCATCCGACGGTCGTCGCTTCGATCGAACGGCTCTCATCATTTCCGAAGCGAAGCAAGCGAGCATCGTTATTTGGGCCAGGTGGCAGAATCTAAGCAATTCGTACTTGATCCGACGGCGTGCACGCGAGGAAAACGAGCGAAGCGGAGCGATGCATGCGCGATTCCAAGGGACACGCGTCAGCACCTCGACAGATCCCGCTTTTAAACGAACGGCCACGATTGAACAGCTAGCGAGAGCGGAGAGCGAAGATGGCGGGATTTATTTGGACACGCGGCACGATCTTAACGACGTTCCGCTCAGATCGAACGGCCATCAACGACGAGGCGATACGGAGCGTCGTGGCTATATAAGACCCGTTGGATTCTAATCCAACGGTGACTGATAATCTCCAATTCGATCTCAAAGAGCGGCAACCGCTTATCAACGTGGCTTCACATGGATAGTCCGATGTTGATCGGACGGACGAGAGCGAATGCGCTCGGATGCATTACGGATGCGGGCGAACGATTTCTAAAGGCCACGCTGCAGCCTCTGGATCAATCCCGCAACAATCAACGGCTGAGGTTTGCGCCGGTTATTAGATCGGGTTTGGGTTGTAAACGGGTGCGGATTTCGACCCGTTAAGCCATTAAAACCCGCAATGAGCCTATATAAGCGTATTTCTAGGGTTTTTGGCCGAATTCTGGTGTATTCTGGGCGTATTGGAGGCTCTAGGAGCCGTATTTCGCCAGGGAAAAATTCTGTAAAATTCCAGAGGCCATTCTTCTTATTTTCAGAGAGTTTTGGTGTTTATATTGGAGATTTGGTGATGAATTCTTAAACTTATACCCCGTATTTGAAGCTTTTCTATTGTATTTGGCTATTAGAATGAAGTATTTTGCTATGAACTTTGATTTTTCTTGCATTATGAGTAGCTAAATATTATTTGTGCATGGTATGGAGTAGTTAGGGGATATGATTTGTGTTTGTTTGGTTGAATATTCGTTGTGCTTAATCATTAACTTTGATAAATTTGTGAACTTTGGTATTAAATCGTCTTTTTCATCTTCCAAAAGAAGTGATTGAGTTGATGATCGCCCCAAAAGGGTGAGCTTTAATCTCTCCAAAAGAGAGTTTCATACCGTAGTTGTAAGATTAGAACTTTAGCAACGATTTTATTCACATTGTGCTTTAACCCCCAAAAGGGCATCTTCCGATGAATTGCTCCCAAAGGAGAATTCATTGAGTTATATTGATTATTTTCCGGTGAATTGCTCTCAAAAAGAGAATTCATTGTGTTATATTCGTCAACCAAGTTAATACAAATTATTGATCCTAACGAACCCATACCATGTGCATACTTTTCGTCGATACTTTCATGCACGACTCTTCTTTGTTCGTATTGTTCGCACATCACCATCACGCACTTTCACACCATCATCACCATCATTATTGAAGTGGTTAGTTTCTTTTCGTCGGATTTCTATTTGATTTGAGCTGTGGTTGCAACAGATTTCCTTCCGAGGATTCGACATCTGGACTCCCAGATGATATTACTTGTACGGACTCTTGCGCTTGAGAGAAGCACTATTTCGGAGCTACCAAGGGCTCATTCCATTACGGCCCTACGGAGAAACAACCAGAACATGATGATGGGGCGTAGTGGAGCCAAGTAGAGGAAGTTGAATGTCCATATTTTAAGGAGTCAGATGAGATGGATGATGGAGTGCGTGTCGACCACGACGGTGACACAATACATTTTCACTTTGAGGTTGAGGATGAAGCGGATGTGCATGATGGCCAAGAACAGATTGAGGACATGATGGAGCCTGAGCCACAATCCACTTCAGAGTTAGCTTCACGGGTCAAGGCGGTTGAGTACTTAGGGAGGAAGACTGCGATGAACTATTTCTGGGATGACGAGGATGATGTGTGCTTGGATTTGCCCGAGACAAGTCTACCTCCAGTCTTGTCACAGATGTCACTTCCCTCGCCTCAGGATGCGCACTTGCCAGTCATCGAGTAGATTTGTCCGGAGCAGTTACCAGTTGTGGGGAGTGCTGCAGAGATTGTTGATGTTGATATTGATGTCGAGGAAGAGGATAGCGACGGGGATTGTGACATGGTATATATTGAGCCCGAGCTCCCTCCTACTCCAGTTTTCCATCTGCAGCCACTTCCACCTCCTCCTGAGGCAGACTATCATCCCGAGCCTATCATCACATTTCAGGAAAGTTCCCATCTTTCTTTTTTCCTCCACCCCCGAATCAAATTATTTAATTCCATATCATAGTGATTCGGATTGTCGTCATTTGATCGTAAATTCATTTATTCATTTTGACGACCCATTTTGGCAAGCTTTTCACTTGGACGGGCGCTCTCGCCCAATTATTTTTGGCACGACCTATCTCCCCCATTTTACAGGAACCCATCATAAGGAGATGCTAGGGGTTGTGTTGCTTGCCACTGATGCCCGCAATGGAGGTAGGGCATTGGACGTGGCGACGCTCGCGGAGGAGTGGAAGGATATGATCGAGCAGTTGCCACCACCGTTATACATTCGAGATCCGCCTTTTGCCACGGTGTGTTCTTTCCAATAGTGTAAATAAATAAAAGTTTTATTTTAGTGTTTTCGTATGCTTTTCTTTTCTTTTCTAGGATCTTTTGCCGAGATCTAATACTCTCTCAACATTGAAGAAAATGTTTATTTTAAGTTGGGGGAGAGTGTTAGAATCTTTAGGATTGTTAGATTTTGATGTTAGCTAATTTTTTTTTTGAGATTCCTCCATTTCGCCATCGCCCATTGCTTTTTATTGCCTATCATATTTGGCCTCCTTGTCCATATGCCGCTTGCTTTGTGCTTAGTCCCTACATGCTTAATGACATGCAATATTTCGGGGTATCATTTTGGTAACAAATTCATAAATGTTTGATTGGCATGGTTTAATTCTTTTCCAATTTGGATTCAAATGCTAATATGCCATGTATGAGACAATTTCTTATGTCGTGATGCTCTCTTTGAAACAATTTGGGAAAAGTTTGGTGTAAGCGATTTCATGTTGGGATGAATGGTGTAGTTTTTGATTGGATTGGGTTTGACCAATTGTGTATGCTTTGTTTTCTTCTTAGAAGTGGGTGGATGAGTTGATAACTTGTGTTTGGAATGAGAAAGCGAGTAATATAAAGTGAATGTTTCTTTTGAATCAAATTGAGTAGCAGGTGCCCCACGAAACATTGGGGAGGATGCCAAAATGAGGTTTAGGGGATCATTCCATCCCTTTGCCTATATAGCGTTATCGCGTGTAGGTAAAAGGTGGCCGTGTTTGCATTTCATAGCGTTATCGCGTGAATGCAAAACATAAACTTAAAAAAAAGAATACAAAAAAAAGAAGGAAAAAGAAAAGAAAAGAAAAATCAATGAATAAATGAAAGAATAAGTAACATGAGTAATGCAATCTCATCTCCCACAACTTAGATGAAATTTCTTTTGTTTTGGCCATTTCCATGAAAATTGGAAATTTTGTCAATTGCGATATATCCTAATGAATGTAATACGTGCCTATTACCTTACTTTTCTTTGAATTGAATTGAAGAGAATGTCATTTGTTATTTACTTTCATGCATTGGGTATATTGGCTTTGAAATCATTTGGAAATATCATTTGGGGTATGCCATGAGGATATTGTGAATTTGGTGCATGTTTTTCACTTTAATCCGAATTTATCGCATATTTTGCTAGGGACTAGCAAAAAGCTAGTTGTGGGGTGTGATTCAGGGTGAAAATGTATATTTATACCCCCTAACTACCCCTATTTTGTGCTAAGAATTATACTTAATATTACCCTTTGAGTGATTTTCACTTTATGTTTCATTTTAAGGCTTAATCTCATTCTTCGCACAAAATATAGATTTTATCGTCCTTATTGGCTTTCTACTATTTTTCATATGCTCCTGCTATTATTTTGATCATATCGCTATTTTTTTGGGAATTATTTGAGCTTTAGAATATTTTATAAGAATCATTGGGGGTCAATATTGTTTTATAATAGTCATCATATTCATTTCAAAATCAAATGGACTAATTTTTGCTCCTCCTATTTTTCAGGCACTCTTGGGAGTCTTAGAAATTTTCCAGAATTTTTTGGGAATTTTCGGAGCATCCTAGGTTTTTTTGGTGATTTTTTGGAGGAAAAAAGAGGTTTAAAATCAGAATATGGGGTTTTTAATGGGGCGCCACGTGGCGCGATCTGGCTGTGCCACGTGGCGCGATCTGGCTGTGCCACGTGGCACCGATCTGATCGCCGGGGCAGCTGAAGATTCCCGCCCGCAAATTTCGCGGCCGCCACCGATTAATTATAAAAAAAGAATTTCGGCGGCCCGCTCTTAGAGCGGGCCGCTGGCGATATAAAAAAATTTAAAAAACCCCCCCGCTTCGCGGGCCGGCCCTCTGCACGCACAAGCAGCTGCAGGGGCACGTGCCGAGCGCGTGCCCCGCCCCCACCCGCTCGTTAATTTTGGAGGAGGCCCGCTCGTTAATTTTGGAGTGGGCCCGCTTCTTCGTGTTGGACCGGGCTGATGACCCGCTTGAATTGAAGAGGGCTTTAGGGCGGTTAAGTGCGGTTTTGGGGGATCCTTTTTGACCCGCAAGCCCGGTTCAATTGGGGTTATTTTCGCCTGTGCGAAAACAGGAGAGGCTTCTCTCAGTTTTCGTTTACTGCTGTTTTTTTCCGGCCAGAATTGATTTTTGGGGGTTCGCTTCTTTCCCACTAGGGCTAGGGCTAGGGCTTGGAGGTTGATGAAGCTTAGAGCTTGGAGGAGCATTTGGGAGAGGAGGATTTCATCTTGGGGTGACACTTGGGCGAAATTTCTCTAATCTTTTGTGTATCTGGTTTAGGGTTTTGTGTTGTAATTTGGATGATAATTTTAAGTAAAGATTTCTCCTTTTTCATCATGATTCTCTAAATTTTGCTTGTGTGGTTGTGTTGTTTGATTTTTGTTGTTGGGTTGAGAATTATATCTCTAACACATTTTCATTTCCTAAATTGGTGGATGAAACCCTAGAACTTTGTTTATTGGAACCCTAAGGGAAAATCCAAGAAAAGAATTATCCTAGCAGACCCTCTCTAGTGTGCTCATTGTCTATTACTTGCATGGGTTTCATTCATTACTTATTGCACCCCACTTGTTCGATGAAATGCCGTATTTTCCGATTGAGCTCCCTTAGCCGGGAGATCAATTGAGTTATATTTGGGATGAATTCTCACGCCCACGTCCTCATTCACACACAAAACATGAGTCCTCCTCGTTGCTTGCCAATTCGGCTCTCCACCCCTAGTGCGTATGTTAGGATTTTTGTTTTCACCACACTTTTTCCCCCACTCATCCAACGTTAGCGAGGTGGTTGTAATACACTTTATTTTTCTTTATCGATCAATTTTGTGAATATAGAACGACTTGTCCCTGTGATCCGACCCGGTACTCACCGGTTATTTTTATTGTATTGACACTCCTACGCTTGGGAGTGGAAGGCGTGCTCCTTGCGCGTCCTCCCGTCACAACCAGTATATATAGTAAGAGAAGAAACGGTATATTGGATTATCAAAAAATCATTATATGAAGGAAGTAAGATATTCTCATGAGTATGAAAGATATAGGTTAGAAAATATTATATGGTAGTAATTTAAAGATTTTGGCGAAAATTTTCGAAAATCAAAGAATGAATTTAAGTCAACTGAAGGGTAGGAAGTCTAAGCTCATACTAAATGTTTTCAAAGAATTTAAACTGGGAGAGGAATTCAAAAAAATGATATTGAAAATATTTTTCGATGGATCAGGATGTTAATGGGAAAGATTCAACGATGGGTGATGAACGACATGAAGGACTCACGTGAATCGAAAACAAGGAAGTGAGTGAAATATTCACAACGTAGATACGACTGAGAAAACTTAGTGAATCTGCTACGATGGGATTCTATGGTCATTAGCTCAAAAGTGTAATGATTAGGAAAGGATAGAAATGAAGGGTTCTAATTACTGGACCGACTAAAGATTCGAAGAAACTTAGCACTAAGACTTTCTACTGAACTAGTCTGTAATAAAGATCTCAGGGAAAGGGTCCTTATGGAATCAAGATTACGTTCTGCTGAGCCCGAAATTTGAGGGACCCAAGCGAACGACTAAAGGAAAAACTCTTAATATGGTCAGGGATGGGTGATAGGCTACTAAGGCATTCTAAGATGAGTACAACTAAACCTCAATGAAGGTACCCAACTATCAAACTAGGACGTCTATCTAAGTCTTCCTACCATCTAAGACAAGGAAACTTTCACATTAGACTCAAATTTTTATGACACGAATGTTTCGAATGTTTCAATGGATGTTTTATTATTATCGTTGTTTCGATATTTTGTAGGTGCAACGACCTGCATGGGCCACCATAAAACCCTGTCACGCCCCGCTTCCCAAGTATGGAAGGTGAGACGCGAAGAGGTCCGCTCAGACTGAAGCTGTGAAGCTGCAGTCTGATAAGCGTCTGTGTGTTCATCCATTCGCAAATTCTTGCATTGCAATGAAACAACAATGTCACGCCCCACTTCCCAAAAATGTGGAGACGAGACATGAGAAGGTCCGCTCAGACTTGAAGCTGCAAAGCTCCAAGCCCGATAAGCGTCAATCAACAATAAATTGGCAGGTCGTTGCAACGCAATACGAAACAACGATAAGAATAATGAAGTGAGACAATACACAATTTATTCAATCTCAGAATATCCATAAAATAAATTACAATATCACAGAAAAGCCACCAGGCTCAAAAGGAAAAGCTAAGGCCCAAACATGGCCAACAAGGTACAACATACAAGCAAGGGTGCCACGCACCAACAACTAACAGCAAACCTAAACAAGGAAGAGAACACAAGCGACCTCTAAGACTGGTCACCAATGACCACAAACTCCTCCTCAGCAACCACTGGCTCAGCTCCAGCAACACTACGTCCTCTGCAACGGCCTCTAGCTCAGGATCTAACATGTGTCACCCAAAAGAGCAAGGGGCACATGTCAGCAAGTCTAAAAAGACTTGGGCAAGGAAACTGAAAGGAAAGTAAACTAACAACCTAGCAGTTATAGTATGATGCATAGCATGACAAGTTTAGTATGTGAGCAACAAATGAGGTAAGGTGCAAGTATCGAGTAACAAGTAGTAAGTATGACATGGATGACAGTTTTTACAAGTATAAACACGGACAAGTACAAGTCAAGTAAACCACGTCAAGTAAACACGTTGTGCACAAGTAAGACATGGTGTAACAATAAGTGCAAGAGAACAATTATCATGACATGTCAAGAGTAGCCAAGCTACTAACAATATTAATCGTTTCACTAGTCACATTTTCAAGTTATTTGTAGATGTTTACGCCTTACAGCTGAACTGTTGGACATTCACACTGATTGGCCGCGTAACACTACCCCAGAACCCAGAGTTTACGCCTTACAACTGAAGTTGCTGATCGGGCAGACTCCCAGTTGAATGGCCGCTTAACCATTATCCCTCCCACATGTAAACAAGCCAGGGTCCCTGCACACGATGCTCAGTAAATGAGCCAGGGTTGCCCCGCATAAGAGCTTGTTTTTAGGTTCACAATTTGGCGTTGGATTGTGCCCGCTAAAAGCAGGTGCCTAGCCGGAAACTAGTAGATCGGGCATTGGCTATCAACCAACACACGTGGCCCGCTTCTGGAACACGAGCCAGGAAACACAAGTATTGTAGCGTGTGCTACGAATGCGACATTCAACATGGATAGCATGGCAAGTAGTAAGGCGTACAGGCAAGGAATTAAACATGGCAGTTTAATATGCATGAACAACAAGTTAAAAGGGTTGGGCCTAGCTTCATTGTCAAGCTAGATCAATTGAGGTGACGGATCTAGTTTCGTTGTCAAACTAGATCAAATAGGCGTCTAGGCAGCTATCATTTCACTGTCTAGTCTCTTTTACGCTACGGTATAAAAGTGGCCTAAACATGGCCTAAAACCCTAGGAGGCAAGTTTCACTTGCCTAGCACCGATGATGACGATCAACGAGGCAAGTCGCACAAAAGCTAATCTACGGGAATGGAATCGCTGCCATGGCAAAACAACATTAGAACAACATCCAACCTAGTTTTATTAGGGTGTCACAAAAACACAAATGGGTCATGAGAATATTATGAGATCGATTTATTACCGAATCGTTAGCGGAAGAACGATGCCGAGCAAGCACGTCGACGGAAGAAATGATCCAGGGAACCTACGGTTCAGATCTGGAATGGATGGGGAAATCTGGAGAAAATGGGATTTTAGGGGTTTTGAAGAGGAGATTGAAGCTTGGCCTATGGAGGTGAGATGGAGCTTGGGATGGTGGAGATAGGCTTGAGATGAAGGAGGAAGGGTTTGGGGAAGATGGAGAAGGATTT
This sequence comes from Scilla litardierei, assembly GCA_030789695.1. NCBI lineage: Eukaryota > Viridiplantae > Streptophyta > Magnoliopsida > Asparagales > Asparagaceae > Scilla > Scilla litardierei. Next base: position 139,981,732 of record CM061137.1, read on the forward strand.
GGGGAAGACAATGGCTCAAGAGAAAAGAAAGAAAGTGAAAGTGATCGGGTCTATTTATAGGAAGAATCCGACGGCTGCCCAGAAATTAGGGTTTCGACACTGATTAGTCGGTCAAAGAGCAACCACTGACCAACTAGTTTGGGAACTAGTCGGTCGGTTGACCAACGCAGACCGACTAAGTGTAAACAGCAACTCCTGACGAAAAATAGGATTTAGATTTAGTCGGTCAAAGAACAACTACTGACCGACTAGTTTCTCATCTAGTCAGTCGACGAACGTTCTTAGACCGACTAAGAATGAACAGTACTTGGTATCAAAAATGATCATAGAGCTAGTCGGTAAAAGAACGATTTCTGACCGACTAGTTTGCAACCTAGTCGGTCGACAAATGTTCTTAGACCGACTAACGATAAACAGTAACTCCTGAATAATTGATTCAATGAACTAGTCGGTTTGAGAAGAGTTCCTGACCGACTAGATTGGAATCTAGTCGGTTGGTTCTCCTTCTTGAACCAACTAACGTGCACGAAAAGTGCCGAATTGAAGCGCGAAGCTTCGGGAAGATTCCTATGGCTTCTAAGATCAACCTACCTCTAAGATATGAGCGATATGAAGCTTGTCATGAATGACTTACTCCAAACTCAACGATCTAAGGAAGAAGCTAAAGAATCACAACGAAATGAACGAAAGCGATCTACGGAGACGGAAATCACACGCAAGGAGAAGATCCACCAAGACATATATATTATATCGATAACACTAATATAGAAAAACCAGTCGTTACAAACAACAATAATAAAATTTTGAAAGCATGCAACAATAACCAAATCCAACATTAAATTCAAAACATACAGAGATAGTCATAAAAGGAAATACAAGAGTCTGAAAGGAAAGGCCCCCAAGCATGGGTGAAACTAAAACATAGATGATAACCAACCTCAAGTTTGACATCAGCAAACTGTCGTCCTCAGCAACTAACTCAGGCTCAAATCCTGACATGTGACATCCAAAGAGAAAAGGGCACATGTCAGCAAAAATCTCCAAAAAGTGAAGGGAGACTTTTGTGCAAAGAAACGTAAAAGCAAAAGAGTACAACTAGCAGTTCCAAAAATGATGACATGACATATTATTTCATGAATGCAACAGTTTAATATGAACATGATATTTAGCAATGCATGGCACGTCGTAGCAAGAGCTACTAAACAATATTCACAATATCACAAAGAAAACATGCAATTCCTCCACGTGTGTATGGACTGGCGCCCATCTTCTGGATCACGAGCCAGGAAGTATTTATACATTCCATGCTTCTGGAACACGAGCCAGGAATTGTTAATACATTTCATGCTTCTGGATCACGAGCCAGGAATTGTTAATACATTTCATGCTTGTGGATCACGAGCCAGGAATTGTTAATACATTTCATGCTTTAGGAAGACGAGCCAGGAATTGTCAATACATTTCATGCTTCTGGAACACGAGCCAGGAATTGTTAATACATTTCAATAGTAGCGTGTGCTACACATTCATTGCGACACATTCAATGCATGAGATGACATGCGATATGCAACATGATAGTATAAAAGCAGTTAATAATTGCGTACAGTTTATCAAAATTAAACGTGACATGTGAAATGCATGAAATGACATGGCAAGGGTGTCGGATCTAGCTTCATTGTCAAACAAGATCGAGTATGGTGTCGGATCTAGCTTCGTTGTCAAGCTAGCTCTAGTATGGACGTCTAGGCGACTATCATTTCACCGCCTAGTTTCTTTTGCACAAATTCACAAAATGGCCTAAACATGGCCTGACAATAATCTGAGCAAGTTTCACTTCCCTGAAAACAATCACGCTGTGATCACCGTTCACAAAGTCCAAGATCTACATATGTGCTCAGTCCACGATCCAACCTACAGTCCCGTATATTAATCTTAATTAGTGACTTAACCAGATAATAAAACTTCCAATTTTTATCTTGATTAAACAGGTGGGGTTTGGGTTCCTACGGTTTGAGATTTACCTCAACACGATGCGAGAGCTACACTGACGTCGGGTAGCGACGTTAGGGGTTGGACTCCGGTAACGAGCAAGGGTACGGCAGACAACTAGCGACCACGGTAGCACGACGCGCGAACGGTGGCGAGCAACACGAATGCCGGCGGCAAGGGAAGGCCGTGCAAGGGTCTTGCGGCCTAGGGAACAGCCGTGTGTATCTGGGCTGCCGTCGATGGGGTGCATAGCAATGGCGCAGCGAGCAAGGGAGGCGCGTGGCCTGGCCGTGGGTTTCTAGGGCGAAAACGGCAGTTTTTTGTAGGGTTGGGGCTGTTTTAGAGGGCTTTGGCAGGTTTTTGGTGGTGGTGGAGGGCCGTTCGGCCAAGGGGAGTAGCAGGGAGGCCGAAGGGGTGATAGGGGGCTGGACTCCAGCAGTCTACGGGGCTGGCCGGCGGTTTCGGATGGGCAAAGGACAGTTTTTGTGAAGGTTGGGGGTGTTGTGCGGCAGATCTTGGCTTGGGGAGGAGAAGTTGCGCAAAGGGAGGCCGCCGTGGAGGAGATGGGTCGACCTGGGCGTTGGCCGGCGGCTGGAGGTGGCCCACGGCAGCAGTAAGGGCTGGGCCGTGAGTTTTCTATGGGGTATTGGCAGTTTTTTGTAGGGTGGAGAGGTGTTGCATGGGGTTTATTTGGAGGAGGAGGAAGGGTGGTTTGCCGTGGAGGAGAAGGGAGGATGGCCCACCGTTTAAGGTGGCTGGAGCTCGGGAGGGAGGTGGCGGCTGTTTGGGTTGGGCGGCTGCGATGCATAAACCCTAAGGGATGGGTTTCGTGAAATAGGAGAGGGGTGCTATTTGGGGTTGAAATGGGGGTATAATTAGGTTGATTGGAGAGAGAATGAGAGAGAGAGAGAGGGTGTCAATAGCTAGGGAAATATTTCTCTTGATACGTATGAGATCCTTAGATTTAATTCGGGTTATTTGGAATTCGAATTAATTAGAGCTAAGTAGATTAGAAAGTGATTAGGTGGAAAGGTTGGTCTAGCGGTGTCTGATAATTATAAGAAAAATACGGGGACGACCGTGTCGATGAGAGGGTCGAGACTACGATGATCGGTCACGGGCTAGGTTCACAAAAAACGGAACTAAAAATAAAGAGGTCAAACGACGAAGTCTAAAGTTACGACACTCCTTCGAACAAAGATGTTTTGTGGAAGAATGGGCCGTGAAATGACGTTCACGAAAAGTTCCACAGATAAGTACTCTCTCAGAGGATCACAATGACATATAACTTCGCGCGTTTGGGACACAAGAGAAGGTCACAAAATTACGCATACGAACAAGAAGGTACGCACACGAAAAACATACAGTCGAAAAGCGACCGTTACATTCTACCCACCGTAGAGCAAAGTCCGTCCTCGGACTTTCTAACTAAATATATATATCTAGCCATTCTAGTAACTGCCCCAATCATACCACACTATAATTCAAACCATGTATAGTTACTACAAGTGCTTATATATGCACTAGGTAGTCAAACAGTAATACTATAAACAAGTATATATGCACATTCTATTCTTATACCTATCATAGACAGTCAAATTCATACACGTACTTCAATCATTCATATAGTCACGTACGTCCCTTATATAGCTATCACTCACTTATCACATAACCATGGTACAAATACCTACATAAAGATAGTTCACACCAGCAAATACAATCTTAGTACTTCACGTATAGATAACTACCTATGCACAAACAAACATGGATATACTACTCCCTATATCCCCTAGTATACACCCAACACCAATCATATCAACACATGTAATCGCACCATACAATATTAAACCATGTTTGCTATATCTAATATACATTCATCCCCACTATAAATTCACAAATATATTGTCATTCAAATACACGCAGACACCTCATCGTATATACACATCATATACACTTCTATAACTATATTCAAGACACAACACACATACCATAGTCGCAAACACCTATAGCTAAGCACATACTTACCCGTGCATGGTGCACACCCATACACGCTAATATACTATTCATACATACCACTCATACCACTATATACTTAGCACATCTATACACCTAGCTTAGCTAGCATACATACATTCAAACATGTAAAACCTTAGTAAATAAATATACTACAAGAACAACACCTGTTGCAGCTCAGCCGTTGCAGCAGCGAGCGCCTGTTCCTGCTGGTCGTGGAGCAGCTCTTGTTCCACAGAAACAGGATTTTCAGCAGGCTGTTCCGCCGAGGAGGCAGGCTTTTCTGATGACTGCTTTGGAGAGCGAGGCTGTGGATGAGGTTATCGCAGGTAATCCTCAATCTAGCTATTACTTTCCTAGCTGGTATTGATTGTTAGATTGTGTTGTTTGCTTGAACATGATTTTTTGCTAGACTAGGGTTTGATTGTTAATTGCTTGTTAGGTGTGGTTTTAGTGTGCACATTTCCTACACGAGTCCTCTTTGACTCTGGTGCATCGATGTGCATTATTTCTCGGAGCTTCGTGGAGAGGCATTCCTTGTCGACGTCCCCTCTTCCCAAGAGTTGGAATATCGTTACAGGGAATGGCGTGGTCTCGGTGCATCGTGGTTACAATTTTTGCTCGTTAGTGGTCTGTGGACATGAGCTTTTCGCTGATTTCATTGTCCACGACATCATCAACTATGATGCAGTTCTTGGGATGGACTGGCTAGCGAGCTTCTATGCTACGATTGACTGCAGGAGGAAGAAGGTGGTGTTCGAGATTCCCGGACATCCGGTATTTGAGTTCAGTCGTGGTAGCAGTTCGCTTGGTCCTGTCAGATTTCGGGCCAGGCCGGTGGAGGTTGTGGCTATGCGGTTGGAGCTGGAGTGGCCAGCTGTGGTGCGTGATTTTGGCGACGTCTTCCCCGAGGAGATGTCTGGTTTGCCACCTGATCGAGCTCTAGAATTTTCTATTGATCTTGTTCCGGGTGCGCAGCCGATTTCGAAGGCGTCGTATCATATGGCACCTGCAGAATTGGAAGAGTTGCGGAAGCAGCTGGATGAGCTCTTGCAGAAGGGTTATATCAATCCTAGTGTGTCCCCGTGGGGAGCACCGGTGTTGCTGGTGAAGAAGAAGGATGGTTCGCGTCGCATGTGCGTGGACTATCGGGAGTTGAATGCGGTGACCATTAAGAATAAATACTCGTTGCCTCACATCGATGATATTTTTGATCAGCTTGGAGGTTCGAGGGTGTTTTCTAAATTGGATTTGAGGAGTGGTTACCATCAGTTGAAGGTGAATAAGGGAGATGTTCCGAAGACAGCGTTCAGGACGAAGTATGGACACTATGAGTTCGTGGTTATGCCTTTCGGTGTAACTAACGCACCCGCAGTTTTCATGAATCTGATGAACCTGATTTTCTACGACTTTTTGGATAAGTTTGTCGTTATATTTATTGACGACATTCTGATCTATTCGAAGTCGGAGGAAGAGCATGCCTCGCACTTGAGGACGGTATTGGAGATCTTGAGGAAGCATCGTTTGTATGCTAAGTTTTCGAAGTGCGAGTTTTGGCTGGATAGAGTGGCTTTTCTCGGGCATGTGGTGACTGGAGATGGTATTTCAGTGGATCCCGAGAAGATTAGGGCCATCAGAGAGTGGCCTGTTCCATCGTCTGCATCTGAGATTCGGAGTTTCCTTGGACTTGCTGGTTACTATCGGTGATTCATTAAGGATTTTTCCCGTATTGCTGAGCCGATGACCAGGTTGACGCGGAAGGATGTTGTTTTTGTTTGGTCGGGTGAGTGTGGGAGTGCTTTTGGTGTTCTGAAGGAAAGGTTGACGACTGCCCCTATTCTTGTTGTGCCTGATCGCAGCGGTGGATTTGAGATCTTTTGCGATGCTTCTGGCAAGGGTCTTTGTCACGACCCGCTTCCCTAAAATGGAGGCGAGACGTGAGAAGGTCCGCTCAAGCGTGGAGCTGTGAAGCTGTGCGCCTGATAAGCGTAAATTTAGTATAAGCAGGTCCCTGTAATTGCAAACGAAACAACAACAATAATAATAATATGAGACGGATATGAAATACAAATCCCACAGTTTGTCCACAAAATATCCAACATCACAGAAAAGCCACCAGGCTAAAAGAAGGAGTCTAAAGGCCCCGAACAAGGCCAAACAAAAGACAAATATATCAGAGTATCAAACTAGGTGCCACGCACCGACAACCCCAAGGATCTAACAAAACTAGACGTAGACACTAAGACTGATCTCCAGTGTCCATGAAGTCCTCGTCCAACACGGGTGCAAGCTCGGCGTCCGCAAACACCTCACCCTCAGCAAGTAACTCGGGCTCAAGGTCTAACATGCGTCACCCAAAAGAGAAAGGGGCACATGTCAGCAAGTCTAAAAGACTTGAGCAAGGAAACTGAAAGTAACTAACAACCTAGCATTTACAATATTAAGCAATGACATGACAGTTAAGTATGATGCGATAGTTTAAAGGAAGAGACAAGCACGCACGATGTAGCCAAAACTACCAAATCACTAATCACTAATCACTTATCACTTATCACTGTTAATCACTTAGTGCATAGAGAGTCCACCTGCTGGCCAGCTCGTGGCTCAGTCCGCTTATCTCGTATCACTATTAATCACTTATCACTGTTTATCACTTAGTGCATAGAGAGTCCACCTGCTGGCCAGCTCGTGGCTCAGTCCGCTTATCTCGTATCACTATTATTCACTTAAACACTAGAGATTTCGCCTGCTGGCCGGAGTGGCGGATCAGGCCAACTCGGGGCTCAGGTGGCCGCTTATCTCTTACCCCACCCATATGTGTCGAGCGTTGGGGTTTCCAACTACAGGGCTAGCTTCTGGAACACGAGCCAGGAAAATAATAGCGTTGTAGCGTGTGCTACGCAATCACAATGACAAATCAATATGCAATGCCAGGAACAGATAATTGCGTACCGTTAATTGAATTTAAACGTGACAGGCAAAATGCAATGACATGATCATATTCGCGTACCGTTAATTTAAAGTAAATGTGACATACAAGCATGATGAAGGTGACGGACCAAGCTTCGTTGTCAAGCTAGGTCGATGGCGTCTAAACGGCTATCCTTTCACCGTCTAGTCTCTTTTACGCTAAAGCAAGGGAAATGGCCTAAGACATGGCCCAATTCAAGAGTTGCAAGTTTCACTTGCCTGATACCGGGGTTGACGAGCAATGAAGATCGTCACAAGCTAACTACGGAATAGATCGCTGTTATGGCAAAACAATCATTAGAACAATGATTCTAAATCGTTTTCTTATTAGAATCCTAACTTTCTAATAATCCATTTTATTAGGGTTTCACACATGTCAATGGGGGTTATTCTTAAACTAAAGGAATCGAGTATTACCGTGAAGAGGCGGAGGAGCGATGCCGAGCAACCACGGCAATGGAAGAACGATCCGGCTCAGATCTGGAAATGAGGGAAAAATCTGGAGAAATGGGGTTGGAGGTGGATTTTGGGGGTTTGATGAAGGTTTGGGGAAGATGAGAGATGGGTTATGACAAGGGAGGGTTTGGATGATGGAGGATGAGCTTGGGATGAAGGATTAATGGTTTGAGGGAGATGGGGGCTCAATGGGGGAGAAATTAGGGTTTTAGGTCGTGAGGGAGAAGAGGAAAACGTTTGGAGGGGTATTTATAGAGTTTGGTGGGGCTAGGGCAAAACTAGGGTTTACAGCACTCGTTAGTCGGTCAAAGAACAACCACTGACCGACTAGTTTGGGATCTAGTCGGTCGGTCGACCAACGTAGACCGACTAGGTGTAAACAGTAGCTTCAGTCGAAAACCTGAACTAAGAGTTAGTCGGTCAATGAACAACTACTGACCGACTAGTTTGGCATCTAGTCGGTCGACGAACGTTCATGGACCGACTAAGAGTGAACAGTATTGATACCAAAAATAAGTTGAAGAGTTAGTCGGTTAAAGAAGCATTGCTGACCGACTAGTTTGCAACCTAGTCGGTCAACCAACCTTCTTAGACCGACTAACGATAAACAGTAACTCCTGAATAATTTAGAAAGCCAACTAGTCGGTTCAAGAAGGATTGCCGACCGACTGGATCGTCATCTAGTCGGTCGGTGCCCCTTCTTAGACCGGCTAACGTGCACCAAAAGTTCCGATACGGAGCGCGGAGCTCCGGGATCGATTCCTAAGACTCCTAGGCTTGATCTAACAGTAAGATACGACCGTTATGAAGCCCGTCACGAATGACTTACTCCGAAATCGACGATCCTAAGGAAGAAACGGGAAAACACGACGAAACGATCGAAAATGAAAGTTACGGAGACGAAAACCACACATGAGGAGAAAATCCACCAAAACATATATTATAATATAATAAATCCAGATACATGAAAACCAGTCGTTACAGTCTCGGTTGTGTGTTGCATCAGCACGTGCACGTTGTGGCGTATGCGTCTCGTCAGCTTAAGGTTCATGAGAAGAATTACCCGACGCATGATTTGGAGTTGGCTGCCGTTGTGTTTGCTCTTAAGATTTGGAGGCACTTCCTGCTGAGTGAGAAAGTGAAGATTTTCACCGATCACAAAAGCTTGAAGTATATTTTCACTCAGAGGGAGCTCAACATGCGACAGGGTCGATGGTTGGAGCTTATGGCGGATTATGAGATTGATTTGCAGTTTCACCCTGGCAAGGTGAATGTGGTCCCTGATGCGCTGAGTAGGCTTCCAGCGGTGATGATTTTGACCTCGCAGTGGAGATTGCAGCAGGATTTTTGCGAGTCTGGCGTGGAGATTGTTCTTCCTGGGGCGGCTTCATCGTTGATGTACATGCAGGTACAGTCGACGATCGTGGATCGGATTAAGGCTGGCCAGGCTGAGGATCCGAAGCTGGTGAAGATTCGGGAGCAGGTGGAAGCCGGTCTGCGGACTGACTTTTTGATTCATGAGGATGGCTCGCTGAGGTTTGGAGCCAGGTTGTGTGTGCCGGCTGGGGATATTAGAGAGGAGTTGATGGTGGAGGCACACAGTTCGCCGTATTCTGTGCATCCTGGTGGCACCAAGATGTACCGGGATCTTCGTCTGAATTATTGGTGGCATGGTATGAAGAGAAGCGTGGCTCGGAGTGTGGCCAAGTGCTTGGTTTGCCAGCAAGTGAAGGCGGAGCATCAGCGTACGGTCGGGTTGCTACAACCGCTTCTGATTCCGGAGTGGAAATGGCAACACATCACTATGGATTTCGTGACTGGACTACCTCAGAGTCCGAAGCAGAATGACGCGATTTGGGTGATCGTAGATCGATTGACCAAATCCGCGCACTTTATTCCGTTCCGAGTGGGACAGTCCACTGAGGCGCTGGCGAGGAGATATATGGAGGAGGTCGTGCGGCTTCATGGAGTCCCCGTGAGTATCGTGTCGGACAGGGACACGAGGTTCACATCTCAGTTCTGGCAGAGTTTGCAGAAGAGTTTGGGTACGCGTCTGAGTTTCAGCACGGCGTACCATCCGCAGACGGATGGTCAGTCCGAGAGGACGATTCAGATTTTGGAAGACATGCTGAGGGCGTGCATGTTAGATTTCAAGGGTTCGTGGGAAGACCATCTACATCTGGTAGAGTTTTCTTACAACAACAGCTTCCAGGCGAGTATTGGCATGGCGCCTTTCGCCGCTCTTTATGGGAGGAAATGTCGATCGCCATTGAGTTGGGATGACGTTGGTGATCGGGAGTTGTCGGGACCTGAGATGATCGTGGAGGCCGTGGATATCGTCAGGAATATTCGGGAGAGGTTGAGGATTGCTCAGGACCGTTTTAAGCATTGGGCGGATGCTAAACGTCGTCCTTTAGAGTTTCAGCCGGGCGACCATGTGTTTCTGAAGATTTTCCCGAATCGTGGTGTGATTCGTTTTGGGAAGCGAGGGAAGTTGAGCCCACGATACATTGGACCGTTTGACATTTTGGAGAGGGTTTGGCGAGGTAGCTTATCGCTTAGCCTTGCCACCATCTTTGGAAGGAGTTCACAATATTTTCCATGTGTCACAGCTTCGTCGATACATTAGCGATCCATCTCACGCCGTGGATTTTTCGGAGATTACCGTTCGCCCCGATATGACGTATGACCAGCATCCAGTGCAGATTCTGGACATGCGCCAGAAATCGCTTCAGAACAAGATTGTCAATCTTGTGAGGGTGATGTGGCGACACGGCTCATCTGGAGAATCTACTTGGGAGAATGAGGATGAGATGCGAGAGCATTTCCCACTTTTGTTTCCGGACACGTGAGTGTTTGGAAATTCCGAGGACGGAATTTTTCTTAAGTTGGGGAGGATGTAACGGCTGGTTTTCTTGTATCTGGATTTATTATATTGTAATATGTGTTTTGGTGGATTTTCTCCTCGTGTGTGGTTTTCGTCTCCGTAACTTTCATTTTCGATCGTTTCGTCGTGTTTTCTGATTTCTTCCTTAGGATCGTCGATTTCGAAGTATGTCATTCGTGACGGGCTTCATAACAGTCTTATCTTACTGTTAGATCAAGCCTAGGAGTCTTAGGAATCGATCCCGGGGCCCCGCGCTCCGTATCGGAACTTTTGGTGCTCATTAGCCGGTGTAAGAAGGGGCACCGACCGACTAGATGACGATCCAGTCGGTCGGCAATCCTTCTTGGACCGACTAGTTGGCTTTCTAAATGATTCATGAGTTACTGTTTATCATTAGTCGGTCTAAGAACGTTGGTTGACCGACTAGGTTGCAAACTAGTCGGTCAGCAATGCTTCTTTAACCGACTAACTCATCATCTAAATTTTAGTATCAGTACTGTTCACTCTTAGTCGGTCTAAGAACGTTCACCGACCGACTAGATGCCAAACTAGTCGGTCAGTAGTTGTTCATCGACCGACTAAATCTAAATCCTATTTTCGTTCAGGAGTTACTGTTTACACTTAGTCGGTCTGCGTTGGTCGACCGACCGACTAGTTTCCAAACTAGTCGGTCAGTGGTTGCTCTTTGACCGACTAATCTGTGTTAAAACCCTAATTTCTGGGCAGCCGCCAGCCCATCCTATTTAAACCCCTCCCAAACGTTTTCTTCTTCCTCCACTCGACCCAAAACCCTAGTTTCTCCCCCATTGAGCCCCCTTCTTCCCCAAACCCTTATTCCTTCATTCCAAGCCCTAAATCCATCATCCAAACCATCTATCAACTCATTCTACCTCTCATCTTCCTCAAAATCTCATCAAATCCCCAAAATCCCCCAAAACCCCTAGTTCTCCAAACTTCTCCATTCGTTTCCAGATCTGGTCCCTAGGTTCTCCGGAGTGTTTCTTTCGCCTCCTCACGGTAAGAAATCGATCTCTTGATGTTTTCATAACCTATTGGTATTTTTATGAAACCCTAATGAATGAATGTTGTTTTGGTGATTGTTTCCCCTTAACAGCGATTTCCCCGTAGATTAGCATCCGCGAGACGAACCTTCGTGATCGTCATCCCCGGTGCTAGGCAAGTGAAACTTGCCACTTAGGGTTTAGGCCATGTTTTAGGCCATTTGCTTGTTGTAGGCGTAAAATAGGCTAGGCGACGAAATGATACTCGCCTAGGCGCAAATTGGGGAACTAGCTTGACAACGAAGCTAGTTCCGACATTTAGCATGTTGCACAATTACCATGTCATGTTTACTTTCCATTAACGGTACGCAAATTAATTGTCATGTCATTGCATCCTTTAAGTATTTCCGTGATTGCGTAGCTTCGCTACAATGCTTGTGTTCCTGGCTCGTGTTCCAGAAGCGGGCCATGTGTTGGTTGATAGCCAATGCCCGAATTGCTTGTTTCCGGCTAGGTGCACCCCTACGCCAATTGTTTATGAATCGTGAACTAGAATGCGAGCTCATGTGCGGGGCAACCCGGCTCATTTACTGAGCTCGTGTGCGGGGACCCTGGCTCGATTACTTGTGGGTATTGGGGGTAAGAGTTAAGCGGCCAATCAACTGGGAGTCTGCCCGATCAGCAACTGCAGTGGTAAGGCGTAAACTCTGGGTTTTGGGGTAGTGTTAAGCGGCCAATCGGCGTGAATGTTATACCATTCAGCCGTAAGGCGTAAACATCTACAAACAACAGTGAACCGTGAATAGTGAATTGATTGAGATTGTTAGTAGCTTGGCTACTCTTGTCTTGTCCCGTTAATTGTTCTCTTGTACTTATTGTCTCGCCATGCCTTGCTCGTGCACTCATGTTATAACTGCCATGTCATGCATACTAAACTGCTAGGTTGCTAGTTGCCTTACTTTCAGTTTCCTTGCCCAAGTCTTTTAGACTTGCTGACATATGCCCCTTTACTCTTTTGGGCGACACATGTTAGATCCTGAGCCTGAGTACCTTGTTGAGGACGAGGTGTCTGCTGACGCCGAGCCCGAGCTTGTGTTTGGCAGGGAGTACGTGGACACCGGGGACCAGTCCTAGTGTTTTCGTTGTGTTTCCCTTTTTATTTAGACTGCTGTTCTGTTGTCGGTGCGTGGCACCTATACTTTGTTATGTTGTTGGTTTTGTTGGCCTTGTTCTGGGCCTTTAGACTCTTTCTTTTAGCATGGTGGCTTTTCTGGATGTTGGACTTATCTTTCATGTTGGACAATTTATGAGATATGAGAATTTTATTTCTGTCTCTCCTTTTATTATTATTGTTGCTCCGTTTGTGGTTACATGGACCTGCTTATGTTTTATTGACGCTTATCGGGTTTGGGGCCTCACAGCTCCACTCTCGAGCGGACCTTTTCGCGTCTCGCCTCCATTTTAGGGAAGCGGGTCGTGACAATATGAAATCCTTAGATTTAATTAGGGTTATTTGGAATTCGAATTAATTAGTGCTAAGTAGATTAGAAAGTGATTGGTGAAAAGGTTGGTCTAGCGGTGTCTGATAATTATAAGAAAAATACCGGGACGACTGTGTTGACGAGAGGGTCGAGACTACGATGATCGGTCATGGGCTAGGTTCATGAAAAATGGAACTAAAAATAAAGAGGTCAAACGACGAAGTCTAAAGTTACGACACCCCTTCGAACAAAGCTGTTTTGTGGAAGAATGAGCCGTGAAATGACGTTCACGAAAAATTTCACAAATAAGTACTCTCTCAGAGGGTCACAACGATATATAACTTCGTGCGTTTGGGACACAAGAGAAGGTCACAAAAATACATGTACGAACAAGAAGGTATGCACACGAAAAACATACGGTTGAAAAGCGACCGTTACAAACACCATATTTTTTCAAGACCCTAAATCTCAAATATGATATTTTTATCGGGAGTAGCAGTCTGAAGGCAGATCCTCGGACATCTGATGTGTATGTTTTTCTTTAGGCCGACGCCCACTGAAATCTTATACGTCTAATAGCTTATGTCCAGACGTCTAATCCATTTCCAATCGTCTGAGAACTATTCTCCATTCGGCTAAGTCCAGGGGCGGAACTAGATTCATGGTGCCATGTTCAGTTGCCCAGGGCAAAATGATGCAAAAAAATTTTATGTATATACTTCTTTCTGATTGGATTGATACTCAGGAATACTCAAATACATTAAGTAGAATCCATTACTTAAGAAACCAATGTGATACTTTGTCCAAGTGGGTTAGGGCGCAAGATTTAGGCTCTTTGTTTGATATGGTGCCAGTTCAAATCACTTTCCCGACGATTTAATTTTATTTTTATAATTTAAGTTCAACTCTTTGCTATTTCGATTTATGTTCAACTTTTGTCATATTTAAGGTTTTGATATGCATATTTATTAATTGTCATTAAAACTATTTATACTTTTGCCTTTTTAATATTTTAAGAGATTTAATATACATGTGTTTTATTGTTTATACCTACATTGTTATAAAAAGAGCTAATTTCAAATTTTTACTTAGTAAAATTTTCTATTAATTTTAAGCATATCAAATTTTCAATCTCTGTTGGCATTTGTTTTTCAGCCAAAACTAAGTGAACTAAAGTTGCAGAGTGCATTCATTGCCAATTGGTTGTGTATTTTTTTATTAGGATAATTGCATAGCATGTATGATTCGTTGAAAGCAAAAAAAACATTTTAAAGTAAAATTTGATTTAGTACTCCAAATTTTATACCATATATGATAACATTGAATCACTTCTTTACTTAAATATGTTTGATATCATGCAATTGTCAAATGAATTCTAACAATTATTTCATTCATTACTACTTCGCATTGTTTATCAATTTTCGATACATACTACTATATTAATTTTTAGGGTTTTTAGCATATTTGTCCTTTAAATCTTGCGTATTTTGATATCTGTCCCTCAAATCTTCATATTTGCCCTCAAGTCCCTCAAAAGTTAGTATTTAACCTTAATAGTCCCTCTCACTAACTATCTGTTAAAATCTTAACGGAAATGAGAATATTCCGTTAGTATTTAACCTTAATTTGCCCTCAAGTCCCTCAAAAGTTAGTATTTAATCTTAATAGTCCCTTAAATTTTGAACGTTAACCTTAATAGTCCCTTAATTTAACGGAATATTCTCATTTCCGTTAAGATTTTAACAGATAGTTAGTGAGAGTGACTATTAAGGTTAAATACTAACTTTTGAGGGACTTGAGGGCAATTATGAATATTTAAGGGACGGATATCAAAATACGCAAGATTTAAGGGACGAATATGCTAAAAACCCTAATTTTTAAAGCTAAAATGTCTCCAAATAGAATGAAAATTTTGTTTTCATTTTATTTCGAAAAACATGTTATTGAAGTCTTAAGTAATGAATATCATTCAAAGTCAATAATAGATGATACTTTTCTATCAGTTTTGATAGAGTAAGTTGATAGAGTTTGATGAAGATAGACACTAGCTTTGTGTGTGTGTGTGTGTGTGTGTGTGTGTGTGTGTCATATTTTGAATATATGATGGACACTATTTGTTGATATTATCAAGATATAATAAAAAAAATTAGGTTTACTTTTTTTTGATAATTTATAAAGAATTTATTCTTTTTTTGATACAACAGAAAGTAAGAATTTATTCTTTACATCACCTTTATGTTTGCCCAGGTCAAAAATAATTCCTGGTTACGCCACTGGCCAAGTCAGTTGGTTTAGATTTTCCAAAAGTTGGGTAGTCACTGGCCTCCTTGTTCAGACGTCTAATGCCTTGTTATCAGACATCTCAACAGTGATCCATGCATCTGAAAACCATTCTCCAGCCGTCTGGAATATATCATTACAATGCATTTAATGCTACTTCAACTGTGACCTAGCTGTCTGGAAACCCTTCTACAGCCATCTGATTTTTTCTGGATCTAACCAATATAAATCAGTTGCAGCATTTAATGCTAGTCAATTTTCTTGGGTTTTGGTCTATTCTTTAAGCTGTATTTAAGTTAAAAGTGAGGGAACAGTTAAGGACTCTTGATACCATAGTCAATTGATATTCAAATCTCATTAACTCTCCTCTTCTCCAAAACTGCTCAAACTCTCTTCTTATTCATTAATGCTCTCATTCAAAATAAGAATTACATTGCTTGATCATCATTTAACACAATAGTTCATTCATTCCTTTAAACAATTACTTCTAGCTCGTTTATCCTTACATCACAACCTTGATCAGGATAATAACAATTACAACAATGCACTTTTACACTGATACATAACACAACTTTAGCAATATCATCCCTCAATCCCCCCCCAGATCCTTTTCGAATTTGATTACTCATTATGCAAGCCATCCACCAATTCAAAGAAACCACCAATTCAAAGAAACCACAACTTCTGTCAACAGAAATCTTGTATCTTGTACAGCCACGGAACAGAAACCCATTGTTTTCACCCTTCATACATATCACTACTTTGCATGGAAACACACAAAAGCTATTCTTGGGAGTGCACATCTGATCATCACCATGGAGTCCAATTGAAGAGCTTAAGCTATCATAAGATATTGTCATTTTTTGAGTATCGTTTGATGGTGAAAATGTTGATTTCATGGTTGATTTGAATTTGGGGATCCTTTGTGTTTGGTGGTGGTGGTTTGGAGGGGGGGGCGCAATGAATGGAATCTTTTGTGGGATAGAGGGAGAGATCAATGAGAGAGAGGGAGAACAACTGCAGCTGCAGCCAATCATGAACAGGGGCATGCTTACTTTTTGGGAGTGGAGGTGTAGAGAAATGTCAGCGAAAATGAGACATGCCCGTTCATATAGAAGGAATTTTTTTGAGCAAATCTAAACTTCATTGCATTGTGTTCTGCAGCAGCTTGTTTTTTAGGCTGACTTTTTGAGCAGATATGGGGTGAAGTCTTAATTTTTGAGTAGCTTTTGATGCTTAATTTTATGTGGGGGAAGCTTGATTTTTTTCAGCAGATGCTTGCTGTTTTTAATGGGTTCCTTTTTATAATCGTTGAAATTGAGACGTTGGAAAAATGAGAGAAGAAAAGAGGCATGTGTATAACGAGAATTTCATGTTTTCTGTTAGATTTAACACGGTTTTACCACATGGACTCTTTTCCAGTGAGTTATATGAATATGTGAACATAATCGTAAATGTTATGATTTAGAAGACTCTTTCCAATTTAGACGTAGCCCGAGAACCATGTTTTAGAAGAACCAAAAAAAAAAAAGATTTTACATTGACATCAGGTGGGCCCCCACCCGCGAACGCGTAAAGAAGCTCCAAATCAAAACCGTTACGTCGGAAGGATTTTTAGCCGTTACCGTTACCGTTTCCTCTTGCGACGCCGCACCGCCGTTGGCATCGCTCAATCTCCGTCCTTCCTCCGATCCGAGTCTGATCCGATCGGAGCCCGAGCCCGATTCCGAGCCGATGAACAAGACGATGAGCAGACGGCGACATTTTCCTCGCTCCAAATTCTCGATTCCACGCCCATCCATCGTCTCTTTCCTCATTCTATTATCCATTCCTGGTAAGTGGTAACCACTGGAAATCTCAATCCAGAGCGTCCTTCTTATGTTTTGTGTATTGTGTTGGATTTTATTTTTCTGCCCATAAACTGTTTGATTAAACGCCTTGATCCATGTCGGAGTCTCTCTTGTTTGCTCATCTATGAAAGTTAACATCGATGCCATATTGACACTTTCTTGGCTTCATCTACAAGTAATGGTTTGTAAACTGTTGATGGGTAAATTTGTCGAACAGTGAGATGGAGCTGACGAGGACGCCTCCGATGACACAGCGCTTCGTCGGCTGGGGAGTGAGACCCAAGGATGGTGGAATCCGGGTCAAGGAGAGCTAGGTCCGAGCCATAGAGCCGAAATCCGACCTAACTACAAGATGTTCCGAGCTATCTGCTGAGTTGACTGTCGAGCTATATGCGGAACAGACGGGGTCAGATCTAGGTTCCGACCCAAATCTCATTCGATGCTTAAGTCAGTAAGAGACTTAATTGAGGCTCAGGGCAGCCAAGGTCAACCTATTGGGAGATCGTCTTGGTACTGTCACACCGAGTTATGGAGGAAGAAATATAAAGTGGAAATAAGAGCATGAGTTGTCAGAGTACCTAGTGTTTAGTATCTCTTGATCTTGTCCCCAATCCCATCGTTGTTTGGACTACTTATAGATAGCATTGTCCCCTCAGTGTCGTTAGTAGATAACGACTCTACTGTTATGGTGGCATGATTGACACTGAAAAATAGGCGTAACTGCTGTCCATTTACACCACCATTAATAACAAGCCCACCATAACCACCCCTTAAGGCTCGAAACCTCAACGGACAAAATGTGGCTTAAGCATTTTTCCTTTTATGAGGACTTATTGGGCCTTTGGGCCAAGGCTGGGCGCTCTTGGTGGGCTTCTTCATTCGGGTGACATAGCACCTTTTTTCGGTTCGTGGGCCAGTTGAATGTATTAACAATGCCACCCATCGCTTGAGCTCAGACGAAGCATCGGTTAAGGTCGAATGATGCGATGTCTCATTAAATAGGAACGACAGTCGTAGCGGGTGTTTTTTATTTTGACCGCCAAAATCCACGCACCTCTGATTCGACCGTAGCGTTGGTATGAGGCTAGGAGTATGTACACCCCATAAATCATTGACACATGCTCCCTGATCAGATGGTTGGGAACCGATCGTATGTAGATAATCTCCTGTATAAGTAAGGAAGAAAGGATGAGGACCGATCGTGTGAACTTTCTCGTTTGAACGCTCAGAGAGAAATCATTTGCTTTCTCCATTGTTTTCATTCCCGTTTGAAGATCTTCTTCATGGCATCTTTTTCAACATCTGAATGTACTGAGCAGTGGGATGAGATGGAAAGAGCCAAGTTGGCTTCGACCCAGATCTCTCGTCTCGATGATCCCTCAGATATGGATGAGGCCCGAGTTGATGTTGATCCTTCAGAGCAGGCTATTGAGGAAGAGGAAAGCATGTCTCTTATTTTTATCAACCACGAGGCTTTGATTTTCCAAGATAATAAGCGGAAGCCCACGGGGCTTGGAAGAGCTTTTGCTTCGGATGACTAGTGCTTCCTCCAACAACATGTATCGTTCTGATCTAGTGAGGAGGTGGTCGAGGTCACGCGGCTATCGCTGGTGCAGTATCACCAAATCTTTACAGTGGATTCGTTTCGTGAGAGCTGCAATGACGGTCTCGTTGTTGCAGCCCTCGACGTTCAGCCTCCCATTGTTGAAACATGTGAAGAAGTCCCTCAACGTTTCTCATTCTATCCGCTCCAAAGTGAACATGTGGGATGAGCTTCGTTTCCGTCTACGTCCCGTCATGAACTGCTGGTAGAAAACTTGGGATAAGCTCTCAAAAGACCCAATGCTACGATTGGGCAACACGTAGTATCATTCATACGTCGCCTTGATTAGCATTATGTGGAAGGATTGGCACATGCAAGGTTCGTCTGCCCCGTGTATCTCCATCACACACTTGTATTTTCGGAAGTGCTCACAAGGGTCGCCCGTACCATCATACTTGTCTAGGGGAGGCAGCTTGAATTTTGGCAATCGTGGTGCCGAGGTGATGTTCTTCTTCAATGGGTCACGCTCGTCCTCCTAACTGGAGGACGGAGAATTGGGACACTGTATGTCGCCGTGACATTTAGTCCAGCGACAGGTAGAGGCGTTGGACGAATCGACTGGATTTCCTCCTGAATTATTGGGGGAGCTGAGAGGATTGTCTCCTCGGCCTTTTCGCTTGTGCCTGGATTTGGACTTTTGGGATGGACTGCGACGGCGGTCCTGAATGTGGTGGGCCTTTGCACGTCGCTATGAGTAGGGTAGCTGGAAGCTCCTCCATTGGTAGAAGGTCCGAGCCCTTGGGCCCGGCAGAGCGATTGTTGCCATCCCTCTCTCCTCCACGACCTTCGTCGACGTTGTTGACTTCAGGCCTCTGTCGAGGCAGGGGAGTAGCGTTGGTTACGAGGATGACTTGTCGCTCCAAGTTCGGTTAACCATCCCTCTGGTTCCTTGGTGTGAACTGTTGCCCGGCGGCCCCTTGCGACAGTTGGTGCGCTTGTTGCTTTATGACGGTGATCAACGCCTGGATGCATTGACCTCTTGCGAGAATGTTTGGAATTGCTCCAGCGTGACTAGATGCGGCTTGGCATTGACCTCTTGCGAGAATGTTTGGAATTGCTCTAGCGTGACCAGATGCGGCTCTGGCTTCCCTTGGGAAGAAGAAGAACCAGAATCTTCTTCGATGAGTATGGCATCATGGTCCCTGCTAAAGAATGGTCCCGTAGACCCTTGGTTTGTGGGTTGAGTTGACATTGTTGTTGACAGGAAAGTTAACTCAGTTTTCCATAGACATCGCCAACTGTTGACGGATAAATTCGTTGAACAGTGCGGTGGAGCTGACGAGGACACCTTTGGTGACGTGATGCTTCGTCGGTTGGGAAGTGGGACACGAGGACGGAGGAATCCGGGTCAAGGAGAGCTAGTTCCAAGCTATAGAGCTGAAACCCGACTTAACTCCAAGCTGTTTCGAGCTATCTGCTGAGCTATCTACAGCACAGACAAATCGTTAGTGGGTTCGGATCTGGGTTCCGATCCAAATCCACTCGGATGCTTAAGTCAGTAAGAGACTTAAAGAAGGTTCGGATCAGCCAGTGTCAACCTATTTGGAGATTGTCTTAGCACTGTCACACTGAGCTATGTAGAAAGAAATATAAAGTGGAAGTAAGAGCATGAGTTATCAGAGTACCTAGTGCTTAGTATCTCTTAAGCTTGTCCCCATTCCCATTGTCGTTTGGACTACTTATAGATGGAGTTGTCCACTCAATGCCGTTAGTAGATAACTGCTATACTGTAATGATGGCATGATTGTCCCTGAAAAATAGATGTAAGTGATGTCCACTTACCCCATTATTAATATCAAGCCCACCATTAACCACAAATTAAGGCTCGGAAGCTCAATGTGCAGAACGTGGCTTGGTTTTGATTGGGTAAGCATTTTTCCTTCTATGAGGACTTTTCGGGCCTTTGTGCCAAGGCTGGGCGCTCTTGGTGGGCTTCTTCATTCGGGTGATATAGCCACTTTCTCTGCTTTGTGTACCGGTCCAATGTATTAACAAAAAACGAACAAGTTTTCTATCATCTTTGTGACGCACAATGAAGCGTTGAAGCTAGTGAGACTCTAGTAACTAGTTTTAGCATTCTTACTTGTGTGGAGGTGCTTATCGTGCTTGCCCAATAGTCAAAAGTTGCCTCTATAAGATATGTTTGGTTCCATGTAGCACATCCACTTTTATCATGAAGCAGCGGCGTGTCGGATTCGTATACACATATCCTAAGTATTTTAAATCATTTTCCAGGCATGGAACCTAAGACCATCCATACTCACAACCGATGTTGGACTATTGTTCACATCCCAACAATCCTCCCCTCGAGCAAAGGCTCATATCGAGCCTCCCTTTGAATGATCATCCAGCTGTCTTGCTCCATCTAGACAGTGGTCACGAGCCTATTACTCTTTCAATCAGTTAGGCACCAAATCATCCAACCGATTAACACCAACTCCGGCTTCTACTGCGATGTGGCGCATGCCTTACGTGAAGCCTAAAGTAGCTCCATACTCGATCACCATGTGTAGGGTGGAGTATAAGAGGCCACACACACGTAATAAAGGATTGACTTTACCAGTTACCAAGGGAGCATCAACCGGTTAACCGAACAACTTAGAGCTCCGCCGACTTTTTCAATAGAGCACACTGCATATCATTGAATCATTCACAATGGAGCCTGCTATCTTGAGTGAGGAATCCAGAGGATCAAACAACATCGGGAGTGTTGGATTTTGTAGATGGCATGCTAAACACTAGAGGGGGTGGGTGATTAGTGTTTCTAAAAATCAAGCACAAATAAAACTCTAAACACTCTAATTTAGCCTAAGTAACTCGAGAGAGTTACCTCCTCAAGAACTTAATCGACACACAATCAAATACTTGCAAGAATTAAAGTTAATTTGCACAGTGGAATAAAGATCACAATTTGCAAGATAAAGAGAAGCAACAATCGCACACACAATATGATTTATCTTTTGGTTACTCACCATGGGCTACTCCAGTTCCCAACCTCCTTGTTGGGATATTCCATTGACCAACTTTTCTTAATCAAGAGAGCGAATGCCTCACAAAAGGGGGCTTCCAACTACAATTGCTTAGCTTCACTTATTAGGGCTTTTAATACAATAACTCAACCCAACTTCTTCTCCAAAGAGGACCTCACAACACTTGAGGCTTTTACTCAACAACCAACCAACACAATGAACACCAAACTTACCTCAACACGATATGGTTTTACAAACCTTTCTTGTTGATTGAAACTCTTACAAATGCATATAGCCAATTGATGAAGCTTTTGTTGTGAAGTGTAAATGGCTAAGGAAAATCTTTGATCTCAAAATAATGAAGATTAAAATAAGAGAGATCAAGAAGAAAACCCAATTGGAATCTCTACAAGCACACTGTAGTCAGAAGATTTTCAATTAATCAAATCAAAAACTTTAGAAAATTTAGAAGTAATGCATTGGAAATTTTTTGAGAGCTTTTGAGAATTTTTGAGAGCTTTTAAAACACTGAAAATATGGTACTTGTTCGTGAAGTTATAATACCTCAATATGTTTTTAAATCCTATCAAGCTTTTAAAAACTTTTAATACACTAAACATAATATCATGTATACTAGCAGTTAAATAAAGCAACGAACCAATCATACCTCGACATGTTCTTTGATCTACCTTCTCACCATTCTCATCTTTATCCAAAACTAGCACATTAGAATTAATTTTCTATAGTGATTCTGATTATATTCTAGTTGCAAAACCACCAAAAAAGTACTAGTGGAACATGTCGCTTCCATGGACATTCCCTAGTCTCGTGCTTTAGCAAGAAGCAAAATTATGTTTCACTCTCTACTTCCGAGACAGAATATATTGCTGTCAGATTTGCTTGTGCGCAAGTTCTTTGAATGAAACAAGCCCTAGCTGAGTATGGTATGAAGTGTTCTACTAGTGTGATTTATTGTGATAACAAGAGTGCAATCAATTTTACTAAGAATTCTGTTTTGCACCCTTGGATTAAACACATTGATATTAGGTATAGATTCATTGATGATCATTGCACAAAGAAAGATATTGCTCTTCAATATATTTCTACCGATCATCAAGTAACTGATATTCTCACTAAGGCTCTCAAAAGTGATTCTTTCATTGACTTGAGAAGAGACCTTATCATTAGTGAGGAGGAGCTAAATTAATCTCATTTGTTCGTGTCATATCCTTTCTTCATAGATCACATTATTCATATTGTTCTTATTATTGGTCATTGCTAACCCTTTTTATAAGCTTTTTGATTTTGTCCAAAGGGAGAGAAGAGAATGTAAATGTGACTCATTGGGGTATTTATTTCTTTTGAAAATCATGTCAAAGGGGGAGAATAAGGTAAATTTTATTTTTATGTGTATGACGCATTGTTGCACACTCACATTGTGTCACTTTGATTAAATTATGATATATATGCTTTGAAGTTACTTAGCTATCAGTAGCAGTAATACAGGGGAGTAATATCTCCATAGCAATCATGCATTTGTGAAGGAGGGGTATGTATCTAAATTTTTGTAACTTCATAATTTTAATCAAATTGTTTGTCATCGTCAAAAGTGGGGAAATTATTGGTTATTGCAACGCGGCTAAGTTGATTTTGATGGCTAACCAAACAATTAGCGTTACTAATTATATTTTGAAATGCTTTTGTGAGTATATGTTTAATATCAACAGCGGTCAACTCAAGAATGAAGATTAACGAAGATATGGAACTTAAGCTTGATGAAGAGTCAATGGACTTAGAGCTTACAATGGAGATCATACGTTCAAGCCAAAGACTCAAGGAGTGTAGACTTCAAGACAATGAACTCAAGCTCAAAGGAATGCATCAAGATCACTAGATTGAGTGAGTGATGTATTTTAATTCATCTTTTGTCTTAGAATGTAAAGGTCAATGGTTGAAGCTTGCACACGCACAAATGATTTTTAAACTTCAAGATTTATCTTATAATGTTTTGAAATTATTTTGAAAATATTGTCGACGTCAATTACTAATGATCGACTAAGACATAAATTGTTGGATCCTTCTTGTAAAAAATAGGGAAATTCTTGACTGTTCTAGACTTGATCGAATCATATCCAATGGTCATTCGAATTTCATGTATCCTTCAATTCTCCAAGAGAATTCTGATTTCTCGACGAAAAGGCGAAGAAATAGATTTCTCATCCCATTACAATATGAAGGATTTCATAAAATAATGCGATTTACGTATTAATTGGATATTTTTTCTTTTGAATATTTTCCAAATATCCTTCTGTGATTCCGTTCTTTTATTTTTATCATCACAAGTTATAACTATTTTTTTCTTGTCTTTTTATATATTTCTAGTCATTTGAGCAAAGTTTTCCATGTATTAGCAGAATAGCCGCTACAATTTGCATTGTAGCCGACTACTTTGTTAAGGAAAACACGTGTTTCACTCTGTTGCTCAAAATAGCCGACTACTGTAGTCGAAGTAGTTGACTACGGTAAAAGCAATAGCTGACTATTCCCACTATAATAGTCGACTATTCTGCTCTAAAGATAGTTCTCCGTGATTTACACTGGGCTGTCTTAAGAGACATTGTAAGGACATTTCGGGAGGATTTTTTAACGGTTTTTCATGTCCTATTTAAGGGGACTTGGATGAGAATGTTTGGCACGAATTTTGCATACTTTTTCAGTGTTTTAAAAGCTATTAAAATATGATTAGTAACGGTAATTATTTGCTTAATCATCAAAACTAACTTAGAGGTGTTGCAATAACCAACAGAGAGTACATGGTCTGGCTCTGACAACATGTTAATTTTTATAATATGGCTCACAAATCTCCATATTGGTATAAAATCTCCATATTGGTATAATATTGTCCAATTGAGCCCACTGCCTAATTGGTTTTGCTATTGGGGTTTCCACCAAAAGGCATCTTACCAACGGAGATTTCTACCTTATTATAAACCCAAGACCCTCCCTACTCACAATCGATGTGAGACTATTGTTCACATCCCAACACACGTCATGTTGCCATGTTGATGCATGAACATTGACATGCTTAAATATTGAAATGAGGGCGATCAAGTGAGTCAAAGATTTATAGTTTAGTACTAGTAAGACAAGTCGTGGTTTCGTACGAAATGCCGTTGTCAAGGATGCCCAATGCTCTTGTTTTTTGGTCGTTGCTTGGAGGAGGATGGGTATCTATGTATGCTTGCTAGTTCTGATGACAGTGAAAGAAAACTTACTGTGCTTGCAAGGCTGAGACATGAACACAAATCCACACTCGATTAGGTAAAAGAGAAGCTAGATATTGATACCTTCTTTCACGAATTGGTTCCCAAAATTTCAGGTATAAGCAACACTCTTTCTTGCCTAATTACTAGGACAAAATCTTCACAAAGATTCAAGCACCACTTTAGGCAGGGACGGAGCCTGAAAAATCATTTTTGTTTTGCATTGTTTTATTTTTTGTTTTGGGTTTTTTTTTGGGGGGGGGGGAGGGTTGGAAAATACAAAGCAATCTTCTATATTCAATAAATAGAGAAAAATTAAGTTCTAATACAATTCGACTTTCTTGATCCTGCATTTAAAGTAAGCATCTGTTTTAGATGATTTACCCATTATCACCTAACAATTCAAGATTTTTTAAAAACAAGTTTAAATTTTATAATCTATGAATGCCAAGCTTCAAAACTAGATCGACACCAATACGTATCGGCGTATCCTATTAATTTTTCAGAATGGTGATTTGACGCTATAGCCAAATTAACAAACATGTTGATATCACTTCATTATCGCTAAAGCACATTAGACATCAGACGATTTTAAGTATGTATTGACCAAATGTGTAATACATACCTGAAACCATCCGATACATGTGTTCCAAGGAAGCAAAATAAAAGTTGGGAGAGAAGAAGGCAAGTGTATGGATTGCTTCTACCATCTCACTCCCTTGACCACCTATGCATACATATTCTCCTTTCGTAGCGTTAAAATTACTGGTGAATTGACTTTTGCAGATGAGAATAATGGGTATCATATGACAATGAAGGCTTAGCCTCATATACCAAGACACAAAAAAGTGGGTGGTACAACAAGTATAAGCCCAACATGGACTTGTATTTCCCCACTTTTGTGTCTTGGTATATGAGGCTAAGCCTCTATTGTCATATGATACCCCATTATTCTCTTTGTAGAGATAGAATTCTTATTTCAATTTCAAGTTGCTTACAACTTTTGCTCACCCTATATGAATTGGTGCAAAATCAATCAATATTCATAGAAGTTGTGAACTGTTGACTAAAGAACATGTGAAAATAAATTTAATTAATATAGATTTTTAATTTTTAACTATTATTATTATATAACATCCTATATGTAAAATTGGATACCTTCGATACACTTCCCCCAAAACTCCCGATACTACCTATATTATAAACCACTAGCCGTTACTAATACCGAGTTTTCAAACATGAATAAATACTAAAATTTTGCTATGACATAAACATGAACAATACTAAATTGCTAATTACTAAGAACATATTATGGTGTAAAAGCTACAAGTTCACTAGCAATCCTAAGGACCATACAAGGATTATGTCTACATATTATTGTCAATACAAAAATCCAAATCTTTATTCAAATCAAATTGCAAATTTGATGTGGATCTTACCATCCATGGTAATACCGAAAAAAAATGGGTAAACTCCTCCGAATGGAAATTCAATGGGGTTCATGGAGAGAGATCATGGATACTATATGAACCCCACAAATAACTCAAGTTATCCTAGTAGGGGAGCATTCTGTCTTAAAGGCAAGTGCCCACGCAAGCAGGTATTATTGACATTGATGACTAAACAAGGATAACTAAGCAAAAAAAGAAATATTAGCTAGTAATCGACAATTAACAATACAAATACAAGCACAATATATCAACATGAGCAAAAAGATCTTTTTAATAGAATTAAAATCAAACACCATTGAATTAATTGATGCAAATAGATTAATCCAAATATCAATAAATTATAAAAATTTAAAACCTACTAGATAGACCTCCTTGTTTTCCCCATATACCAAATTGCTTTCGAAAATAACTTTGCCTGATCCATCATACGACATGAAGATCCAAATTCTCCAAGTTCCAAACATTTCATCCTTGGTTTCTCTATTTTACAATTGCAGGTTAGGACGGAACGCGTGAAATATTTAAAACCTAGTCTAATGTAATCTTATGTAGGTTTCCTAATTGACAAAGAAACCAACATGTAAGCCTACTTAGGTTTTCTAACTGATATGGAAACTGGGACCCATCACTTTGAACTTCGATCTCTGATTTCCCTTAATTCTTTGGGGTTATGAGGAAAAATGGTATTTCGAAATGCAGCGTATTAGGCTCTGCGTGCCAGATTACATGACAGTGGGGTTTGGGAGAACAAGCTAGGTCTGTGTGCTTATAAACTAGGCTTTGGTGGGACAAACATTCTTCTCCTCAATCTATTTATAGGTAATTTTAATTTAGTTAAGTAGTTTACCAAAGATCGAATATAGGAGAAATATAGTTCTAAATACATATAGCTATTAGTTTCATGTGCTGGCTGCTCTGGCCCTTGTCCCACTCAAGGATTGTTGGCGATTGGATCTTTTTTAAGAGGGGAAGGTCTGATTGAATCATGTGGTCAACATTAATGAATAAAAGTATCGATCAATGGAGCTTGTTCCAATGCTCTTCAAGCTTGGCCGGAATTACTGGCATGATCCCAGATTCATAACTTCAATGTAACTAAACCCGGCTGGGGTTGGGTTATGGAAATTCCTAGCATTGTTAATATTTTTCTTATAATTTTATATAAATCAACATGCCTTGCTTGTCCTTGGATGACCGGGTAAATGTCGATGAGGATGCATGTCTTGTGGCATCAACATTGACTGCGAAGTGAGTACTTGGAAGTTGGATGAGGTTGCCATGGCTGTTGTTCCAAATTTGTTTCAGGTTGTAGTGAAAGAGATGTGACTGAGTGGTGGTTGAGTCATAGTTATAAGCTAAGCACTTTGCGAGAATAACATCAACTGTTAATTTCACATCCGAAAAGATGAGATTACATGTTGCCTTTCAAACTTCCCATGCCATGTGTATTAGGAATCCAGTAGGCACATGCAGCAACTGATTAGCGTGGCTGCTAAATACTGCTTGGAGATGATCACAATATCCGAACCTAGCAGTATGTAGACATACATTTGGATGATTCCAAGAAGAAGAATGTGTGAGGTGTTCTCACAATAGGCATCACATGCATAGCAGCACGCACTCGGGCTCCAGATGACCGAAGTCCTACATGCATACGTATGCACTGTGTTGAATAAGCAGGCCACAAAAGTGCTTGATGCAGGGCACTAGCAACTTGTTGTTCCACACGCTGACGAGAGATTGTATATTAGGTTGTCAGGTGTAACAAGGCTGAAGTATGAGAAGAATGATTAATAACATAAAAGCAACTTTTAAAGCTGAAATTTCCATGTACCGTACGATTCCAAAAGTTGTCTGTGCTTTGTAAGTGCTTGCATTCTAGGCATTTGCAAGAAAGCTTATTTAACAATTGTGGATTATGCAACCTTCATTTTAGGAGCAAAATATAAATGTAAACGGACATGCTTGAAAATAATGTAATATGCTAATTTTATAGAAAGACTAGTCATTACCCGTGCCCGCGGGCACGGTTCACTTAAGATTTTCCCCCGCGAAATCTTTGTTCTCTAAAAAATTATTTCCACAACCAAAATTTAAAAGAACAACAAATTAGCGTAAAAAGTATTTAGCGGTACGGGTGCCTTCGACACAGAACAACAAATTCGGTGCAGGCGCCTTCGAGCGGAACAACAAATTAGCGTAAAAATTTTAGCGGGTACCTCCAGTGCGGGCGCGGTTTACTTAAGATTTTCTCTCCCGAAACTTTGTTCCCCAAAAAATTATTTCCACAGCCAAAATTTAACAGAGAAACAAATTAGCGTAAAAATATTTAGCGGCACGGGCATCTTCGACACAGAACAACAAATTCGACGTGAGCGCCTTCGGCACGGAACAACAAATTAGCGTAAAAAAATTCAGAGGGCGCCCTAATAATGACGTTATGTGGGGCCCTGTGTGAGTGTATTAATTACGACGTTCTGTTATCCTATTTGTGAGTGTATTATTTTCTTCTCGATGAAGTCAAATGCTCGGATAGATAAGGATGATTTGAATATGCAACATATAATTCATTGATAATATTACTTTTCCTTATTTTTGTTATAAATATTGTAAATTAAATCACGTATATGCATGGTTGTTGAACTTCCAAGACCTCTTAGATTTCAAGATATCGAATTTCACAAAATTAAATGAAGATTTATTTCTCCAAAAGTTCCCCCCAATACAAAAGCTCTCTCCTAAAATTTTCACAAACTCTATCTCAACCGTTGATTTCCCAAGATTAAATCTCAACCAGCCTTCTATTAACCTATTTGTCCTAGTCAGCTTCTCCTAATCAGCCCTAGAATTCAAAAACCATTGTCAAATGTAATATAGATGCATTGGCATGTAAGGAGGTAAAGGGGCATGAATATAACATCTTCAATTTCAATCGTGTAAGGGTACATCTGCAAAGGCCTTGATATACATACATTCATTCATTCATACATCATGCGAAGGTATCATCTCGTAGGCGTGTTTACAAAACTCCTTTGCCTTGCCAATCATATCTTTTGGCAAAGCTTTGGATAGTTGATTAGTGTGAATATGTGGCGTTGAGTATAGTATAAAGGCTTGATTGCAAAAAGTATGTACCAGAAATGCATACATTATGACTCTTGAAATTCATCTGTTAGATCCACGTGTGTACTGTACTCCTACGATGGAATCCGTGCACAACCTTTTAGTTCGCATAGAAATATAGAGGATAACAGTTTGTTCAGCCACCCATATGTGTGCCAAACAGCTTCCAGAGACCAGTCATAATTCCTGGTATTTAACTGGGCTATCTGATCATTTTGTGCGGCAGTTCGAGTTACCACTATACAGATTATGTGATAACGTTTACTGCCCTAGTTAAGAGTGTTGTCGTTTGCTAGTATGCCAATGTTCAATATGTTATGATAACCAAATGATTTCATTTTCTGTTGCTTTGCATGTCTTGTTCATATGCATGTGTCAAAGTTCCTCGTTAACAGTCTACAATACTCTGATAACTTTTCAGACCAATGGAGGGACATTGAAATTTCAGTGAGAATCATAGCTGAGGAGGCCTCGCAGAAGTTTGAGAAAATTATATGTTCATCTGATTTGAGATTAACCCTTTACCGGCCAGTTCTAAATCTCAACTAACGCAACTACAAGGAGGATGCTTTGTCATGGAGATTCAATTTGACCATTAATTACTATCATATTAATGATTTGTCAGTCTATGCTCCAAGTCTTGGGTTGTGTTTTCTACTGATTAGTTGTGGTTGTACTTTTATCAAATGTATTTAGAATATATAGCTACATGAAATTTCCTTAAAAATCTATTCTTGCAGGAATATATTCATCAGAGATTATCACACTTGGCTCAATCCAAATTTTTAATTCTCATGAGTGGCTAGATCCAGAACCAACAGTTTATTTTTCCTGCCAAGGAGAGAACAAGACCATCTTGCCAGATGTAAAGGAGAAAGATTTTCTATACGCTTTCAAGGGAGAGGAATCTTGGCAGGTTCGTACTTACTATCTGCCATCGATAACTAAGAACTGATCACTTTAATGTTATACTCCCCTTGTGGTGTGTAGAATTTAGAGGATATCACCATTAAAACATGTAAAAACATGTAAAATAGTTATGAACAAACAGCTACAACTTCACTGGCCTAAGCATTCTCCTTTTGTTTTACAGTCTCCTTTCTGATAGTATCTGGGTTTTGATGTATCGAGCATCTGCATATTGCTATTAGAGATGCACCAACGTCGACACTCTGAACATCTCTTATTTTCGCAGCCTCTCACCGAGCTGCCAGAGAACAAATGCAAGCGATGTGGGTTGTACGAGTTGGACAAGGCTAAACCGGACGACGTGTTTGACGAGTGGGAGCTTTGCCGCGATGATTTCGTCGACGGGAGTTACGTGCATTTTAAGGAGAAAGAATTCAATGCAACATTTGTGTGTCCTACGTGCAGCATACCTGCCATCATCAGTGAGTAGCATCAGCAAATTTTCAGTTTACTAACGCTTCCTCTATTGTTCCTTTACTCCAAAATCACACAAGACAACAACAGCATTAGCAAAGAAAATGGATGAATGGAGAAAAAATTCTCATTGAATTATGATGGTCTTTCCTGCGCATCGCAATCTCCCATTTGTTTTTAACGCAACGTCTGGGCCTGCAGAAAGGAAGTTGGGAGTGATTGTCGCGGCGTTCATTGGGTTGCTGGCTACACTGCTAGTCGTTGCTGCGATTGTGGGCATTCACAGATACTGGAAGAAGAGGAAGAGGGAGCAGGATCAAGCCCGATTCTTGAAGCTCTTTGAGGACAATGACGACGAGCTCGACGAAGAACTGGCTCACTTCTGATTTGTTGCCCCAGATGCTGGATATGGCTTTGTTCTCTCGTATACAATGTAAATTTTGCAACTCACAGTCCTCACAAGCTTCTGACCTGTGTTACTCAAATATTGAATATAGGAGTAAATCTGCCATGTTCAATAGCTTCCATTTTTTTTTATCGAATAGGGAGCGTGAACAGATCACAAAATTTAGGAAACAGTCGGTCAAATATCTGTATTTTGTTTATTCTCCTCCCAAGTAATAGCCAAAGTTTTGTAATTTACTTTCAAACAGCTACATTTAAGCTTCACCTTTTTCTCAAAATACCATCTTGAATTTTAAAAATATAAAAAAATTACAGAGAACTTCATTTTTTTCTTAATCAATCCTTTAAATCATTACAAGTTTTTTAAAATTTATTCACATATTGACTTATAAAAAAATTAAGGAAATAATTTGAGGATGTTGAGAATAATTGAGGTAGACAGATGTAGGTGTGACAATGGATAGGTTATACATTAAGCAATCTGTGACACGGTCGCAAACTTGGGAGTTCATGGAGCAACAAAGACTAATTACATGATCTTGGATCCATATAGCTTCATAAAAAATATTTTGAAGATGAAAATATCTTACAATTTGACAATCAGAATCACACGTCCAAAAATTTACGAGGCACTTACTGATGCAAATCATCCACAACGGGAAGTCCAAATTTTGGCCAGGCAGCATCCGGCAGATTACTGCAGACTACTAGAATCCACAGACTGCCAACATGATCGCCATCACAAATTTGGACGGCACAAAATGCATCATGTCAATATATTAACATAATCACCAATTTAAGAAGTTGAGAATAACATCCCAAACTTTATGCTGCTAGCGTCTGTAGTCAAATAATACAACTACCGTGGTTAAGTAACAGCCTTTATGTGATAGAGAGCTATCGAGAATAGGTATTAAGTACTGAATATGGTAAAGCACATGCGAAGGCATCCATCATACAACTTCCAGTTTTACTTCCACTTCTTGAACCTGTGCTTCCCTCCAAATATGCCGTGCTTGCCAAATTTACCGTGCTTGAACTTTCCGTGGCGCTTGAACTTTCCGTGGTGGTGCTTGAACTTGCCATGGTGGCCATACCCATATCCGAGGTAGGACCCGTGCCCGTGCCCGTGCCCGTGCCCGTGCGCCAGATGGTGGACCCCATAAGCTGCAGCTGCAGCTGCAGCGCCCCCAGCCGCTAACCCTCCCATGCCTCCCATGCCTGAAGAAAACATGGCATCATATGAGTATTTCATCTACATGCCTCCTCTAGCCTTCTCATTGCTAAGAGCATGATCAACAGGGGAGGTGGGGAATGGAGAATGCGAAAGGGGATGCGAGAGATGTCAGATGATCTACATCAATTTGAGTTTTGATTTCTATTTTCTCGCCGCCATGCTTTTGTGAATCAATCTACGAAACACAGTTCTTGGTCAAGAAGGCACTGGTTAGGCCATCTGATTTCAGTTATGTAACAAGTATATGATGCCATCTATAAATATGCCAGTTAATAAGTTAACATCAGCCATGCCTTTCGACTTATTTGGCATCTCACTGTTGATTCTGAAGAAAGATTTTGATGTCTTACTTGAAAACTATGCTGCCTTTAAAGATTGGATCCCTAGTTGCCATTCAATCACATGTGGAAGTCAAATAAGAGATTATTTGTTCAGATGTGAGGATATAATATCTTTAAGATGGGTTTGGGTATCAGTAACCAGGTGGAATTTCCTCATATGAGGAGAGGATAAAATGGTCTAGTCTTCACATCTTTTTTGGATGATCGACATCAGTTATTTTAATCTTCATATTATAAATCCAAATACATCAACCATTTGGTGAAACCCCGAACTCTTTGCTAGTTAATCTACAGGTGGGAAAATTTTCGATACAGTTAAACAATTAAATTTGAAATAACCTGATGCATGAGCAGACAATATGAAAACTACCAGATTTTTAATAAACAGCGCCAATCCAATTGGTAGTTGAGGGGCAGCTCTCTCCATTTTTATCAAATCCATGAACACCGTATAAGCATAATATAAACCAAGACTACTTCATTTGCAAGCAGCATGAAGTACACACAGCAGCTAAACAAGACAACTAGAAAGAATATGATGGCCAACTAAGAAAAGAAACTCTGATGTAAGGCATACCATGGTGTGAAGCTGAAGGGTATGGCGCCGATGGATAGCCTGACGGTGGATAACCTGCAGGTGGGTGTCCACCAGCAGGTGGATAGCCTGATGGTGCGTATGCGTACGGATTATGGGATGTAGGGTATCCCTGTGGAGGCGGAGGATACGCCCCAGGAGCTGGGGGATATCCTTGTGGTGGATAAGCCCCAGGTGCTGGCGGATAACCAGAGTATTGTCCTGGTGGATAGCCGCCAAATCCATGTGCCAGGTTTGAGAAAAGTCCCTTATCGGTGGTGTCTGAACCACCATGATTGCTGTCACCACCTCCCATTTTTCTTCACCGAGATCAGTAGCTGCACAGGCAAATAAGAGACCATTAGGAGCTAGTTAGCAAATTCATACAGAAAACCAACCGTAAAATCAAAAACAATTTGCCAATATTTATTTACACTCCCCAAAAATGGAAACTATATACCAAATTCAGGCATATCACAAGTTGTTTCCCTAATGCTGTAGAAGATGCATAAACGTCTCTTGGGCCACAAGGATGCCTTGTCCAAGATTTCTTAAACCAATAGAAATAGGTGGAATCTATTCTTATATATCTAGATTCAGCAAATCAGACCCTTAAGATCAGACATACAAGATAAATTGTATGGCTTAACCTTAAAAGTTATATCAAGTGAGCTATTCTACTAAGGGAATTTGAGTGTACTAGCATTCGGATTCATGTTGGTAAATAAAGAGTCAACGTAACAAAGAATCTAGAAAACCACTACTCAGATTCTTGCTTTTATAAAAACTTTCAATGTAAAGCTATGGTCGTATGCATTTCTTGTCAAGAAAAAAATAAAAATACATGAAATTTGTAGCATTGCTACATTCAATTTTCTTTTTTTTCTTTTTTCAAACTATCAATGCATTCCTCAAGACTTAAATCCGAGTTTGTAAGTTACATCTTTTACATTTGCAACTAGAATTCAAGATATGGCATTGACTAAATAAAGCTAAAATAATTAGTTGCTCAAACATGAAAGCATGTGAAACTAGCTCTTTATAGGTATGGCCAACGGCTACCAAACCCTCTCAAGTTAAATGGTTTCTGCTTCTTGAAGTTAGCTCTATCAAACCCATCAACGTATCAAATGCATCTTTTTAATGCAAAGTAACAATCATGTTAATGCTTATGGATCAAACGCATCTCTAATTCCAACTCCTAGGCATATTTAAGTATAAAAACTCTGACATGAAAAAAACGAAAACATCTCGTTACAATTTAATCCAAAATATAGACAATCATAAATCTTTTTCAAAGAGAATATCAACATGCCGAAACTAGACAGAAAGGAGGAGCCCAAAATTGTTCAACTTATCGTATTTTGTATATTGCGACAATTAGGGGCCGTTTGAAATTTACTGAAATCCATTTAAAAAGGGTTTCTGAGTAGGCCATCGAGGATTCCTTGTCAGGTTTCCTTAAAAGTTTTCACCTTTCCGATGGCTGGTTGCTTCGAAAAAGTTATGATGTTAAGAAACCACATTAACTTTTGTTCAAAAAAAACCAACATACATAATTATTTAATTATTTAAAAGGAAGCTTTTCTCTCTTCATTTTAAAAAGATTATTCTGGTTTAATTAATAATAAAATGTAACTATTTTATGCACTTTTTCCGAAAACTTAGCACTTTCCTTTTCTTGCAAAACTAAGAATGCATTTTTCGAAAATTTTAGAAAACAACCAGCTGAAAGGGGGTTTCAGAAATGAACAAAAAGACATTTCTGATTTCCTTTCTCATAACAAAATAGCCCCTTAAATAAAACTACCAAAAGTATATACAAAAGAACTTATAACCATGGTTAAAACTTTATTGAAGGGAAGTGACATACACTATAAAGTCATAAACAAAATTGATAGAAAACAATTTATATCTTTCTTTAGGCATAATTATAAAATATTATGTATATGAGGGCCGGTGTAATAAATTTCGTATACCGGCTGCCCATAATACTTTTTTCTCAATGCAATAGAGGCCGAGGTAGGTGAGCAGCCGGTGAAGGAAATTTCGTACACCTGCACTTTAAAAATCTCATTTTCCATAATTTTTTAATTTTTTGTTTAGAGTTATTGTACACATTTTAAAACCCCAAATATGATTGAACCCTATGAAAATTTGACCAATGATCCACTCGTTACAATAAGTTCTGTTGTTCTGAAATTGTTGTATTTGCAACAATCAGATCAATGGTCAAATAACGTAAATAACATTGGATTTGCCTGATTTTTGGTATTTATTATACGTGATATGTAGAAGAAAATGGGGGTTATAAAAATGATGAAAATTGAAGTATATGAGGACCAATATAGAAAATTTCCTACACCAGCTGCTCATATAAGGTAAATGAGTACCGATGTATGAAATTTCCTACACTGGCCATACAAAAACATCATTTTAAATCATTTTATCCATTTTTTTGGGGGATTGTACACATTCCAAAACACCTAATAAGGGTGGGTCATCATAGGGGGGTTTGACCATTAATCTACTCGTTACGATAAACTCTGTTGTTGAATTTGCAACAATCAGATAGTCAAATAACGTTGTTGGATTCGCTTGATTTTTGTTATTTTTTTATCATCCATGATACGTTGTAGAAGATGAATGGTTTAGATCTTTAAAAATGATGGAAATCAAACATAATTCAAATGCACGACGTCTTTTAAATAGAAAATCGAAGAGTGACACGATAAAAATAAAAAATATAGACAACATATTGAATCTAACTTTCAGCATAATATGAAATACAAACATCATCATCATCGTTCGAAGATTTCAGAGCTTAGGGAAATAAATTAGCAGAAACCCTGGCAAGTCGAACGACTCGATCCAGCATCAAATTGATCGTAATAAACTCAATAAATTAAACAATTATCATATACTTAACCAACAAAACACAGGTAAATCAAGAAAGAAAAAGTTTTGGGGCTCACCTTATCGTTCGTAGTCCGATGAATAAAATCAACCCCAAAAAACATAGACGATCCAAAGAGAAAAAGCGTGAAAAAAAAAATAGTTAAATCTCTCGGTGCTTCCTTCTATTTATGGAAAAAACGACGGCATAAAAAGCGCTTAATAATAACGCGAGAATCGAATTTGCGAGGAAAGGGGTGGGCCCGGCCACGCGTCCATCCTTAGCTGCGAAGCGGACGCTACCGCTTACCGGCCGTGGATCGTACGCGCGGGAACAGCCTTTACAAATGTACGGCGGTTGTGGGCGGAACTTGCGTGTACAACGGGATTTAAAGAATGGAAATGAACCAAGTCCAATTGGTGGTCCAATTGGTATGCACCATCCTTGTTTGTCTAGTAAGAATTGGGGCCAATCTTTTTGGAACATAACGAAGGAATGGGACTGGGGCATGCCTAATTAGGCATCAAATCGGGCTTTAGGCAGGCTCATTTTCATCCTTAATTTATATAATTTTTTATGTCTATATGAATGTATTTGTAGCCCACGAGAGGGTGTCCTAGTGGTAAGTCATTCCGCTCCAAAGCCAAGGGGTGCGGGGTTCGAGGCCTATGCCGCCGTGACTTGGTAATTATTGTGGAATTTGTTGTGGAATTATTTACCCTGGGGCTACATCTCCCCTCTCCCCAGTTTGCATAGTCTCGACCGGGCTCTCGCCTTACCCTCCTAAAAAAAGCCGAAGGCAGGGGGAGGGGGTTGGGGATTTTTCTGGGTTTTCAAAAAAAAAGAAAAGAATGTATTTGTAATAAATTTATTTAGAATTGTAATAAATTTTATAATCTAATTTTTAAACTTTCAATAAAACAATTTAGAGTATTTATAATTTTTAATATATATTTTTATGTATATAGTTTAACCATGTTCATGTATTTAAAAACAAATTCATATTTTACTGTAAGGAGTGGAGTTCCGTCGAAACCGAGCGATACCGAAACCATTCAGTTTCGGCCTAAACCAAGTTTCAGCAGTAGTTTTGTTTCATCCCACTTCGAAACCGAAATAAAACTGCTGAAACCTCATCCCTTGGGAAAAGGACAGCTAAAGGGTTTTGTTATCGATTAATCTCGTTGGAAACATCACGATAGATGGTCCAGTTCCGGATTGAATCGGGAACTTCTTGTTGAAGCTTAACAAGCTTGATCTTGGCTTTGGCTCATTTGAAGATGATATTACCATAGGAATGTTCCATCTTTAATCATTAACAAAATATCAATTTTTCTAGTAATTTCATGATCGGAGCTCCCAACGATTTCACCTTGTTGAATTCCTTACCATTGCAGGAGGGTTAAAGGAAATATTTTTATAATCTAACATGCATGGCCTCTAACTTCTCTCAAAGGTAGATGTCGATAAAATGTAAACTCTGCCCGAAGCCCCTTCATATGATCCAGCCCAGTCTGAAGCTCCCTTGCAATCTTGTTGTTCTCCTGCTGCATTTTGATCACCTCCCCTTGAAATTTCGCGACCTGATACCGCGTGAAGGATATGTCATTGACCTCGCTCTGGATGCCGCAAAGGGATGCGAAGCGACAGTGGAGCTCTCGTTGCAGCACCACGTTGTGTTCTAACCAAACCTATGGTTCTGTATTGAATTCTCTCATCCTCTTATCAGTCGGCATTGAGTCTGGCATCGCCGTTTGCTCGACTGGAGCTTTATTGGCCTCCGCTTGCATCTCCTTGAATGATGAGCCGAATCTCTGGATCTGGTGATAGGATGTGCTGAATCTCAAACCTGTTGACGGATGGGTTCGGCCATCCAGTAAAATATGGGCCGGCGAGGACGCCTTCGATGAGTTGACCCTTCGCCGGCCGAGAAGTTGGACCCATGAAAGAGAGACTCCGGTTCAAAATGAGCTAGGACTGAACTCCTCAGATGGAGGTTGACGTGGCTTCAGGTTATCTCCATGGATCGGCACCTTAGGAAAATCGGTAGGGTAGCGGATGACTCAAAAGGGGGCTCGGGACTGCTAGGCTCGACCTATAGGGAGGTCGTCCGATCACTAACATGTCGAGCTATGTATGAAGAAGAAATGTAATGTGGAATGAGTTGAGTATAGTGATACCTCAAGTTGGATCTGGCATCTGTTCTCTAGAATATTTTATAGGTCCTCTCAGCTTGTAACTACCAAGTTAATAATGTCACATTATTAGCATAACTGTTAACATAGAAGTAGCATGTAATTCCTCATTTAGTGGCTATTGAAGTGGGCCATGATGGACTATAACCCCCACCGTTGAAGGCTCTTCACGAGGGAGGTGGGGGTTGACTCAATCAACCCTGGAACTAATGGCCATGGGCTGACATGGAAATGGCCCAACAATGGCCGACCATATATGATGTAACAATGGCATCCATCGCCCGAGTTCAACCAATGTGAAGTTTGAGGCCGGATGATGTGATAATCATGACGAAAACGTAATTTTGGTCGGATGGTCGGGTTGGCTCGCAAGGAAAGTAACCTCTCGACTTACAGCCGAGACAGAGTTAGGTCGGCATGCAATGGATGCGGTCACTCGGCTTACAGTTAAGGTCAAGCTACGTCTATAGATCAGTTTGCGACGACTTCAAAGTATGACCCGCGTTCGTGTAGTCGGATACAACCGCCTAGGTTGCTTTGCCCGCGAGAAAACGACCATCGATCGTACAGCCATTTGCTTGGTGGCGAGGGGGTGGCCTGTCACGCCCCGATCTCCAGAATACCCGAAGCTTCTAATTTTTTTCAAGTATCCTGAAGAGCAGAGGTGATGAAGAAAAGGAATGGAAGAGAGATGATGAAGACAGAGGCAGGCCACTGCGCACATGCTGGGATAGTACCCGTAATGCTCTATATATAACAACAAGGCCATCACATTCCAATTATACAACATTGGTGGGCTCCGAAAGGTGCTTCTCTCAAGCGCAAGAGTCCGTTCAAGTAGTAAAATCTGGGAGTCCAGATGTCGAATCCTCGGGAGAATCTGTTGATACCACAAGTCCAAATCAAATAGAGTAACTACGAATAAAATCTAAACACTTTAATAGTGATGGTGAAGGTGGTATGAAAAGTGTGGTGATGGAATTGTTACGTGCGATCAATGCAAACAACGAACTCTAATTCGTGAAAAATAGATATAAAAAGCATGTACATGGCATGGGTTCATTAGGATCAGCGAATCGTAAGCTTTGGTTGATCAAGTATAACACAACGAAACCTCCTTTTGGGAGCGAATCGTCGGAAGATATCCTTTTGGGAGTTAACGCATCAATTCTAATAGAATATCGCTAAAGTTGTAAACGTATATACGAAGTATGAAGCTCTCTTTTGGAGAGATCAAATCTCACCCTTGTGGGGTGATCATCTACCAGAACAATTCTTTTGGAATACGAAATAGTAGATTTAAGAGCGACGATTAAAACTTTAGCAAATATAGCGATTAAGCGCAATAATACAACCAAAGAATACGATTCACATCACCTAATTAATCCATACCATGCACATAAAATATTTAGCTACTCATGGTGCAGAAATAAACAATTTTCAGATCAGAATTCATAGGTTTAATAGCAAAATACGGAAGTTTAGAGGCAAAATACAAGCTAAAACACGCAAATACAAGCTAAAGTTGAAGAGAATATCACCAAATCTCTCTGAAAAGTCTTCAAAACTCTCTGGAAATTAGAAACTAGGCTCTGGAATTTTACAGAATTTTTACAGAAGAAAATACGGCTCCTAAGTGCTCCAATACGCCAATTATACGCCCAAAAACCCTAGAATACGCTTAAATAATAAGATTGCGGGTTTATTGGGCTTAACGGGTTCAAACCCGCACAAAAACCGCACCCGAATTGATCCAGACCGTAGATCTAAAGCGGGGTAATTATCAACCGTTCATCAAAGCGGGATTGGACAGGAAAGCGCCACGTGTGCTTTGAGGATCGTGCGCAACCCGCATCGCATCCGGATCCGCTTCGGATCGCGTCTCGACCGTCCGATCTAATCTTCATAAGATCTCGCCCGCTCGTCCCGCTTCAAGATTCGCGCCGCTGCTTTCGATTCACGGGGCTATTCGTGACCGTCCGATTCGAATCGGGTGGTCGAGACGTCGCCACGTCGCCAGGAGCGGATTCGAATTCGAATCGCGTTCGGTGATGAATGCTGACCGTTGGATGGAACGGAGATAAGCTCGATGTTCGTCGCGTGTCTTGAGAAGAGGCGCTCCGCTGCTGCGATTTGCATCGCTGACGACCGTTGGATCCCGATCCAACGGCCAGAAATGAGCCGCGTCGCCAGCTCCACTGAGATCATCCGCATCCGTTCGATCGTGATCGAACGATCGCCACATCGCCACGTCGACCGCCTCAGTTGGATTTTGAATTTCGAATCGAAATCATCTACACCGTTGGATGCAGCGGTAGGTGCGTAAGATCTTGCCACGTGGCATTTGCTGAGCTGCGTTTTTTGGTGAATGCGGGCCGTTGGATCTCGATCCAACGGCCAGGAAAATATCTCTTTGCCTAAAGTAGCGGACCGTTGGATCGAACGGGAGCGGCCTGGATGACGCCACGTGTTGGCCTGTGATTGGCTGCCGACCGTATTTCGCGTATTTTCAGTGTATTTCTTCATTTAAATGGTATTCTGCATTCAATAAATCATAGAAATTAGCACAGATCTCAGAAAAATACAAATAAATAGTCGTTGGAATCGTGAGATCGAGACGATGCTAAGAAAAATATATAATGTGCAGAATTGCATCGTTAAATGCTGTTTTATGCTCAAATAGTGTGTTTTCTCTAATAAATAAATGTGTAGAAAATACGTATGAATTAGAGAACAATATAGCATCACATGAGCACAAAATAGGGATAAATGTGGGGTTAAATATGCAATATTGAACCCAAATCACACCCCCCAACTAGCTTTTTGCTAGTCTCTAGCAAAAAGAGCGATTAAAAATACGCCTAGATCACCTTATCCGATCTCAAATCATTCGCCACCATACTACAACGACAAAAGAGATAACCAAACACTAATATCAATATTTCAAACTCATCAAGTAATGGTACTTGTGGGTTTTCAAAAATGAAAGTCAAGCATCTCAAATGGTTATTAAATAGACTCAAATTCACTATCAATCACTTCATAGCTCATAGTACACAAAAGCAATGGCCCACACCGTTCAATCAAATATTTTAACTTGGAGCGTAGATGGTTCATGCAAAGCAAGCATCAAAAGTATGATGGTATCAAGACATACACACGTCAATCTCTATTCATAGGAACTCACACCACATCTTGCGTTTTCTTTAAGCTTTGGAAGTTCTCATGCCTCGCTAATCATGCACACTTATTCTCTATTTTCTTTCACTTTTCTCCATAGTTCCGCGTAACGCGCATCAAGCAACATTCGCGGAAAAGTATATAACTTGGATCGCTCCATCAAATAATTGAGGTTCCAGTCAATGGCTCCCAAATCAGACGATAATAGGGCATTAGGCCAAGAAGGACCCCTCGGACTGTACTACTCAAGCCAACCAAGTTATTTCGTTAATAGCACATTTATTCATCATTTTTTTTTCATTCATCTCATTTTTTCTTCTTTTGTGTGTGCATAAACAACTTGGCAAGATAACTTCCTCTTCTTTAATTTTTCACAAGAATGGGTATCCTAATCATTTCAAATGACGTGGTACATTTTTCTACCCAAAATCACACCAAGCATGCAAATGGCAATGAATACGAGATAAAGAACAATGCTCCAGTTAATTTATGAATTATTGGTACATGAACTTTGGTGTGTTCCAATGAAAGCATACCACTTGCTAATCCATAATTTTTAGATTCATTAAGTCATCAATTAATCTTGCCATTGAGATGTACAAAAAGAAATTCACCACAAGCACTCAAATTCATGTAAAATGAGATTGAAATGTTGAATAATAGTGGTGGAGAAAATAAATCACGAGTGTACGGTGGTGAATAAATATCGAGAAATTTCATCACATGAGGGTCATTTCTAGGTAGAGATAGACTTTGGTGATATTTCTTAACTCAAAATTTTTTTTTTTTCAATGCAAAAAGGGAACTAAAAAAAATAAAATCCTAGAAGAAAAAGAAAAAGAAAATAAAAATCCTAAAAGTTATTTCCCTCCCCCCAACTTAAAATAGACATTGTCCTCAATGTTAGGAAGAGGGAATCATGGAAAGAACACACCTGATTAGGTCCCACCTGAAGGTGGGTCTGTGAGATCCATGGTGCTCGCTTCCTTGGTCCAAGGCTCGTGAAAATGTTTCAATCTATGGCCATTCACCTTGAACTCGCTTCCATCTTTTTCATTTAGTAAGAGCACATCGCCATGTGGGAAAACTTCTTTGACGACGAAAGGTCCATACCACCTAGAGCGAAGCTTCCCAGGAAAGATGTGTAGCCTGGAATTGTATAGGAGTACTTTTTGGCCTGGGGTGAACTCCCTTCTCAAGATCATCATGTCGTGGACGGATTTCATCCTCTCTTTTGAAATTTTAGCGTTGTCGTACGCATTTCTCCTCAACTCCTCCAGCTCCAACAATTGCAACCTGCGAGAAGAAAAAGAGACATCAGTATCAAAATTCATTTTCTTTATAGCCCAATAAGATCTATGCTCTATCTCAACAGGTAAGTGACAAGACTTCCCAAATACAAGGCGGTAAGGTGACATCCCCAAAATTGTTTTGTAGGCCGTCCTGTAGGCCCACAACGCTTCAGGTAAGCGCAAACTCCAATCTTTT
This sequence comes from Scilla litardierei, assembly GCA_030789695.1. NCBI lineage: Eukaryota > Viridiplantae > Streptophyta > Magnoliopsida > Asparagales > Asparagaceae > Scilla > Scilla litardierei. Next base: position 140,024,767 of record CM061137.1, read on the forward strand.
CTTGATGGATTCACCGTTTTCTGCAAAATTCCTTTGATCTCTCTATTTGCTAACTCTGCTTGACCATTGGTTTGGGGGTGATATGGAGTAGAAACTTTATGTGTGACCCCAAACCTCTTCATTAAAGTAGCGAACATACGGTTGCAAAAATGAGACCCTCCATCACTGATCAAGGCCTTGGGCACTCCAAACCTAGAGAAAATGTTCTCTTTAAGGAACTTAAGCACAACGGAAGTGTCGTTCGACCTGCAAGGAATAGCTTCCACCCATTTAGAAACATAATCAATACAAACCAAAATATAGGCATATCCAAATGAAGGTGGGAAAGGTCCCATGAAGTCTATGCCCCAACAATCAAATATTTCAATCTCTAGAATGGGGTTCAGAGGCATCATGTTACGTTTAGTAATACCCCCTAATTGTTGGCATGCAGCACAAGTCTTGCAATAATGAAATGTGTCTTTAAACATGGATGGCCAATAAAAGCCACATTGCGAGATTTTTGCCACAGTTTTGTTCGCTGAAAGTGTCCACCACATACTCCATCATGGCAAAATTGTATCACACTGGTTATTTCATGATCAGGAATGCATCTCCTAACAATTTGGTCACTACAATATTTATATAAGTACGGATCATCAAAGAAGAAATATTTTACCTCGTACTTGAACCGTTTAAAATCTTGAAGAGACCAAGTGTCAGGGGTCTTACCAGTTACCAGATAATTAACGATATCAGCATACCATGGAGAGGTGGAGACGCTAAAAAGATGCTCGTCGGGAAAGGAGTCCTTCAAAGGCACATCTGCTGAATCAAGGCCTACTGTCAAACGTGATAAATGGTCAGCTACTAGATTCTCCACGCCTTTCTTGTCCTTGATTGTGACATTGAACTCCTGCAACAATAAAATCCATCATATCAATCGAGGCTTAGCATCTTTTTTAGACAATAAATATTTTAAAGCAGAGTGATCAGTATATATCAAAATTGGTGATCCTAAAATATAGCTCCTGAATTTTTCCAACGCAAAGACTACCGCCAGCAACTCCTTCTCTGTTGTTGTATAATTCCTTTGAGCGTCATTTAATGTCTTGCTGGCGTAGTAAATTACTACTGGAACTTTGTCTTTTCTTTGGCCTAGGACTGCACCAACTGCGTAATTGCTTGCATCACACATTATTTCAAATGGTAGGGACCAGTCTGGCACCTGCAAAATAGGAGCAGAAATCAGCAACTTCTTTAAAGTTTCAAAAGAAAGTTGACACTCAGGTGTCCAAATAAAGTCCACATTTAAAGTAAGTAAGTTGCAAAGAGGGCGAGATATAGCGCTAAAGTCTTTGATGAACCGCCTATAAAATCCTGCATGTCCCAAAAATGATCTGATGTCCTTCACGCATTTAGGACTTGGTAGCTTCTCAATTACTGCTACCTTGGCTCTGTCTACCTGTATACCATCTTTAGAAACCAGGTGACCTAGGACAAGTCCCTCTGTGGTCATAAAATGACACTTCTCCCAATTCAATAGGAGGTTCTTTTCAATGCACCTGTCAAGAACAAGAGCCAAGTTAGCTAAACAATCATGGAAAGAGCTACCATATACTGAAAAATCATCCATAAATACCTCAACGATTTTCTCAACCATATCATCAAAAATACTGAGCATGCATCGCTGAAAAGTAGCTGGAGCATTACATAAACCAAACGGCATTCTTTTAAATGCAAAAGTACCAAAGGGACAGGTAAAAGTGGTCTTTTCCTGGTCCTCAGGTGCAATCTCAATCTGGTAATAACCTGAATAACCGTCTAGAAAGCAATAATATTCATGTCCAGCTACCCTCTCTAAAATTTGGTCAAGAAATGGAAGAGGGAAATGATCTTTTCTAGTTCTAGAATTCAACTTCCTATAGTATATGCACATCCTCCAACCTGTGGTGGCTCTAACTGGGATAAGCTCATTATTCTCATTTTTAACCACGGTGAGGCCAGACTTTTTAGGAACAACCTGTGTAGGGCTAACCCACTTGCTGTCAGAAATAGGATAAATAATGCCTGCATCCAATAATTTTAAAACCTCGCCTTTTACCACTTCTTTTAATGTTGGATTTAACCTACGTTGCATTTCTCTAGTGGGTTTGGCGTCATCCTCTAAATAAATGTGACGCATGCATACAATAGGGCTTATACCTTTAATGTCAGCAATGGACCAACCAATAGCACCTCTATGTTTCCTCAGCACATCAAGTAATGAGCTTTCCTGCTCTAAAGAAAGTTTAGAAGATATTACCACAGGGAAGCTGTTCTCATCGCCAAGAAAAGCATACTTAAGATAGTCAGGAAGTGGCTTCAACTCTGGCTTTGGATCCTCCACCTCAGATGAAATTTGAATTGATGCATTAGGTGGCAAAGCCTCGAACCTAGGCTCCCATACCGCATTGAGCTCCTTCACGTTCTCCTGCACAAAAGTCATGTCATCAGAATCACCAATAAAAGTCTCAACAATAGAAGCATCATCACAAAATTCAGAACAAATATAATCATCCACCAACGAATCAATCATATGCACCCTCTCAATCCCATCATCCACATGTGGCAACTTGCAAGTATTAAAAATATTCAAGTCCAAAGTCATGTTGCCAAAAGTTAGTTTCAGTTGACAATCTCCACAATTTATTAAAGCATTGCATGTCGCTAGGAATGGTCTACCTAGGATGATAGGAGTAGCATTGGCAGTTTGGGGTCCCTGGATGTCTAGAACTATAAAGTCCGCGGGGTAGTAAAATTTGCCCACCTGAACGAGGACATCCTCAATGCATCCCTTAGGAACTTTAATAGATCTATCAGCTAGTTGTAATATAACAGATGTAGGCTTTAGCTGTCCTAACCCAAGCTGCACAAAAATAGGATATGGCAAAATATTGACACTAGATCCTAAATCCAATAAAGCATTTCCAATTTTCTTAGTGCCAATGGTGCAAGTGATGGTGGGTGATCCAGGGTCTCTAAATTTAGGTGGTGTATTTTGTTGCACAATAGAGCTAACCTGTTCAGTCAAGAATGCTTTTTTTTTCACATTTAACTTTCTTTTAACAGTGCACAAATCTTTCAGAAATTTAGCATAAGCAGGTATTTGATTAATAGCATCAAGCAATGGAATATTGATCTGGCACTTCTGAAAAATTTCACGAATCTCAGTTTGATACTTATCTTTGCTTTTCTGAAGTAGCCGATGAGGGTAGGGTGCTGCAGGTACATATGCTGCGGGCTCCTTCTCTTTAATGACGCTTTTGCTCACACCCACATCCGTGCTCTCTTCCTGCACCTCCTCTTGTTCTTTGATTCCCTCTTGGATCTGAATTTCCTCTTCCTGCTCAGCTTGTTTGCTCGGTGGATCAGGCTTCTGAATCTCTTTTCCACTCCTCAAAGTGGACACCGCTTGGCAAGGCTTCATATTATTTTCTGCAGAAGAAGAAGAGCCCATATTAGGATTTGGAATTGACTGAGATGGGAGCTTACCTTTTTCTAATGTCGTTGTAAGCCTCGCCAAGCTCTCGCTCATCTGCTGATTCTGAGTCTGCTGAGCCTGAAATTGAGCCTGCTGCTGCTGCATCTGAGCTTGTTGCAATTGGAAAAGTTGCTGAAGCGCATCGCCAAATGGTTGCATCTGTTGTTGTTGCACTGGCTCATGGTCCCTCCTCTGGTTCCCACCTTGATAATTGTTGTTGTTGTTGTATTGAGGTTGTCAGAACGGAGGGGGAGCCTGCTGCTGCTGAGTCTGCTGATTGGGGCCCCAGTTCAAGTTTGGATTGTTGCGCCACCCCTTGTTGGAATTGAAGTTCTGGTAGTTCGAAGAAACTTGATTCACCCCAGTAGGATTTCCTAACATGCTCTTTAAGCATGGAAGTGTAGGACAAGCACTAGTGTCGTGGCCACCAACGTCGCAAAGTGCGCAAATCTGCTCTATCTCAACCGCCTTGGCCTCTTTCAGATTCATGGCGTGAAGCTTGTTTGAGATCATGGCCTCCATCTTTGCCTCCAACGCATCCTCTTGCTTCAAATTATAAACTAGTCCTCGCGTAGGCTGGGATGGTGCAGAATGGCCTCCTCTCTCGTAGTCTGAAGTGGTGTCCCATGTCTGCGCATTTTCTGCTATATCCTCCAGGTACGTCCAAGCTTCGTCTGGCTCTTTATCAAAGAATCCTCCATTGCACATCATCTCCACAAATTGCTTCATTTGCGGCTGCAGTCCATCGTAGAAGAAGCCAATAATCCTGCTTTTGTCGAAGCCATTGTGCGGACATGCGAGCAGCAACTCATTAAACCTTTCAAATGCCTGGTAGAATGTTTCCTCGCTTTTCTGGGCAAAGTTCATAATCTGCCGCTTCAGTCCATGTGTCCTGTGAATAGGAAAAAACTTCTTTAAAAATTCAGCCTACAAATCAATCCATGTAGTAATAGAACGTGATGGCAATGCATTCAACCAATTCTTAGCTTTGTCTTTTAATGAAAATGGGAACGGTTTAAGATATATCGTATCCTCGCTAGTTTTCCCATCAAAGCATGTCAAGCAAACCTCCTCAAATCCTTTAATATGAAAATATGGATTTTCCTTGTCTAACCCATGAAAGGTGGGTAAGAGTTGGATCACCCCAGGTTTAAAATTGAAAGAATTTGCATCGGCAGGTAAAACAAAGCATTAAGCAGTGCTAGTCCTAGTGGGTCGAAGTAAATCTTTTAAAGTCCTAGGCACTCCAGGTTGCACATTATTCTCGTTATTGTTGCTAAAATTTTCATCCATATTATTATTAGCCATATCAAAACGTCGAGTCAACCTATGTGTCCTAGGAGTCCTATGCCACATACACTAGCACAAATATCTTTTTTTTTATGAAAGCAAACAAAAGTTTATATACAATAAAGTGGAAGGATCTCACCGAAGGTACTCTGAATGAATTAAACCGTAGTAACAAACCGTTCTCCCCGGCAACGGCGCCAAAAACTTGGTGGGCTCCGAAAGGTGCTTCTCTCAAGCGCAAGAGTCCGTTCAAGTAGTAAAATCTGGGAGTCCAGATGTCGAATCCTCGGGAGAATCTGTTGATACCACAAGTCCAAATCAAATAGAGTAACTACGAATAAAATCTAAACACTTTAATAGTGATGGTGAAGGTGGTATGAAAAGTGTGGTGATGGAATTGTTACGTGCGATCAATGCAAACAACGAACTCTAATTCGTGAAAAATAGATATAAAAAGCATGTACATGGCATGGGTTCATTAGGATCAGCAAATCGTAAGCTTTGGTTGATCAAGTATAACACAACGAAACCTCCTTTTGGGAGCGAATCGTCGGAAGATATCCTTTTGGGAGTTAACGCATCAATTCTAATAGAATATCGCTAAAGTTGTAAACGTATATACGAAGTATGAAGCTCTCTTTTGGAGAGATCAAATCTCACCCTTGTGGGGTGATCATCTACTAGAACAATTCTTTTGGAATACGAAATAGTAGATTTAAGAGCGACGATTAAAACTTTAGCAAATATAGCGATTAAGCGCAATAATACAACCAAAGAATACGATTCACATCACCTAATTAATCCATACCATGCACATAAAATATTTAGCTACTCATGGTGCAGAAATAAACAATTTTCAGATCAGAATTCATAGGTTTAATAGCAAAATACGGAAGTTTAAAGGCAAAATGCAAGCTAAAACACGCAAATACAAGCTAAAGTTGAAGAGAATATCACCAAATCTCTCTGAAAAGTCTTCAAAACTCTCTGGAAATTAGAAACTAGGCTCTGGAATTTTACAGAATTTTTACAGAAGAAAATACGGCTCCTAAGTGCTCCAATACGCCAATTATACGCCCAAAAAACCTAGAATACGCTTAAATAATAAGATTGCAGGTTTATTGGGCTTAACGGGTTCAAACCCGCACAAAAACCGCACCGGAATTGATCCAGACCGTAGATCTAAAGCGGGGTAATTATCAACCGTTCATCAAAGCGGGATTGGACAGGAAAGCGCCACGTGTGCTTTGAGGATCGTGCGCAACCCGCATCGCATCCGGATCCGCTTCGGATCGCGTCTCGACCGTCCGATCTAATCTTCATAAGATCTCGCCCGCTCGTCCTGCTTCAAGATTCGTGCCGCTGCTTTCGATTCGCGGGGCTATTCGTGACCGTCCGATTCGAATCGGGTGGTCGAGACGTCGCCACGTCGCCAGGAGCGGATTCGAATTCGAATCGCGTTCGGTGATGAATGCTGACCGTTGGATGGAACGGAGATAAGCTCGATGTTCGCCGCGTGTCTTGAGAAGAGGCGCTCCGCTGCTGCGATTTGCATCGCTGACGACCGTTGGATCCCGATCCAACGGCCAGAAATGAGCCGCGTCGCCAACTCCACTGAGATCATCCGCATCCGTTCGATCGTGATCGAACGATCGCCACATCGCCACGTCGACCGCCTCAGTTGGATTTTGAATTTCGAATCGAAATCATCTACACCGTTGGATGCAGCGGTAGGTGCGTAAGATCTTGCCATGTGGCATTTGCTGAGCTGCGTTTTTTGGTGAATGCGGGCCGTTGGATCTCGATCCAACGGCCAGGAAAATATCTCTTTGCCTAAAGTAGCGGACCGTTGGATCGAGCGGGAGCGGCCTGGATGACGCCACGTGTCGGCCTGTGATTGGCTGCCGACCGTATTTCGCGTATTTTCAGTGTATTTCTTCATTTAAATGGTATTCTGCATTCAATAAATCATAGAAATTAGCACAGATCTCAGAAAAATACAAATAAATAGTCGTTGGAATCATGAGATCGAGACGATGCTAAGAAAAATATAAAATGTGCAGAATTGCATCGTTAAATGCTGTTTTATGCTCAAATAGTGTGTTTTCTCTAATAAATAAATGTGTAGAAAATACGTATGAATTAGAGAACAATATAGCATCACATGAGCACAAAATAGGGCTAAATGGGGGGTTAAATATGCAATATTGAACCCAAATCAAACATCACAAAGAGTACATGCACAATTTTACATTTCTAATATAAGGGCCAACACAACATCAGGTATCAATATACATCATTAAATTTAAACTCAAGTTACACCTCCAAAGGACACTGCCAACTCCACTACCCCAGAGTACATCTCAACTCCCTGAACTACCCACTCTCCATCTCTAAGCTAACTGCTGAAGACCCCACCTGCTACCACCTGAAAAAAGGGGAGGAACACGTCAATGCGTGCCCCAATAGGATATCCCAACGCTAATAGTAAATTATGTTATTACTGTTTTAAGTACTCTGGTTATAAATTAAGGTATGATCATGGGGGCTAAGTGACATAGCATATAGTAAGGTATACCACAATATGACGTAAAAGCAAATGAGATAGAGACGTACCTGCCGCAAGGGAGTGAATTGCTGCAAAAGAATGTTAGTGTTACAAATAATATATAAGGAAGGGAACTACAAGGCAACTACAAGTACATGGTGTCACATCAATACAAGTAGAGAGAAGTGCTGCCAGCAGAAGAAGTAACATGCAAAATTCTTATTTTATTATTTTATAATTGAATTAATTGGGAACTTGGGTAAACTGTGTGATTCCAGGACCTGGACTTCACCCCAAATTTGGGGTGAATATAGCACACGACGCAGTGGACACGGGCACTGTACGACACCAGGCCTCTCAGCTCCCCGTCCCTGGCAGGAGTGAGGCTCTCCCATAATAGCACAACCTCTGTATGTCCCCTCCACTCCAGGTAAAGGCGAGTGGGTATAGATATCACAAATCACATAATCATTTTTCCCAACTTCTCAGTCCAGGTATCTGTAACGGCCTGTATTTTTAGCCGTGTTTTAGAACGTGTGTATCAGTATTTTATTTCAGTCGTCTGGTTGACTTTTTCGTCCGTATGTTTCTTGCTACGTATGTGCGACTCTGTTTTTCCGTTTTTACCGTAACATCGTTAATTGATCATCCAGTTTAACTAAAAACCTTAATTTAATTATTTTGCTAATTACTTTTGTTATTTTTACTAATTATTTTTGGTACTTTAATAATTACATTTTAAAACTTACTTAATTAATTAATCCTACTCATTCATCTTTAGATCTTGTGTTAGGGAGTAAGCCAATCCGTAGGCAGATTCATTTTCTCTTGCTTAGAGTCAACAAACCTCATTAAATTGTCCTAATCCCAAACCTACACACATTTAAACTGTCCCATACTCTTTCTTTGAATAATGAAAACGTTCCCTGCTTTTCGTCGAATGGTGAAGGGAGTGTAACACGTTTATAGCCAGATACATCCCTTGAGTCAACAAAACCATTAACCATCCTAATCACAAACCTAAACACATTAAAATTGTCTCTGCCAAATTGCTTCTTAAGGCAACTACGTCTCTCCCCTGCTAACCCATCTTCATCCCTGCAAACACTCATCTGCAAAACTCACCTCTGCAATTTCCCCCATCAGACTTTTCAAACCAAGAACAAATTCCTACAAATTAGCTCTAAATCCATCATCTTCCCAACTCAGATTCTCAACCCAAATCAACCAACAATTTCAGGTTCTTTCATCTCCAAAATCAATTCTACCAAGAAAAAAAAAATCATCAATCCAAAATTTCATTCCAACAACTGACTTTCAGCACCAAATCAATTCCCAATTCAAAATAGAAATGAGATCGAAATAGCAAAAGAGGAGATTTGAGATCAAAGAAATTGAAATCCAAATTCAGTCAAAAAAAAATCCAACAATCAGATCTTAACCAAACTTCAGATCCCTACATCTTCTTCCCCTTTCCCTTCCTTCTCCTCCCCTTGGTCGACCCCCTCACCTCACGCCCGAGCATCCTCGCGCGCGCCGCCGTCGCTTGAGGGGAGCCCGCCGCCGTCGCTTGAGGGGAGCCCGCCGCTGATCCGGGAGCTGCGCCGCCGCATCGGAACATCACCGCCCCGCCTCCAGCAATCGCCGCTGTCGCCGCCGCCTGGAAAGCTCCCGCCGCCGGCCATCGCCTCCTCTCCCCCTCCGAACGCCGTAAGCCTCTTCCCTCTTTTGTTTTGCGCGATTCATTCCTTAATTTGCTGCTATCAAATGAAAAAAAAGAATAAAATAAAGAAAGAATAGACAGAGAGTAAAAGGAAAGAGAGAAAGAAAGATAAAGAAGTGAAGAGATGAGATGACAGAGAGAAGGGAAACCTGTGGAGGATTATTTAAAAAAAACAATGATAAGGAGGAGAGAGAGGTTGACAGCCTAACTTTATTAAAGAATACTAAAAATAAATAAAGAAGACAGGTGAGTTTCTTTGATTTTATTTGATGAACAGTTTATTATGTATGTGTACAGTGTATAGAAATGAGTGCAATGAATCATAATATCACTTTATATTACGAAGCAGTGAGCTATTATAGAGAGCAGTGTACCATATTTTATGTTAACAGTATTTGGGTCTGATTCAAAATAGTATATCATGTCCTACTTGAGTCTATATACATTATATTGATTATCAGCAATTTCATGTACTAGTAAACTACTTATAAAATAGACAGCATGTGGGCTGTATTATACATGTTAGTACTATCGGGGGTTTCGTTATTTTTATATCAAGCTTTATATTAAATTTCATTATCGTCTCCAAGCGAATGTTGGCCAAGACCTATGAAATCTGACCTGGTATTTTAATTTCTCTTTATTTAACCCCATTCTTTCAGATCTTTTCTAGTAGGTAGTATCATTCTCATGAAAATTGTTAGTGATCATGATTAGAAACTTTTGAAACATCTTAGTATATAATGATTGTGTTAAAGTGCTTAGGTTAGTGTGTAATCAGTCAATGTTATAATATTATATATATTGTTATGAGCAGTTAGATATAAGTTGTGTGCGTATGAACTGTGTGTGTATTATTTGGTGATGGGTTTAAATGATATTTAATTGGCGTAATAATGCGAATCCGTTAACGCAGATATGTCACATCACCTTTACCGTTGCTCGGACACCCAAAACCGTCCCAGTCAGGCAAGTACACATATTTACATGTTTTATAACAGCTGCATTTAATTGTTTAATTGAGATATTAGGACATGCAAGTGTACCGTTTTACATATTTCATAACCGCTGCAATGATTGTTTACATTGAGATATACCGATATGCAAGTGCACGTTTTTACCGCTGCTTTTGGTTGTTTTTGAGATATTCTAATATGCAAGTTCATTTTTTAACAGTTGTTTTTAATTGTTTTGAACTGAGATATTCTGATATGTAAGTTGTGCCTTTTTCCACGTTTTAACTACCGCTTCCTCTAAAACTGCATATGTTTACTTCTGGTGCATTGCAAGATATAGACGGGGGTGTGTGTGTGTGTGTGTGTGTGTGTGTGTGTGTGTGGACATGTTGATAGAAATTGATTCATGCCTTGTAAATTGCAGAAGACAAACCATAGACTTGCGGTATGTTTTGGCAAATCATAGCGGCCTGTTTGGCAAATCATAGCGGCCTGCTTGGCAAATCATAGAACAAAAATGGCCTGTTTGGCTACTCTGGCTTGTGCCAGCACTATAACTCATGATGGCTCGGTTGGCTGTAACTGGCTCGTGGTCCAGACAATAAAAGAACACTTGGGTGGGGTTGGGTTCCCGGCACTAGCCGGTAGTAAATGGGTCGCCTTCGGGGGCACTTGAAGGTATATTCATTTACTATTCGTCTAACGGCGGGGCCTTAGTCACGAACTTGCACACATTACCAAATTGATTGAAATGGATATATGGACGTGTTTAACATTTAAACTGCTGTTATTTTCATTTTAGTAAAAATGCCATGTTGTCATCTTTAATAGAATTGCCATGCCATTTATTTTACGCGCAACACTTACCATGTTGTTACTTTACGTACTACACGTGCCATGCCACTACTTTGCACACTACACATGCCATGTTGTTACTGTGCACACTACGTTGTCATTATTAAAATCATATTGTGTCATTTTGAAAACTTTGCCGAGGGTCTTTTCTACTAACGTTTTAAATCTTGCCGAGCGACCCTCGCTGACGTATATTTCCTTGTCTTATGAAATATACGTCAGGTATTAGACAGATTTGCAGAAGAGCAAGCCTAGAGACTGAGCAGGTTGACCAGAGTGCTTAGACGCTGTGATCCGCTGCTGGAGAACAAAGAGCCTTCGCCTCGCCGCTAAAGTTTAATATTTGTGTTAATTATATTCAGGTGTAAATCTGGTTGTGTTTCTGTTTCTAATGGCCATGCTAGGTCTTATTTGTGTACATGTAGATCTGGACATTGATGTAATAATGATAAAACTCTATATTGTTTTGAGTTTGCATGCAAGGATCTGCTTATGGTTTAATCACAGACGCTTATTGGGTTGGAGCTTCACCGCTTCAGTCCAAGCGGGCCCGCTCATGTCCTCGTTCCCAAGTATAATGGGATGCGGGGCGTGACAGGTTTTAGTGGTGGCCCATGCAGGTCATGCATTCTGGAAATTACTCGGAACAATATGGATGTCATTATTAACCAGATTGTCTATATAGATCTTGTACACAAATGCTTACCTTGTTTCTTACTTCAGCATGGCAGGAGGACACCACACCAGGAATGGAAATGGGAACGATAATGCAGCTAACGGAAGTGCTGATATCAATGTAGTCCTCGAAGTCATAAGGGGGATGCTGGAAGTCCAGCAACAGTTGATTCAGCAAGGACAACAACCTGCTCAGATTGCACCACCGCCATCCCCTAAGGCTGAACCTGGAGTTAGACAGTTCCATGAGTTGCAACCCAGGAGCTTCTCTGGAAAAGAAGGGCCTCTAGGAGCTGATGAATGGGTTCAAGCGACTGAAGATAAGCTGAGTGCTGCACGTATCCCTCAGGCTGGATGGGTTGATGTAGCGAAACTACAGCTGACCGACAATGCCAGGAGTTGGTGGCAACTGGAAGAGAAACGTCTGGTCAGACCAATCTCTTGGGGCATGTTTAGGGAAAGGTTCGATGCTAAATACTTTCCCAAGGCAGCCAAAAGAGAGCTTCAGCAGCGTTTCGCTAACCTGGTCCAAGGAGATAGGACCGTGGACGAGTATGAGGCTGAATTTGCCATGCTTAGCCGTTTCGCACCTCACATGGTTGAAGACCCTGAAGATTGTGTGTTTCAGTTTCGTAAGGGCCTAAATCGTAAGGTCCAAGCCTCGATGACCTCGGTGAGACCGACGACACTTCAGGACGTTCTGGATTGTGCACGTGAGCATGAGATTGTAGAGAAACTCCCCGAAGGACCTTCAGCTGGAGAAAGTAAGCGTCCCATGGAGTCACCTAAGATGGAGCCCAGAGGAAAATTTCGGCCTCTCCAGACCACAGAGTTCAAGATGCCAGCTTCTCCTGTCGACCGTACACAGCTGACCTGTCACTTCTGTGGCAAGCCCGGACATCAGAGGTGAGATTGTAGGAAGAGGCTGAACCAATGCCTGATCTGCGGAGCACCAACACATGCTGCGAGGGACTGCACTCGCAACCGGAACCGTCAAGCACCTGCTGGAGTACCTGGACCTGCCCAACAGGTATCATCTCTGGTTCCCCAACGTCTCAGTCAGCAATAAACGTTCTACATGGTCGCCGAAGAGGTTAGAGATGACGAGCCAGTGACAAAGGTTGACGTCTGAGTCCTGTCATATCATCACATTTAATGATTCATATCATAAATGTGCCTATCTTAGTTTGGTCATACCCTAGTCGTTGTTTGATTACTGTGATTTCAAACCCTAGATCCTTTCAACTCAGAAGTTTTCATTCCTCTATGTGTCTATTGCTTCCTCGATACTATGATCTTTCGTCTATCGGGTGTTACTTTAATCCTCATCTAGCTTAAGAAATTCCGAGGACGGAATTTTTCTTAAGGTGGGTAGAATGTAACGGCCTGTATTTTTAGCCGTGTTTTAGAACGTGTGTATCAGTATTTTATTTCAGTCGTCTGGTTGACTTTTTCGTCAGTATGTTTCTTGCTACGTATGTGCGACTCTGTTTTTCCGTTTTTACCGTAACATCGTTAATTGATCATCCAGTTTAACTAAAAACTTTAATTTAATTATTTTGCTAATTACTTTTGTTATTTTTACTAATTACTTTTGGTACTTTAATAATTACATTTTAAAACTTACTTAATTAATTATTCCTACTCATTCATCTTTAGATCTTGTGTTAGGGAGTAAGCCAATCCGTAGGCAGATTCATTTTCTCTTGCTTAGAGTCAACAAACCTCATTAAATTGTCCTAATCCCAAACCTACACACATTTAAACTGTCCCCTACTCTTTCTTTGAATAATGAAAACGTTCCCTGCTTTTTCGTTGAATGGTGAAGGGAGTGTAACACGTTTATAGCCAGATACATCCCTTGAGTCAACAAAACCATTAACCATCCTAATCACAACCCTAAACACAATAAAATTGTCTCTGCCAAATTGCTTCTTAAGGCAACTAAGTCTCTCCCATGCTAACCCATCTTCATCCCTGCAAACACTCATCTGCAAAACTCACCTCTGCAATTTCCCCATCAGACTTTTCAAACCAAGAACAAATTCCTACAAATTAGCTCTAAATCCATCATCTTCCCAACTCAGATTCTCAACCCAAATCAACCAACAATTTCAGGTTCTTTCATCTCCAAAATCAATTCTACCAAGAAAAAAAAAATCATCAATCCAAAATTTCATTCCAACAACTGACTTTCAGCACCAAATCAATTCCCAATTCAAAATAGAAATGAGATCGAAATAGCAAAAGAGGAGATTTGAGATCAAAGAAATTGAAATCCAAATCCAGTCAAAAATCCAACAATCAGATCTTAACCAAACTTCAGATCCCTACATCTTCTTCCCCTTTCCCTTCCTCCTCCTCCCCTTGGTCGACCCCCTCACCTCACGCCCGAGCATCCTCGCGCGCGCCGCCGTCGCTTGAGGGGAGCCGCCGCCGTCGCTTGAGGGGAGCCGCCGCCGTCGCTTGAGGGGAGCCCGCCGCTGATCCGGGAGCTGCGCCGCCGCATCGGAACATCACCGCCCCGCCTCCAGCAATCGCCGTCGCCGCCGCCGCCTGGAAAGCTCCCGCCGCCGGCCATCGCCTCCTCTCCCCCTCTGAACGCCGTAAGCCTCTTCCCTCTTTTGTTTTGCGCGATTCATTCCTTAATTTGCTGCTATCAAATGAAAAAAAAAGAATAAAATAAAGAAAGAATAGACAGAGAGTAAAAGGAAAGAGAGAAAGAAAGATAAAGAAGTGAAGAGATGAGATGACAAAGAGAAGGGAAACCTGTGGAGGATTATTTAAAAAAAAACAATGATAAAGAGGAGAGAGAGGTTGACAGCCTAACTTTATTAAAGAATACTAAAAATAAATAAAGAAGACAAGTGAGTTTCTTTGATTTTATTTGATGAACAGTTTATTATGTATGTGTACAGTGTATAGAAATGAGTGCAATGAATCATAATATCACTTTATATTACGAAGCAGTGAGCTATTATAGAGAGCAGTGTAGCATATTTTATGTTAACAGTATTTGGGTCTGATTCAAAATATTATATCATGTCCTACTTGAGTCTATATACATTATATTGATTATCAGCAATTTCATGTACTAGTAAACTACTTATAAAATAGACAGCATGTGGGCTGTATTATACATGTTAGTACTATCGGGGGTTTCGTTATTTTTATATCAAGCTTTATATTAAATTTCATGATCGTCTCCAAGCGAATGTTGGCCAAGACCTATGAAATCTGACCTAGTATTTTAATTTCTCTTTATTTAACCCCATTCTTTCAAATCTTTTCTAGTAGGTAGTATCATTCTCATGAAAATTGTTAGTGATCATGATTAGAAACTTTTGAAACATCTTAGTATATAATGATTGTGTTAAAGTGCTTAGGTTAGTGTGTAATCAGTCAATGTTATAATATTATATATATTGTTATGAGCAGTTAGATATAAGTTGTGTGCGTATGAACTGTGTGTGTATTATTTGGTGATGGGTTTAAATGATATTTAATTGGCGTAATAATGCGAATCCGTTAACGCAGATATGTCACATCACCTTTACCGTTGCTCGGACACCCAAAACCGTCCCAGTCAGGCAAGTACACATATTTACATGTTTTATAACAGCTGCATTTAATTGTTTAATTGAGATATTAGGACATGCAAGTGTACCGTTTTACATATTTCATAACCGCTGCAATGATTGTTTACATTGAGATATACCGATATGCAAGTGCACGTTTTTACCGCTGCTTTTGGTTGTTTTTGAGATATTCTAATATGCAAGTTCATTTTTAACAGTTGTTTTTAATTGTTTTGAACTGAGATATTCTGATATGCAAGTTGTGCCTTTTTCCACGTTTTAACTACAGCTTCCTCTAAAACTGCATATGTTTACTTCTGGTGCATTGCAAGATATAGACGTATGTGTGTGTGTGTGTGTGTGTGTGTGTGTGTGTGTGTGTGTGTGTGTGGACATGTTGATAGAAATTGATTCATGCCTTGTAAATTGCAGAAGACAAACCATAGACTTGCGGCATGTTTTGGCAAATCATAGCGGCCTGTTTGGCAAATCATAGCGGCCTGCTTGGCAAATCATAGAACAAAAATGGCCTGTTTGGCTACTCTGGCTTGTGCCAGCACTATAACTCATGATGGCTCGGTTGGCTGTAACTGGCTCGTGGTCCAGACAATAAAAGAACACTTGGGTGGGGTTGGGTTCCCGGCACTAGCCGGTAGTAAATGGGTCGCCTTCGGGGGCACTTGAAGGTATATTCATTTACTATTCGTCTAACGGCGGGGCCTTAGTCACGAACTTGCACACATTACCAAATTGATTGAAATGGATATATGGACGTGTTTAACATTTAAACTGCTGTTATTTTCATTTTAGTAAAAATGCCATGTTGTCATCTTTAATAGAATTGCCATGCCATTTACTTTACGCGCAACACTTACCATGTTGTTACTTTACGTACTACACGTGCCATGCCACTACTTTGCACACTACACATGCCATGTTGTTACTGTGCACACTACGTTGTCATTATTAAAATCATATTGTGTCATTTTGAAAACTTTGCCGAGGGTCTTTTCTACTAACGTTTTAAATCTTGCCGAGCGACCCTCGCTGACGTATATTTCCTTGTCTTATGAAATATACGTCAGGTATTAGACAGATTTGCAGAAGAGCAAGCCTAGAGACTGAGCAGGTTGACCAGAGTGCTTAGACGCTGTGATCCGCTGCTGGAGAACAAAGAGCATTCGCCTCGCCGCTAAAGTTTAATATTTGTGTTAATTATATTCAGGTGTAAATCTGGTTGTGTTTCTGTTTCTAATGGCCATGCTAGGCCTTATTTGTGTACATGTAGATCTGGACATTGATGTAATAATGATAAAACTCTATATTGTTTTGAGTTTGCATGCAAGGATCTGCTTATGGTTTAATCACAGACGCTTATTGGGTTGGAGCTTCACCGCTTCAGTCCAAGCGGGCCCGCTCATGTCCTCGTTCCCAAGTATAATGGGATGCGGGGCGTGACAGTATCATATCCACAATTTACTCAAATCCCACCTAAACCCGGGTTTTGCTAACTCACCCTCCTTTGGGAGGATTAAGACATTCTAATTCATTAATTGTGATTTATCAAAGAATTCCAAACTTACAGCGGGTAGTGGATTGATAAATCACAATTCTTTTCCACTGCCCACTGTAAGTTTTCCTCTTGAATTATTTCGATTTTTATAATGTCTCTCTCCTTGGAATCAATGATTTCATCTGTTACTATTGCGACGTGTGAGTAGATTCTTTCTATGGTTGATGGGTTAGCCCTAGGATCATAGGGTAAGATGTATATCTGGATCCGTACGTTGAATTGGGGATTTAGGGATGTATTTCGGTAGATCCTATCGAATCCGTAGATAACCCTTACTGTGATCATGCCCACGGTCTGTGGAATTGATGTTCTTAAGGGGTATCTAGGGACTCGAATAGGGAAATCGGCGGATCCAATCAAGGCACGTGACCATGCCCGGCTCGTGTCTTGAGGGGATCCATCGACGAACTATACCGCTACGTTACAACTACCGCCATTGCGTCAACGAGAGCCACCGAAATACCCCGCAATTCTAACCCACGAGAGTGGTATGAATTGGGGGATTAATTCCCTAGCCCTAATGCAATACGAGGATCCTATCCTAACATCGACCCCCAACGTTCTTAGTGGTGATCCCTAAAGCCCTAGTCCCCTTTATTAGCATTACAACAAGCAACACCCCAACCAAATCTTTTACCCCGACAGCTATCTCACTTCTAGACTTAGAAATAAACTGAGAACCATTGACACTATCACCGTCTCAGTGCGATTCGACATCTTATATGCTTAACTCGACACCGTCCGCTTGCGGATTGAGCCCGTGATTGTAGCCTAGGTGCCATACCACGCCCGGCGATCGTGACACCGCCAGGTGGAACCTAGGTGTAGGTTGCGGGTGCGACAACGCGCGACTCTTCAATCGCCGAATAAATGACGACATTTAACGACCCATGTCCTTAATGACTGCTCCATGCTAGCTCTTGGTCTTCTACATGATGACAACCGTTCGGAAGACGGGAAGGCATCATCAATCACTCAATAGTCATTCAACTCATATAAAAGGAGACATTCTCCAACAGAAAAAGGTTCGAAACAATTTTATCCCAAAGGCTAGGTATTTTTACATATGGTAATGCTTTCTACACTTAAAATATAGCTCCTCATAGTCAAATCGGATCACAGATAGTCCGCTTCTCACTATACGAGTTCCTTTTGAGCCCAATACTAATTTAAGCTTCGGAAGGGTTTCGGGTCGGACCCAAGTCCGGCCCACATTGCCAAGTTCTATGTGCTGTAGATACTTCGGTAGCCCGCAATATTGATCGTCTCCGCTGTCCCTTTTTCGTCCGTTGCCGTCGATCACTCGGTTCGACGCCATCATCGTCGTCCAACTACTATAACATTGGTTCTCTCGTTACAAATCTATTGTCCGGTGGATTTTCCCATCAACACTTATAATAATAATTATTCTGATTTACTGAGGTTGACTAGGATCCATTCAGATGGATCAAACATGCGGATCCATCTAAGTGGAATTTAAAGCTAGACAATGTAAATAGAAAATCCGACCGTTGGATGTCTTCTAACATGTCTAAACTAGCTCCAAACAAAATTTCAACTAATTTGGACATGTTTTGCACATGCATCAAGTGGTTGCAAAATCGATGTTTTTGAATAGTTATAAAATCGGCTAATTTTGCAACCACTTGATGCATGGGCAAAACATGTCCAAATTAGTTGAAATTTTATTTGGATCTAGTTTAGATATATTAGAAGACATCCAACGGTCGGATTTTCCATTTACATTGTCTAGCTTTAAATTCCATTTGGATGGATCCACATGTTTGATCCATCCGAATGGATCCTAGTCAACCTCCTGATTTACTTGCTTTCAATGAAACAATATGCCTAACTGCTTGCACGTGTACTTCCGAGCAACAGGAAATATAAATATCTTGTTGAGACTGTCCATCTTTATTACAAATGAGGGCTGTTTTTGAACTTTGTCCTATGTGGCAATGTCACATCAAGTTTTGGGGGGAAAATTTTTTGGGTTGGGAGAAAATTTGTTGGGAGAATACAAAAGCTTTTCTTATTGAAATTGGCATCATCATCACTTAATACTCTTCATTCAAAAATGACCCAAAAAAATGAGACCCAAAAAAAATACAGCGAATGTGCATTCAAAGAGGCGGGTTGAGTTTTTTGGGCGTCAAGCAGAGGTCTAACCAACCTATCCGCGCCGAAGGCGCTCGCTAAATTTTTTTACGCTAATTTGTTGTTCTTTTAAATTTTGGCTGTAAAAATATTTTTTAGGTGACAAAGATTTCGCGGGAAAAAATCTTAAATGCACCGTGCCCGCGGGCACGGGTTATAACTAGTCTATATTACAAATGAGGGATGTTTTTGAATCTTTGTCCCATGTGGCAATGTCACATCGCCACATGAGACACCCTTCTTAAACCCAAAATCCAAAAAACACAAAACTCCACCCAACCCCCAAAACAAACACCCAAACACAAACACCCAAAATCACACCCCAAGCAAAAAAACCAAAAACCCCATGACACTACACACACTCAACCCCATCATTCTCATTTTCACCCGTTTTTGCACTCATCGAAACACCCGTCCAAAAAAATTGAAACCCAAAAAAAACACAGTGAATGTGCTTTCAAAGAGGCGGGCTGAGCTTTTTGGGCGTCCCTTTCAATTAACCCCTCAAGCAAAGGTCTGAATCCATCCGCGCCGAATGCGCCCGCTAAATTTTTATACGCTAATTTGTTGTTCTGCGCCAAAGGCGACCGCACCGAATTTATTGTTCCTCGCCAAAGGCAGCCGTGCCTCTAAATTTTTTTACACTAATTTGTTGGTGGTTATTTTTGCTCGCCAAAGGTAGCCGTGCCAAAGGCGACCATGTTCGTTGGTGATTATTTTTGCTCCGTGCACCAAGTGCACGGGCAATTTCTAGTTCTCATTTAACTTCTGATTATTTATGTTCTTAGTGAAATTTATGGAGAAACAACATGCTTGCTAATTTTAATAAGATTATAGTGTTGCCAGGTCATCAGTCAGCGGCTTACAGGACCCAACGCCATCGCCATACTTCCAAACTTTCAAAGATCAACGGTCGATTCCTCCGCGATGTATCAAATAAAAACAGATCAAAGGTCGATCCCTCCCTTATTTCTCCCCCCGCGGATCGATCCGCGAAAAGCATCTTCAACCATCCAAACTTCGAAAAATCAACGGCCGAAACCATCTCTGGACCCTCTCCCGCGGATCCATGACCATACTCGTCCGCGTATAAAAACACAACAGTTATCCTTTGCTCGAACCCATCGCTCTCTAACCGGATCCCCAATTTCTCAAGCTCTCAGGTAAGCGCTCAACTCGCCGTCTCAAAAAACCAATTAGGGTTTCATTTCTCTAATTAGCTCCTCTCTCTTTTAGCAAGATATCATCTGTGTGAATTCCGATGTCGGGCCGCGGCAAGGGAGGCAAGGGCTTGGGCAAGGGCGGGGCAAAGCGACACCGGAAAGTTCTCCGGGACAACATCCAGGGCATCACGAAGCCGGCGATCCGGCGGCTGGCGAGGCGAGGCGGAGTGAAGAGGATCAGCGGGCTGATCTACGAGGAGACGCGCGGCGTCCTCAAGATCTTCTTGGAGAATGTGATCCGGGATGCGGTGACCTACACTGAGCACGCGAGGAGGAAGACGGTGACGGCGATGGACGTGGTCTACGCTCTGAAGAGGCAGGGGAGGACCCTGTATGGCTTCGGTGGTTAGGGTTTGGGCATTTGAAAAGTCTTGCTGTCAAGAAATAGATGGTGAATGTGTTGAAATGAAAGGATGTTGGGATGTTTAGGGTTTGTAGTCTGCTGTGCGTTTCGCTGTGGGTTGTTAGATTGTGAATATGTGCTGATTTCTAAATGAATGAATGAATGGATGTCGTTTTCGTTTCTTTAATGATTCGTGTTTTGATGCTCAGAGATTGTTGGCCTGATAATTGTTGGTGTGTTTGTTATATAAAAGATAAATTCCATGGTTTAAATTTATTTATTGTTTATTTTTTTTTGATGGATGGAAAAATGCGATTCTCTGCGCTAAAGTTGAATTTGAGTTTCAATGTTAATTTTGATTCTAAGCGAAAATGTCTCTATGCTGTAAATGATGCTTGATTTATAATTTCGACTCACTTATTATTTAATCAGGTAATTTTATGTTTTAAAGGTTCGATTTGTCTGCCAACTCTTTGTTTGTTTGACCTGTGGCAGAATCTTGGTATTTTCATTTATTTTTTTAAATCGTTTATTTAGTGAAGAAGAAAAAAAAGGATTTATGTAAAATAAAAATTGAATTCTCTATGCCTTAATTTTTTTTTCAAATTTATTGGGGATGATTTATTTGAAGGCAGGAAGAATTTATGCAAATCCTTACATTGTATGCTCTCCAATCTCACATGTAATTTACTGACTATTCTAACGCACAATAGCGCCCGAAAGTACTTTCGTTACATTACATGTGACATTGTATTCATCAAATAAGATGCATTTTATAAAAAACTACTAGTTATAGCCCGTACCCAGTTCATTTAAAATCTTTGTTTTCTCAAAAATTATTTACACCATCAAATTTTTAGGACATAGTATTCCATTTAACATTTTAAAAGAACAAAAATTTAGTGGACACCTTCGATCGGTCACCGTTATTGTTAGGGTCTTAGTATTAATATTAACTATCATCTAGTTTGTAGGATAAAACATTAAAAACATTCTTTTAAATACAAAGACGAATTTTAAATACAAACAACAATGATGCTGGGATTCAGATCATTTTAAATACAACCAAATATTTAGAATGCCCCATTCTAAATATATTAAATACAATGATGAAGATTGAGTCAAGTTGGGAGTAGAACATGCAATGTGTTTACGGGTTATACAAACTGAAAGGATTTTTTTAATGAACGTGCTTTCAAAAAAATGTGTGCATTAATCGAATCCTAAAAAAAAAGGCTTTGTGTTCGCGGGCATCACAAATTGAGAAGGAGAACGTGCGTAAGTTGTCTTAGTCATATTTTTTTTGGTTTTTAAAAAATGTAGAAGGTCGTGTCACAGTCACCAATTTTTTGTCCTAGTCATATTTTGATGGACACATAGGTCAAAGTTGAAAAAACGTCGTCATTTATATAATAGATTTGAAAATGTTTCATTTGCGGTTATTAATAATAGAAAAAATATGACCTACAATGCAAAAAAATCCATTCCTGTTAAAAGAGAATTAACCATGGCAAATAGCCATGGTACTATATTTATAAAACTCTCATGTTGAGTTGGGAGCCCAAGGGCCTCCCCACTAACTTAGTGGGGAGTAATGGAGAGTGATGAGGGGAGGGAGGCCAAAGGCCTCCCTCAACTCACAACACTCCCCCTCATCTCTCCATTACCTTGGGTTAAGCATATGAATACTTCAGGATTCAGTATGCCAATGGGGTGGATACTTCTGGATCCAGAGCCACTGTGGTTGCCTCGTTAAAACCTTAGCTGTGGAAAACCCAGTGGGAAAAACCAGCAGCTTAAGGGAAAAGAGTACAACTATTGAGGGACTCCCCCTGATATGTACAAGCTTCAGGCTTGCAGATCTCCTATGTATCTATACAATCATTTCCTATTCGTCTATACATCCATCATGTTCTGAAAGAAAATACAATTATCACTCATCTACACAAGTTTCACTCATCTAGTGGCTATTGGAAGGTAGCGTCGCTCTGGAGTGTAATGCTCTTCGAAGTTGGTAGATGACTCCACTAAAGTATTCTTTGAATCAGTCTTCAGTGTGTCTGCAAGGTACTGCTAGACCTGGCTGAGCGTTTTCAATACTTGCTTCTTGGATGATGAGCTTCTCAGAAGATGTAGACATTGGATGATGATGTGTATATATTTAGGAGGTGGCCGGCCTATTGTGTTTTAGTCATCGCGATGATCTTTAAACCTGCATATGCAATATATATTCCTTGACCCTTGGAAGTTGCGCAAAAGCAGTTTATCCTTGGTCTAGTGTTGCTCTCCAGGGCAACACTGTATCTGGTTAACAACTTTACTGGAGACGTTCTATCAAAGATACGTGCAGTTGGCCAGATAATACACTAGAGCTAGGCTCTTCGGGACCTATGATGTCCTCCCCCTCTTTCAGCTACTGAAAGGTGTCATTGATAAGTATCCATTTTTAATAGGTTGCAAAAGGACATCATTCTTCATAAACTCCATGTGTATGAAGAATATGAAAGGGTTCCACCACGAAGGTGTTTAATATGTAAGCCGAGGCATCTTCGGCATGATTAATAATAGTTCATCTTCAGGATGATTAACGTCATCTTCAGGATGATAGTTCATCTCCAGGATGATAGTTCATCTTCAGGATGATTAATTTCATCTTCAGGATGATGGTTCATCTCTAGGATGATTAATGTCATCTTCAGGATGATAGTTCATCTTCAGGATGATTATTGCCATCTTCAGGATGATTAATGTCATCGTCAGGATGATCGTTATACCTAGGTTTTTCATTTCCAAGGTACGCTTTAAAGCTATTTGAAATCTCAATGGTCTCTGCTGGAGATCCTATTAGCTTTAAGTCGACCATATGTAAGGCAAATATAACAAATCATGTCAACGATCTTTCGAAAAAGATACAAGGGCAGAATATTGCTTAAGATCAACTAATGATCTTTGTAGCCTTTATGGAGAAGACGTTTCTACGTTTCTCTTTCATCTCTGGGGGTAGAGTATACCCTTCTGGAAGTTTTATATAGATCTCTATATCTATATTGCCGTATATATATGCAGTCACAACGTCCATGAGCTGCATGTATTGGTTTTTACAGAGAAGTGTAGGCGTAGTACGAAAATGATCACATTTCCTTCATTTCAATTTCTTTATGAAATTCGAATTATATTCCACAGGTTTTTACACATTCAGGTGTATGGACTACTGGTCCAAAGACTTTGCTTTTCAAGAGTGAGTCGAGCTCTACTCTTATTGCCTCGTCCCACTTTGGCCATTCTATGCGTTTACGCTATAGAAAAGTGGATAGACGTCATCGTCGTATTCAGCGACGTGAATGGCAATAGCGAAAGCAAAACCGTCGTCGACAACTGTGCTATATCTGTCCAGTACCTCTCCAGTACGTACGTAATAAATGATGTTTCTCCTGTTGTTTTCTCTGCAGGGAAAATTAGGAGGGGAGAGGTTGCTGGTCTGAGCTCAGCATCCTGTGGTTGGATCATTTTTATATATCTTCCTATTATGAGGAAATTTTTATTTTGAACCTGGCCGGCGTCCTCTTTTCAAATGAGGTACAACCAATTCTGCTGCCGGTGGATTGCATCCATCTTTGGGAATGTCAATCCCAGCTGGCGTGTTGGCAGCAGGGACGTGTGAATGAACAATCTTCTGGTTGTCCGCAATTTTATCCGTCAATTGATGTACTTTAGTCTGAATGTGAAGGATCTTCTGGATCTCAACGTTACACAGAAAAAGTATGCGGATCATAACGAGATGAGGACTTATGTGTCCCATGATATGGTCTCAGAAGCTTCAGGCTTCTTTAGACTGCGTGCCTATTACAATGAGACTTTACTCATCAAATTCACATTTATCAAGACTTGGTGGTAAACCATAAGGAAGCGGCATCAGCAATAAGATATGGCCACAAGCGGGCCGTATCGTGATAAGCGATGCGGAGTGCAGCTTGTTGGTCCCTAAATATTAACAGGCAACTGGAATCTAACAATGGACGTGAAATCCATTGGAGTCTCTTTACCAGAGAATCTGATAACCCATTCTGAGTATGAACATGCTACAGGATGTTCAATTTCAATGCCAGTTGCTTAGCAGAAGTCTTGAATGATATGAGTAATGAATTCACCCTCATTATTAGCTTTGAGAAAGCTATGTTGCGAGTGAATATGAAGGCACACAGAAGACCATCTAGTAGATGCATATATCAGTACAGTAATGAAGTACCGAAAATGGTCCATTTGCGGGGTGAATAGGCCCGCAAAAGGTCACCATGTATTCTCTCAATGAAGACAGGAGACTCTAAACCCACTTTCAGGAGGGAAGGTCTCTCTCTAAGTTTTCCCTTATGACAAAGGGGGACAAGGAAACTCAACCTTTTGAAGAATCTTCAGGTTCTCCAATGGATTCATTTGATGATGCGTCCATCATCGCTGATCCAGGATGACCAAGTCCATTTTGCCAGAGTTAAAAACTATGGCAATGAAAGGCACTTCTGGTGCTTAGTCAAGTTGGCTTTCTATAGGATGAATATCTGTAATTATAGGGGCCCGACGGGGGTCCAATGAAATCGTAAGTAGATGGTCTTCTGGCCATTTTCTTGACGAGTTACATATTGATATTCAATATATATTATCCACAATTTTCAAGTTATTTTCCTTAAAACAAATATCCTTGAAAATTGGAGATTTCATATATGTTTATGAGGAGAATTTGCATCTTATAGTCTCGTTGTATGTGGGAGCAATATCAATGCTACACCAGTGCAATGAGGCACTGTCCACAGTATTCCATACTTCATCTATAATTAAAACGAAAATTTATTTAAGTCAATGAAAAAGACGAACTTACGCAAATTAAAGATGAAGCAACATTGAATTTTAAATGCATAGATAAAAGATGAAGCTTAATCGAGCAGGTCGTCGTTCTCGAAGTCTTTTGCAGTGAACATCGTTGGTGGCTGAACAGCCGCCAAGTTTGTTTCAGGCAGAGACTTCTGGCTCGCCTGATATAGTGCCTGGAGGTGGCGAGGAGTTCGGCAGATTCTGGACCAATGGCCAGTCATGCCGCATCTATGGCATTTATCCTCCCAGTTCGTCTTAGGAAGTGACACTTGGTCAGTGTTCTTTTGCTTCCATGTGAAGTTACTATTTCCTGTATTGTTGTTATTGGACGGGGGTGCTGCTCCTCGTCCATTCTTCATCACAGCTTTTCCTTTGTTATTATTAGCCTTCTTCTTATTTTTCCACTTCTGGGGAGAAACGTGGTGGGCTTCAGGGATAGGTGCAGTGCCAGCTGGACGTAAATTATGAGGGGCTAGCAGTAAATCTTGATTTTGTTCTGCCCTAAGTAGGCATGAGATCAGATCAGAGAATTTCGTGAAGTTGCGTTCACGATACTGCTGCATGAGGATTGTATCTTTCTCGTGAAACGAGGTAAATGTCTTGTCCAACATGCGTTGTTCTGTCACTTCTTCACCGCACAACTTCAGGCGTGAGGTGATATTATGAAGTGCAGAGTTATACTCAGCGACGGACTTATAGTCCTGAAGTCTGAGGTTTTCCCACTCATAACTGGCACGCAGTAATATTACATCAATTTGATGTTTATAACATGCCTCCAGCGCTGTCCACAGCTCCATTAGGTCCTCTACCGTTAGTTATTTGGCCTTTAAGGTCCGATCTATATGTTTCCTAATATAGATAATGGCTTTCGCCTTATCCACATCAGAGATGGTGGTAGGAGTTCTGCTAGATGATTGTTTCGCTTCTGGGGCCTTACTAGCAAAAGCATCGGTCGCTGCTGGGACCGATGAAGGAGCCAAAATTGAGCCAAGGAGGGCCATCGAACGCAAGTGGAACTTCAGGTCCACTCGCCAACTCAGGTAATTATTTACTGCAGCATCAAGAACTTCGAAATCGACGCTTGCCAATTTTACCATTTATCTATGCAATTTAAAATAAGCATGAATTAATTAAAGTGTAAATTCATGCCTAAACAATAAAATAAGTAAAATGTGGGGATCGGCCAGATACCCAAAGACATACAATGTCCAAAGTCCGAATATACAGTCCATAAATAAAAGAAAAATACAACTTGGAAACCCAGAAGGGTCCCTATATTTTCCAATTTTCGCCTCCGTCTTCATTTATCGGTACACCGGTCTTTGGCATTAATACATTTAATCCTCACTTACAAATTCCCTCAAAAAGAAAATAAAATTGCAAGGAATTTAAAAAGGGTATCAAAATGGCCGATCCCAAAAATCACATTTTAGCTTATATTAACTACCACGCAGTTTATAATATGCTACAGGCACAAAATAAGCAACCACACAGTTTATATAACACATGCATATATAATATGGAAAAAGAGACTAAAAAATATAATAATCTCTAGGACCACGGGGAGACGTCATACACCGTTAGGTTAGTTGACTAACGGCAGAGCGGTCGCATGATCCTTAAGATAATTATATATTTTATTTAAAAAAAAAATCCTAATATTCCATAAATTAATTAATATGCTAGAGTGATATTTAACATAATTTTAGCAATATGACAAACTGGGCGTCAGGCCCATAGCAAGAAATTAAAATAAATTAATATTTTGATTGGGGCTGCAGGCCCATAAGTAAAATATTAATCATTTTAATAAGCAATTTTATTAACTTGGCTTCTATCCCAATAAGCCAAATTAATATTTGGGCTTCAGGCCCATTTGCAAAATTTTAATTAACTTTGTAAGTTTGCAATTGAATTAACTGGGCTTCTGGCCCCGTTTTGGTAGTCAAAATTAATTGTTAATCTAAATGGGGCTGCTAGCCCATAAAACTTATTTTCATTTATAAACTGGGCTTCAGGCCCAATAAACAGTTCATCTACTGTAATGATCAAAAATTTAATTTAAGGGAATATTAACATAAGCCCTAAATCAAATTTTTAGTATATTTGTTAGGGGATCTGAAAAGTATCTAAAACCCAAAAGCAATAGCATCCCACTCGCCACGATTACATAGTCCCCGGCGCGGCAGAGGCCACCCCCCCGCCGTGGGGGGGGGGGGGGGGGGGGGTGAGGGTAGAGGCCCTCCCCTTTGCAATTGTTTATGTACTCGGCTTTAGGCCCAAAAAACGGCCCAATAAAATTATTATATAATTTTGGGCTGTAAATTTTAAATTTAAAACAAACCCCAATAACTAACTCTAGGGTTAAGGAAGGCAAAAAGCCTCCAGCCTCTCATTGTAAGCAATATCATCATACATAAACACAATAATATTTTCATCTTCGAGACCACCGGCTTTCATGATTTGGTAAGCATGGCAGATGTTTGCCTAGTAAACATCACAGAGAACTGAGTTACACTACTATCCCATCAACTGTTGTTGATGGGAGATTAGAATGTGATACAGAAAAAATAGGTAAACTATCCTCTCGCTCATTACAAGAGGAATCTACAGCCTCTTAATCAACCAACTACAAAAGATATTGAAGTAGGGCAAATAGTTATCTGCAAATAATTGTACCCAGAAATTTTGTAATTTGCAATAAGAAATTCCACAAATTGGATATCAGAAAATAAAATGATCCAAAAAATTAAGTAGGAACGCAGAGCGGAGCGTAAGCAACTAAACTGTTTCAAGATTCAATCTATACAACTAGGGCTGTTACTTGTATGTCATATCTAACCCAGGCCCCATCGTTGCTTTAGTGCAGATACAGTGTCAAAGATGTGTATGTATCCTACAAAGTTAACCATCAAATGATCTTAAGCAATCAATTTCTCATATCTGTATAATTTTGTTGACCTGATTGTATGACCCAAGAAGAGATGGAAACTTTCAAAACTGATGGTGTTAATCGAAATTATTATAATAGATATTATAGTCACAAGATGAAAGATCCAAATCTATACATTTTGGATTATCAAAATGGTGATTATCAAAATGGTGCTGATTAATACAAGCCTATAGAATTGGCTAGGTAAAATCTTAGCTTACTATATTTAGTAGGTATGTACGTGATCGAAAAGAAATTACCTCTAGATCAAAGATCTAGGGAAGACCGTGATAATAAAAATCCGTAGATAGAAAATTCCACGGTCCGAATACGCCCAAGAGGAACGCCGCAACGTATCGCCGCAACCAGAGATTCCTTCGCCCAAGAAAAAGCTCAAAAAAAATAGAGCGTAGGTGCTGATAACGTGTTAAAAGAGAATTAACCATGGCAAATAGCCATGGTACTATATTTATAAAACTCTCATGTTGAGTTGGGAGCCCAAGGGCCTCCCCACTAACTTAGTGGGGAGTAATGGAGAGTGATGAGGGGAGGGAGGCCAAAGGCCTCCCTCAACTCACAACAATTCCTGGTTTTTATTAATAATGGAAAAAATATTTTTTATTTTTTGTGTTATTTTATTTCTTATATATTTTTTTTGCATGTGGCTTCTGTATTATTAATTTTTTCTGTTTTTAATAAATGTTTGCAAAATTTAAAAATTTAAAAGAAAGAGAAAAATTTTATAGCGGGTTTGGCCACACACAACTGTTACTCGGGTTGGAACACACCGGTTCAACCCGGGCGCCTCGCAGTCACGAGCCGGAGTCGCCAACCCAGCCCATCGACCGCCACCAACGAGAACCAAGCGGCCACATCCAACCTCAAGCCACCACAACGGCCATAAAGTCGTCAGAAACGTCACAGGCGGGGCCCACGCACTCGGCGACAAAGTCACCACCGCATTTAATTGTCGACAGGGATAGATATTGACTGCGGGTGTTACACGACAAAAGCAAGTGGAGAAATAAAAATAAAAATAATAAAATAAATAATAAATAAGTGGACAGAGAGATTCCACAAGCAATTTCATCTCTCTTTCTCTCTCTCTCCGCTTTCTTCATCTCATCTCTGTTTTGGGATTCCACAAGCAACGCGCTCGGCCCTCTCTCTCTCTCTTCTTCTCTGATTTTTTGTTAGTTTTTTCCCTCCCTCTTTGCGGATGATCGGATCAGGTAATTATTTTCTCGGCCTCCTCTTGTTTATATTTATGCATTTGATTGGATCTGCTGTATTATTGTTATTAGGGCATGGATTGAGAGATCGGATTGGCCTAAGTTTCCGTAAACGGAAAGAAAAGTGTACCGAGATTTGTTTTTATTCTGTTTTTGTTCATTGATAATTAGTTTTCGTTGAACGGAAGCTTAGATTGGATAAGGTGAAGTTTGTAGATCTTCGGTAGGCGCAGTTGATGCGAGTTCGGATCGGTTTTTGTTGGATTTCGATAAAAGAGGAAGCTTTGGATCTGGGAGAAGTTTGTCTTTGATTTTCGTACGTTCCTTGTTTTGGAAGCTTAACTGTTTTCTGTTTTTGGATATATCTGAAGATCAGATTGAAGTTTTGAGCTTTTTTATGAGGTTGAAGTTTCTTAATTTTTATCCACCAAGTGTGCAATTTTATAAGAACTAGGTTGCTGGTTTGTTACTTTTCGTTGTTGATTTTTGGCGTCTGTCATGGGCTCATTGCTGACGTGCTCCCCTCAAACAAGCAAGGGTTCTTGGGGTGTTGTGATTTCGAGAAAAATTTGATCCTTTTGGATCAGTTTATTTATAAATCTGAAGATGAAGTACTGATTTGCTTTGGTTCGATTTAGATTGGATAACATCGACTTGTCGGTAGTACAGTTTCTTTATTTTTGATCAAGATCGTTCTCAAGTCTTTTGATGATGGAAGCTGGAAATCTTTGGTTGTGATGGCACATGATAGTGTGGTCATTGGCTGTAATCATAGGGACATATGGTTTGTTTTGTTGGGTTCTCATCAGTTAATTTATTTATCGAATGTGTTATTTGAGCTCAATGTTTTAGACAGTGATTTTCTTTTCTGGATATTGAGTTCGATGGTGCTTCTGTTAGGTTCATAGATAGGGTTATGGTAATATTCCTCACTCATTGCTATGTTAATCGATTTGATCATCCGTTGTCGCTGTTGTTGCTCTTGTAGATACATATGGACATCATAATGTCTTGAACTCTCCTAGTTGGAGCTGCAAACTGTTCCATTTATGAGCTTTGTGTGCCGTTCTTTTCTTTCATGGAGAGTAATGGCTGGTGTATTGCATTCATATTAGTTTAAAATGTTTGTTTTAGATAAGCTTCATTTTTTTCTTTGTTTGTTCAAGAATTGGGATGTTCTTTGCTCATAAGGTTTTCATGTGTCTTGTTTGATGCTTAATTTTTAAATGAATAGCTCTTGGTTTATTATGTGATATTTTATGACTTGTTCATTAAACATCAATGTGTCCAGAAGGGGGACATTGCTCGGTCTATTGCAGTCTATTTCATGGCCATATTTCCATACTTGCTTCTCCATGCAAATGTTTATGTATACATATATAAATTTATTCTAAACATTTATCCATGACTTGCATTTTACGTTTCTGGTTGATAGCCATATCCAGTTGATAACCATTTAGTATATTGTGTTCATTACTTTTGGTGTGCTTGCAGGCTAAAAGGTCCTGCATGATCAAACTATTGGACAATAGATTATAATCAAGAGATGCAAACGGTGGGTTGCCCTGTCAGACTAAATTGAGCAATTAGAGGACAAAATCATTCTTCTCCTTGGGTTGAAACCTGAAGATGCCGATTACAGATCATGAAAAGGTGTTTGTATCTTACTTACTCTCAAATTATTTCTGATTTTTTTCCCACTTGGGCATCCCATAAACATTCTTATTTCTGATTTTCCCCTCTTTATTCAGCAGCTTCAAGTTCATTCACGACCCTCTAGTCACTTGTTAGCGGCTGTACCAATCAAGAAAAGACGGTTTTTTTACACTCGGTCTCCATCCCCTCCACCCAAGTCATCATCTCAGATCCCTGCAGATTGTGACGTGTCTGAAAATAAACAAGAATCCTCAGGGCTTGGCACTCATTGTTCAAAAACTGGAACAACTTCTGCTCAAGCAAATATTGTCAAAGGCGAAGGTGCTTCTTGTGAATCTCGTAATCCGCAACCTCAAACGGCCGCAGATTTTGGTATTCCTGAAAAGAAACCGGAATCATCAGAGCTCGTGTCTCCTTTTTCAATAACGGCATGCAATCCTGCTCTAGGGAATTCTGTAACAGGTCAATGTGATTCACTGTCAGAATGTTGTATGTCTGAAAAGAAGCCAGAGTGTCCAAGAACTGCATCATCTTTTTCAACCATTGTAGGTAATCCAGTTCAGGTAAATGCTGTAGCAGGTGAAAATGCTTCCCATGAGTTGCCACCGGCAGGTGCAGATTGTGGTTTATCTGAATTGCAAACTAAACCTTCGGAACAGCCCGGGTCTATTTTTTCAAAAACTGCAGTTAATTCTACTCCGGTCAAGGCTATAACAGGTGAAAACACTTCTCATGAACATTGTGAGTTTCCATATGCCAAATTAACACATAGTGGTGCAATTGAAAAGAAACGTGAACCCTTGAATAAGGAATCTCCCTCTTCAAAACCATCATGTTATTCTTCTCAAGCGAATTCTGGAAAAGTGACAGATGCTTCTAGCGAATCTTGTGAAAAACTAATGGATAGAGACGTAACTATATGTCCAAAACCTGAGATCCTCCCGTCTTTTAATGACCAAGTATCTGGTTTGAACTTGGCTGCTAATTATCTGGATGGATCTTGCATTGCACAAGAAATGGCTTTCAACAGCAAATGTGCAGCTTGGCCAGTTAGTGGAAGTATGGTAACTCATTCAGCAACGAAAGAAACATTGTTGCCAGCAAGGGATGGAACTGTGGAAGGTAAGTTAACTCCGAGGGAAGGGATTTCTGTGAAGCAAGAAGCTTCTGAGCTGCATAATCACCATTCTACACCTGGTGATTCTAAAGCAAAAACAGATGCTAGTTGTCTTTGTCTGAATAGATCAAACTGGGATTTGAATACGACAATGGATGCATGGGAAGGCTCTTCCGCAGGCTCTTTATTAAAGAATGGAGCTGCTGACTTTGCAGTGAGAGGCCTTGGGGGCATTCCGAACAAAAGGCTTGAAGTGGGTCTAAAGCAAATTTTAACTAGGGAACCCATTGGTATAGATATGACCCCGGAGAACCATTTGGTTCAGAAGGATAATCGCCGGCTTAAATTGCCTAACAGTTCCACATCTGCGGTGGATTCAAATTCGGGGACTTGCCTAGATTTGCAGCTTAAACCATTTTCCTTACCTAACCTGTCCAATATATCAGCAGAACATGACAGTAGTAGAGACGCACCGTTCCTAAGCTTGGGGATGAAGCCTATGCCGATTACCACCGGTCTACCAGTGGCTGCTGGTAGAATTGTGAAATCTGAACCAGTTGAAAATGATCAGAAAGATGCAGGGAATGTTCAGCCATGTGTTTTGAAGTCTCAGGATCTGAAACATGTCAAATCTGAACTATGTGAAAGGCAAGATATCTCGAAAGTATCTAGCGCTGGTAAGATGAATGCGGCATGCAGCGTTGTTATAAAGCAAGAGCCACTTGGAGATCAATCTCAAGGATATGTTAAGAGTGTTGAAGGAAGTATGTTTCCTGTAGTAGGTCAAAATTGTCATAGCATAGACACTCAAAACATACAAATGCATCTGAATGCCGGTATAGATGAAGACATGGACTTGGATGTGGCATCTAAGTCCCTGATTGTGAATACTGTGTTGCATCCTTGCATGGATAAGCCTAATATAAACATACCCAATGATTCTTCTGGTATGATTGACAAGGCCCAAGATTTGGTTAATCAAGCTTCAATTCCTGGAAACTATATGTCTAATATAAGCTTAACCAATGATTCTTCTGATATGGTTGACAAGGCCCACGGTTTGACTGATAAAGCTTCCATTCATGTCAATGAGTTGTCTAATAGCACCCAGTCTTCAGCCTTGGTGTCAAAATTCTTGATTTCTTACAGACAAGACATAAACTCACTCCCTGAAGCATGTGAAACATCTAGCTTTCCGGTAACTTCTACTGGTGATGGATGTGTCTCTTCAGAAGGTGTACCTGAGCTTGTTGTCCAAATGGATGCTTTAAACGGTCAGCATTCGTCACAGGAGTCTTTGACAAATGGAGTTCTTGGAAAACCTTGTGCTAACGGTAAGGTTGTCAAGTCTGGTGTGGTTGATGATAAAGATGGAGTGTCGTCTGAAGTTCTAGAAGAAAGCAATAGTCCATGCAAGTCAGATAGTTCTCGTGTTGCAGCTGGAGCCATAAACACAGTTCGTAAACAATGTGGCAAAGATGATGAAGAGTTTGAGGATGGCGAAGTGAGAAATCCAGCATTAAACGGCACCTGTGAAGGTTCAAGTGGGGTAACTGAAGAACAGGAGGTGAAAGCTGTTGGCTCTGTTTGTCCATCTGATGTAACTGGTTTGGCGCCATTACTTGTAGATGAGAATGATACCAAAGTGGCTACTTTGAAAACGGCAGATATTCTTATGTCCAAGGAAAGTGATGGTGGTCTTGTTGAAAAGAAGGTTGAACCTAGTTCTTCACTGGCTAGCTCTCTCACCGCAGACTCCGGTAAAAAGGGCTCAAGTGAAACCAATTGCAGGACTCCAAAGGAGCACTTGAAGAACGACAAGGGCCTAGAATCAAAATTTAAATATAGTGATATTGGAAGAAAGAGAAGTCTGTCTATTTCCAGCAGCAAGCAGCAGAATGCGGATGTGCCTTCACTTGTTAGAAGAAACGTGTCATCCGAAACTGAGCCGGATGAAACTGAGCCCTCTGTGAAGGCAGGCAACGAAAAAGATGCTAGTGATAAAGGTGACGACCGAAGGATTATTTACCTAAATTCCATTTCCAATTCTTTGGCATCCGAAAAGGAGAAATCTAGTTCAGACATGTCAATATCCTCACCGGAAGGGAGCGAAATGCCTGCTGATAGATTGTTTAGGCGAGAGGGGTCACACTCTCAGGGGAGCAGGTAATTGTCCCTTTTATCCGCAGATTTTGTTTGTAATTCTTCTTTTTTCCCCCTCAATGTTAGTTCATGTTCTTTCCCCCCCTCATATTTCAGAGATGAAACCTATAATGAAAGGTCCCAAAAAGTTGAAACTGAGAGACATTATGGCCATGCGGCTGAGAAATCCAAATCAGACTTTCTCCGAAGTATGAGCAGAACTGACAGGCTAAATGCGCTTCATGGTGGCAGGAATTCCAATCCTGACCACCAATTGGAACAAATAAGTAGTTCGAATGGCATCAGATATTCTCGACGGTCAAGTGCTGCTGAAGTTGCTATTGGTACCTCACCAGATGGCTCTAAGAGGTTGGCAAGGAAACTCACAAGCGAAGAAGTGCAAAACCAAACTCATCTGCCATGTCAAAGACGGTCACAAGGGGGCAGACGACACATGCCATTGGGTTGTCATCCTAAGAGGGCCTTCAGCCCTAGTAGGCGAATTGAAAGGGATGTCCCAGATTTCGTTCTTCATTCTCGTGAAGAGAAATTGTTGAGGAACATGCATGAACTTGCACCACCACGTTCTCGGTATGGGAGAGCTGAAGGTATTCTCGTACATAGAGAGAGGAGGAGCTTATCACCACAGATGAGACGGGGTGGGCCTCTACAGATACTTCCCAATTGCCCAAAATCTTCTCCGAGATCACAGCAACGCCCAACTCCTCATTGGTCACCATCAGCGAGAACTTCAGATGGCTTTAATGGACCACGAGAGTTGGGGCATTGTAGATCTCCACCACCTGTGAGGATTAACAGGATGCAACCGACTCATGAACGTCGTCGTTTCCCGGAAGAGGTAATGATTAGAAGGCGAGGTTCTCCTCCTTACCATGCCCGATTGCCTGATGACATGGTAGATGCTGACCCTTCGAGGGAACATGGCTTTCCGCGGCTGGTGAGGAGTTCCAGCAGGAACGTGCGGAGGTTTAATATGATTGACCCTCGAGAAATGATGGAAGAAGAGTACTTTGGTCCGCCTTTGGTTCACAATCAAATTCGGGAGTTTGGTGTAGACGATGGATTTGTTGATGATCGAAGGGGCGATGAAAGGAGGGAACCTCTTCGTTCTTTCAGGCAGCGCTGTATTACTGGTGATAATGAGAGCGAAAGCTTCCAATTTCTTGTTGAAGATGGTCCTCCTAGGGAATTAAGGTTGCGGCCTGCTTCCAATGAAGGTTTTCCTGAAGGCAGTGGTCGTAGGAATTTTGACGTGCGCTTCAGGAATCGGTTGGGAAATCCATCCGGTAGAATGAGGGACATTGCTCAGGAGCAGGAAGATAACTACAGGCATCATGGAGAGGAGTGGCAGGAGACCACCTTCAACGACGGCAGAACAAAGAGAAGACGGTTCTAAGTCTTCTGATTTCAGTTATATTTCAATTTTGAACAAGATGCCGAGACTCCAAGTGGCAAAGGTGAGAGTTGAACCTGCTACACATTGAACACTTGGAGATGATGCTGTTCTTCGGATGGGAGATCACCTGGAACATCTACTTGCTTCATGGGAGATGCTATTTGCAGGCATATGGAATCATGCGGTGGGAAAGGATGGGGCAAATTGTGAGTGCGTGAGTGAGTGTATGCGCATTTCAAATTTGGCCCCCAGATGTTTTTAATCCAATGGCTGACATATATATAGTTCGGTGTACATTAGAAATAAATGGGCATTGCCCCCTTCTTCCTTCCTAAATGCATGTGAAGCATGTTAAATTTTCCACTCTAGGGGTGAAATCAAATGTGGAATTTTGGATATTTGGATGACTGAAGATGTTGCTCAGAGAAGCTAACCAAACTCAGGCATGGTTGTTTATGGATTCATACCAGCACGCAGCCATCCGAATGCCAGCGAGAATTTTTAAGCTAGGAATGGTTCATTCTATGGACATTGGCTTCGAATTCATCTTCTGAGAATAAATCCCAATCAAGTTGAAGCTATTATGGTGCCAGAAAGGAGTACTAGGATGTCTTCTCCTTTGACATGTTCAATAGATAATTCTTGCTTATTGATGATACCTGTGGAGAAACCAACACTAATTACATCCATAAAAACAATTTTGTTTAATGTAAACTGAGTAACGTAAATTGAGCTTGCAATAACAAGCAAGGCATTATAGGATTGATTCTGGGTGATGCTCATAGGTTTCAGCTCATCCAACTCTAAAATCACTGTCTAAATGACACAAGCTAATTCAATGATGGCCATTAATAATCCTTGCCATAAATGATTATTACGGACAATCTACTGACATTCTACACGTGGTGACGACCGTTTGGAAGATGAGGCACCCGACTCCTATAAAAGGAAGGATTCTCCGACAGAAAAAGGGTTTGAAATCTATTCTATCAAAAGGTCCAGGAATAATTATAATACTTGCGCTTTCTATATTCAAAAATATAGTTTGGCATAGTCAGATTGGATGACTCAATAGTTCGACTATACGAACTCTCTTCAACTCCAATCTCTCTATCAATTCATCTTCTCCCTTCATGTCCAATCAAACCGAACTTCATCAACGTCATCATCGACTTCAGATCAGCGTAATCATGATCCCATTATAATAAAATTACTGTTCGGTAGATTTTCCCATCAACAAGACCTATATATATCTCTACGCATCATATATGATGCTCCAGGACACATGCCCAAATTGGGCCGATGGGCACCAGAGCTTCAAAGAACCAAGGCCCGCGTTATACGAGAAGCGCATGACTAATGTCGCTCTCTCTCCTCTTTTTGACTTGTTATTTGCGTGGGAATGCAGACAAGAGGAACAATAATGGAAAGATGGTCTGCAACCGCAAGGAATCGTTTCGTTTCGTGCCGGATTTTGCGTCCTGTGATGTTGATTTGGGTCCGATATTTATTCCGACTGTTGCCACCGATCATATGGTATGTGTGATTCCTTGCATATAAAACCCTTCACTTGGCCATGCACGGGCAAACCACGTGACATGGAGTATGATCTGAATGCACCTTTAATTATTGTTATATTTTTTTTAATAAATAAGCATGCATGTTGCGTGCTACATTCATACAGGGGCATCCTTTCTAAATCCGTCCTCTACGCACGCCAAATGCTTCAAGTTGAAAGATCTTAATTAATTACTCCACAGGATTAACAAAGTTTTTCTTAGCTGTTATCTGCATTTAACTACTATAGAGGAATACTAGGAATAACCCGTGCACATGGTGCACGGACACCCAAAGAAACCCGCACACAGGATGTGGGACCCGTGAATGAGTGGTAACGGATAGACCCGACCGCGGTTCGGTTCCGGTTCGGTTCCGGTTCCGAACCGCCGGTTCCGGTTCCGGCAAAACCCGGAACCGGAACCGAACCGCTTTAGAAGCGGTTCGGTTCCGGTTCCGGTTCTCGAGCGGTTTCGTTTCCGGTTCCGGTTCTGGTTTCATTTCGGTTCCGGTTCCGGTTTGGTTCCGGTTTGGGGTCGGTTCCGGTTCGGTTGTGATGAAAATATATGAAAAGTAAACAAAATTTAAAGGCTATAACTTAAAAAAGAAATATATCTTGTCACTAATCAACTTAATGCAAGTTACATATGAGAAAATTGAGTATGTAACAAATCAAACCGGGGAATGTGAGAAAACTTTGTGAGAAAATTGAGAATATGAGCAAATTGGCCAAAACCGAATCGGTTCCCCGGTTCCGGAACCGGGGAACCGAACCGGAGAACCGGGGAACCGGAACCGCCGGTTCCGGTTCGGTTCCACAAAAGGGGAAACCGGAACCGAACCGGCTTGGCACGGTTCCGGTTCCGGTTCTTGGAACCGGTCGGCCGGTTCCGGTTCGGTTCGGTTCCAAATCGGTTCGGTTCCGGTTCGGTTCCACGGTTCGAACCGAACCGTGGTCGGGTCTAGTAACGGAGAGATAAGAGTTGGTGTGTGTACGTATATTAACTTGGGGTGGGGGGTTAAAGTGAAAAACAAATTAGAATGGATAATTAATTAAGAGTTTAGGGTGGGAACCAGAAAGATGAGAGAGAGAGGGGGGGAGAATTGATGACGTGGGATGCGAAGCCGAATCAACGGCGGAACAAAAAGGGACTCAATGGCAGTCCTGTAAATTTGAAATGGTAAACTTGTAATAGTGTAACCACTCCATTGCCGTTAATGCTCCATTGAACCTTTAGGAAGTTTCCTGGAAGTTTACCAAAGCAAAAGTCATAAATTAAATTAATAAATAAATAAAAGCGGGCCCCATCCAGCAAATCCCGAGGGTCAACTTGAAAACAAGTGCCCCCGAATATTCTCCCAGCCTAATGTTGGCGGGAAATTCAGCACACGCACCCTAATTACTATACACACGTCCTACTTTACAAACACAACAAAAGTTTGTTGAAGGCCCGCCTCCTACTTTACACACTCACCCTTTTTCAATTCTGCCCTTTTTCCTTTCTGTCTCTTTTCTCTATCTTCGACGATTAAGAAGAGGATGAAATTGAAAATGTGTAATTGATTGACACGAAGAACAATTAAAAAACTTTATCTCTTCATTCAGGTTTCTCTGCTTTGTTCTTCTTCTCAGCCATCAAGTCACGTGTCACCCAATTTTTTTTATTGTAGTGACGTTGGAGATAAAGAAGAAGTGACGAAGAAGATGGATGTAATGAAGTGGATGAAGAAGATGTACAAGATGTAGGAGATGACGGAGGTGAAGACGATGAAATTGAAGTTATATATTAACTTTATTCTTGGTGAATTTTATTTTTTTGAAGAATTTAATTCAGAAACTGAAGAATCAGCTAAAGGCGATGAAGAGAAGGAAGAAAACATACGAGAAGATAAAGAAACTGATGAATGCGACGATTGCATTGCATTCAAAGTTTTTGTTTGTAGAGAACATGAAAAATATGATTGGAAGAAGATGATAATAGATGGTCACGACGAGAGGCAATGAAAGAGCCGACGGCAGAAGTCAAAGGAGCATGAACTATGAGAGCAACAATATGCCAGAGATAAAAAGGAATAATTGTAAATGGCAAACCTGTAAATTAGTGGGGGCGTGTACCACAAATTTATGTGTGTGTATATAGCAACTTCCAATGTTGGCTGAGTAGAAGATCCCGCCTCCCAACGAGACCGAAACGCTATCTCCCTTATTAAACGATCGATTTCGCCGTCCACGAACAATGCAGCACAATAAAAATAAAAATAAACTTAAAAACCCTAAAAATTCTAACTTTAAACCCCTTCTCTCTACGGCCGCTCAAATCCCCAGGCCTTTTGTTTTCTTCTCCTGTTGAATCAAGCGTTTCAATCCGTAGATTCGTACTTCGATCTTGTTCCGATTTAAGGATCTCATGGCTAGTGGGGCCCGAGACCGCGGATCGTTCCCCGCCTGGGCCCGTTCGATCGCCGAATGCGAGGCCGAGTTCGGAGTCTCCGCGGACTACGGCCTGAACTCCGGCGAGGCCGCCGCCCGCCGACAGATCCACGGCTGGAACGAACTCGAGAAGCACTCTGGCCCCTCGATCTTCCGCCTGATCCTGGATCAGTTCAACGACACGCTCGTTCGCATCCTCCTCGCCGCCGCCGTCGTCTCCTTCGTCCTCGCCTGGTACGACGGCGACGGGGGCGGTGAGGCCGGGATCACGGCCTTCGTCGAGCCCTTGGTCATTTTCTTGATCCTAATCGTGAACGCGATCGTCGGCGTCTGGCAGGAGAACAACGCAGAGAAGGCGCTGGAGGCGCTGAAGGAGATCCAGTCGGAGCACGCGGCGGTGCGGAGGGACGGCGAGTTGATACCCCACTTGCCGGCGAAGGAGCTCGTGCCGGGAGACATCGTGGTGCTCAGGGTCGGGGATAAGGTCCCTGCCGACATGAGGATTCTTTCTTTGATCAGCTCGACTCTGAGAGTGGAGCAGGGGTCACTCACCGGCGAGAGCGCCGCCGTCAATAAAACCCACAGGCGTGTCGAGAACGAGGATGCTGACATCCAGGGGAAAGAATGCATGGTTTTTGCGGGGACCACCGTCGTCAATGGGAGCTGCGTCTGCTTGGTTACGGAGACCAGGATGAACACCGAAATCGGAAAGATACACTCTCAGATTCATGAGGCTTCGCAGGAGGAGGGTGATACGCCGTTGAAGAAGAAATTGAATGAGTTTGGGGAAGTTTTGACGATGATAATTGGGGTGATTTGTGCTCTGGTTTGGCTAATCAACGTGAAGTACTTCTTGACTTGGGAGTATGTTGATGGGTGGCCGAGAAATTTCGAGTTTTCGTTTGAGAAGTGCACTTACTACTTTGAGATTGCTGTGGCTCTGGCTGTGGCGGCGATCCCAGAGGGGCTGCCGGCGGTGATCACCACTTGTTTGGCGTTGGGCACGAGGAAGATGGCCCAGAAGAATGCGCTCGTCAGGAAGCTGCCAAGCGTTGAGACTTTGGGTTGCACGACGGTGATCTGCTCAGATAAGACCGGTACGTTGACGACGAATCAGATGTCGGCGGTGAAGCTTGTGGCGATTGGAACGCGGCCTGAGAGGTTGAGGAGTTTCAGGGTTGATGGGACGACATACGATCCTCGGGATGGGAGGATACATGATTGGCCTGGTACTGGCATGGATGAAAACCTTCAAATGATTGCAAAGATTGCTGCTATTTGCAATGATGCGAATGTTACGAATTCTGGTCATCAGTTTGTCGCCGGCGGAATGCCAACTGAGGCTGCTTTGAAGGTAAAAATCTAATCTTTTTTAAAAGCTTTTTGTTTTATTTCAGCACCGCCATAACATTTTAGATAGCATGCTATGCATGATAATTATTCCTTCGTTGATAGGTGAATATGATCACATCATTAACTCTTATCAGCGGAGTGCATCTGATTTTTCTATTTGATAAATAAGTTCAACTTATACACATATATTTCTCTCTACCAGGTTCTGGTTGAGAAAATGGGACTTCCTGATGGCGCTAACGATTCAATCTCCGGGTCTGCTGAAATACTAAGTATGTTGAAATGACTCAAAGTAATGATTAATGTAGTTCTTTTGTACAATTTTCATACTCGCATACTTATATATGCTCCTCTGATTTTCTTCATAAGGATGCTGTCAGTGGTGGACTGATGTTGCACGTAGGGTGGCAACTCTTGAGTTTGATCGCACTAGGAAATCCATGGGAGTTATTGTAAGATCAAATTCTGGGAAAAATACATTGCTTGTAAAGGTACTCTCTTTTTCTGTCTTTTCTTTAGAATTTATTCAGAGAAGTGTTTGCAGTTGAACGTTGTTAAATTTTGGTTACTTATTAAAGCCACTGCATTGATGTAGAGCTTCTGATTCATCAATAATATGCAAATTAACCACCTGCAACTAGCAGCTTCTTGAAAAGGGAATACAGTACTAAGACACAAATCATAATCCTGGTAAATACATATCAAAGACTGGCATCTTGCATGTCACTTTGAAGATACCAGTATGTTATATCTTGTCATGTCACATATCATCAAAATAACAATATCAATTAGGGGACTAATGATAATCTGTCACAATTTTCCTATGCAGAAGAACTTTGAAATCTTAAATCATACAAATATCTAATTAAATCATGTATATCGTTCTTATCTTCATCATCCATCGTTGTGTTACACAAAGTCTAATATCAAGTTACAATGTTAAAGATTGGTATCTAATGCTAGATGTCCAATTAAGTTATCTTTTCATCAAATACTCAACAAGCTGCTTATTTATAGATATCTAAATTGACAAGCTACTTAACTACTTAGTATCTGAATCACACAAATCTAAAAAATGATGGATGAACTAATTACTTAGTAAGTGAATAGAGCATGCTAACTAGTTTAAGTACGAACTGAATAATAACAACAATCTAAAACTGACACGAATACAATGTATGCAAAATAAGATGCAGAGATTCTTTCGAAACAGTTCATATGCATTGGAATTAAGCGAGTCAGGTATCAATACAGTCAACACTTTACCCTTCAATTGACATGTTTCACCATTATTATAACACATACTCGAGATGGCTTGACAATATATACGTAGCATACACCATCAGAAAGAGAACACGTTGAGATGTTACATGGCTTGCTTAACTTTAATGTATATCAGTATTACAAACTAGAAGTATACATATGTATGGGTAAAAAATATCCATGATTTTTTAAATAAAACCAGTGTATTCAACATAGTTCAAATAAACGTATCGGTGCATAACCAATCACCACCAACTTCACCAATGCATATGAGTCTTCATACAAGAATTGAGATGCTCATAACGCCTCAAATCTATTTTTAACAAGTATAGATGTTTTCTATGATATAAACAACAAATAACATGTAAATTAACAATCGACATGCATGCTAAAAAATCAGTATATGCTATTCACAAATTCTTAGTAGATTAATTGCATGCATCTATCAACATAATGTGATCATATAAATACATAAACTACAAAACACACATTCGTCACTTACCGATTAATTGATAATAATCTTTTTTATCTTATAAACTTCTTCGCTTTCTCTTCTTTATTGTCTTACCTTCAATTTTGAAACTTTAACTTTAGATTTAGTTGGATGAAAATAGGACCCCCTAGGTCCTATTTATAGGAGCTATAAACCTAAAATATCTTTAAATATTTCTTGAATATTAAAATATCTTTAGATATTTTTAGCAACTAAAATATCAAATATCTTTACTAATTTTTTTTAAAATCTTTGAAAATATCTAACTTTAAGAAAATATCTTTAACTTTGACTTTAACTTACGAAAATACCTTTGATTTTAAGAATTTTTTTTGATTTTAACTTTAACTAAGAAATGTCTTTAACTTTAAGAAAATATCGTTGACTCTAATTTTAATTAAGTGATATCCTTGATTTTAGTGAAATATTTGACTAAGAAAATATCTATGATTTCTAAAAGATATCTTTCGAAAATATCTTTGAAACATAGAAATATCCTATACCTAGAAGTTTCTTCATAAACCATTTTATTTAATTTAAAGGTTACTTAAAATATGAGTGTTACATATCTAAATGACAATAACGACTATTTGAGCATGCTTATTTTACATATTTAGGCTCCATTTTGTTGGGTTATATATTTTTAACTAAGCATTGAGCACTCTGATATTGTCTACATGGTACATCTAGTTTTATGTTAGATTTGATTCATGGGTTAGGCATGTGATGAGAAATCTAGGGTTTGTGAGTAAAAATTCGATTTTTATATATTTGAGAAGGGATTGCAAGATAAGGGT
This sequence comes from Scilla litardierei, assembly GCA_030789695.1. Lineage (NCBI taxonomy): Eukaryota > Viridiplantae > Streptophyta > Magnoliopsida > Asparagales > Asparagaceae > Scilla > Scilla litardierei. Next base: position 140,068,443 of record CM061137.1, read on the forward strand.
TTCTTTCGAGAGAAACCAACTCTCCAATCTTTAGATCTAAAAGACAACTTAATTTCACTTAGGCTAGGGTTCTACTCTCTAATCTAGGGTTTTCTTTTCAAAACAAGCATAAAAAGATGAAGTTCTATCTCAAAACATAAATAGGGCAGATCTAGCCCAAATTACAAATAACTCCCCGAAAATCCAAAACTCTGCATAAGTGCCCAAAACCTTACCAAAAATGCATTTGGCCTAATTAGTCAATCCACGATCCATCCTATGTTGTCGCCTCTGGTAGGTGATGATCTCATCATTACTCTCCTCCAAAAGAACCAACTTGTCCTTAAGGCGGGAACTTCTTAAGGTTCCCTCGAGGCCTCATGATGTAAAAGACACGTTCACCTAATCAACACCTCCAGTGCTCCTGAACTTCCCTGACGAACCGGGTACAAAAAGTACATCCATGTCATCCGTCAGTGTCGGTGGTAGTGGCGAGGAAGAAGTATGGTCCCCGATGGCCCGACGGAGTTGTGACACATGAAAGACTGGGTGGATGCTTGACTCTGATGGCAATCTCAACCTATACTCTACCTGGCCAATTCTCACCACAACCTTATAATTAAGGACCGAGGTAGTGGGATGACAGTTTCTCGTTCCACCTATGTGCCAAGGAGCGTTGCTGATATGGCTGCAGCTTCAAATACACCTTGTCACCTACCTCAAACTGCCCACCTCTCCTATGTTAATTCACCCGGTTCTTCATAAGCTGATGGGTTCTCATCAAGTGACGCCTCAGCTCATCTAATGTTCGATCTCTCTCCTCCAGATACTGGTCCACTTGAGAAATTGGTATGGAGCGGTGACCATAGTGAAGCAAATACATGGGATTCCGCCCATACAAAACTCGAAAAGGAGTAGTCTGAGCAGACGTGTGAAAAGACGCGTTGTACCAATACTCTGCCCAAGCTAGCCATTTCACCCACTGCTTCAGAGTCTATGAGACAAAGCAGCGTATGTATGTCTCAAGGGTCCTATTGACGACCCAGTTTGGCCGTCCGTCTAGGATGGTAGGCAGTGCTTCTCTTTAGTAGGATCTCCTTCGTCCTGAACAACTTCGTCCTGAACAACTCCTTTCACAAGTGGCTAAGGAAGACATTGTCCTGATCAGTCACAATAGAGCCCGAAACCCCATGCAATCTCACTATCTCCCTGATGAATGTCGTTGCCACTGTCACCATGGTATAAGGGTGTCGGAGCACCACGAAATGTGCATAATTGTTGAGCCTATCGACCACCACTATGATGACGGAATATCCCTCTGACTTCGTTAAGCCATCGATAAAGTCCATAGTCACCTCCTCACAGACCCGATCTGACAAGGATATGTGCTGCAGCAATCCTCTGGGGTTATCGACATGTATTTGTGACGCTGATAGATGCCACATTTTTTCACCATTTTGCTATATCATTCATCATCCCCTCTCAGAAGAAATCTCTAGCTAGGCGCTGATATGTCTTGAGAACCCAGGGAGTGGCCACCCACTGCGCTCCTGTGAAACTCTTGTAGTAAGCTTGGGATTCCTCGGTAAGACCAAATGTTCCTTGTACAAGAGACGTTGTCTCTCTAACGAATACCCATGATGTGTTGTTGGGTCCTATAGTAGTGCAGATCGGATCTTTACTGGACCATCATCATCCTCAATCTCTCGTAGTAAGGGCCCCCAATCGAGTACGACCGGCAACGACAAGGAAGACAACTATGAATCCACCTGTCTCCGTGATAATGCATTCGTCACCTTGCTCTCTAACCCTGGCCGATATTGGATTGCTACGTTATACACCAACAACTTGCTCAACCATCTCTGATACTCCTCAAAGACCATCATCTGTTCCAGGAGGTATTTGAGGCGCCTCTGATCTGTTCTTACTATGAAGCACCAACTAAGTAAATAGGGTCGTCATTTCTGTACCGCTCATACGATCGCCATCAATTCATACTTATAGACCGACTTGAGCCGAGCTCCTGTCGACAACATCTGGCTGAAGTAAGCCACCTGCCTTTGATCCTGCATCAGAACTGTCCCCAATCCATATCTCGACGCGTTTGTCTCCACCACAAAAGGCCGCTAAAGTCTGAAAGTGCTAGCATTGGCACGCTTGTCATGGACCTTTTCAGGGCTTTAAAAGCTCGGGTGGCCTCATCGCTCGACTGGAAGCTGTCCTTCTTTAGCTGCTCTGTCAATGGTCAGGCAATGATAATGTACACCCTGGCGAACTTCCTGTAGTAGCCCGTCAGTCTCAAGAATGCTCTCAATGCCTGCAGTGTGGTAGGCCGTGGCCAATCAACATGGCTGCTATCTTCGACCTTTCTGTCGATACGCCCTCTGCTGAAACAACATGACTCAGATACTCTACAATCCGTTGGCCGAACAGGCAATTCTTTCGATTGACATAAAGCTGATGCTTTTGCAGCTCTGCTCCACATGCGCCTCCATGGCCCGGGTGTACATTAAGATGTCATCAAAAACATCAGTACAAACTTCCTCATATATGGACGAAACACCTTATTTATAAGCGCCTGAAAGGTGACGGGGGCATTGGTTAAGCCAAACGACATGACCAAGAACTCATGTTGGCCCTCGTGTGTCCAGAAGGCAATATTTTCTACGTCCTCCTCCCTCATCAGGATCTGGTGAAGTCCGTATTTCAAGTCTATCTTCGAGATAACTGATGCGTCATGTAGCTCATGCAACAACTCGTCGATCACGTGAATGAGAAATTTGTATGTCACCATCTCCTTGTTCAAGGCCTTATAATTGACACAGGATCTGTAACTCCCGTCCTTCTTCACCAACAGTACAGGGCTAGAGAAAGTGCTCACACTAAACTGTATCACCACTGCCTGAATCATCTCTGTTACCATCCTCTCAATCTCCCCCTTTTGCACCTGAGGGTAGCGGTACGGCCATACGCTGATCGGTGGGACACCCTCTCATAGCACTATGGCGTGCTCGTGGTCCCGAGGAGGGATCCCGCGAGGTGCCTAAAACACTCACTCAAATTGAACTAAATCCTGTTGCACCACTGATGGAATGTCTGACTCCTGCTCTCCCCCTCTACTACCAGCCCTTGTAGCTTTACCAAGAAGCCTCCCCCTCGCCCTGGAAAGCCCTGGCCATGGTCTTCAAGGAAACCTTGGATCGACATAAACTAGGGTCCACTGAAGTGTCACCACCTTTCCCCGTCCTGGAACTCTATCCTGAGTATCTTCCAGTTGGTCTTTGTCTCCCTAAGGACTGCAATCACCTCATGCCTAAAATCACTTTTGTGCTGCCCAGGTCGAGCGACAAAAAATCCTACACAATCTGTATCTCTTGGAGAGTCAGAATCACACCCCGACATACACCCCTGCTTCACTCTACATGCCACGTTCCCATCATCACCCTAAAGCTCCTGGAATCTACCAAGTGCAACCCTTGCTGCTCCAGCACATGGTTGGATATAAAATTATGGGTGGTTCCACTATCAATCAACACCATCACCTCTTGCTCTGAGATCCTTCCGGTTAACTTCATTGTATGGTTCGGAGGAAACCCCACTATGGAGTTGAGTGACACCTCCCCTACGTCCAGATGGGAATGCTCTTGCTCACTTACCTCTTCTTCGTCCACCTCCACCAACTCCTGAACATCATCCACTAGTAACACCTGGAGGGTGTGGTCTCGACAACGATGCCTCTAGGTATACTTCTCGTTACTTTGGAAACACAACCCCTTCGCCTTTTAGTTTTATATCTCTCCTCCTCGGTCATGCGTCGAAACTGTCCATTGGGATGTGCATTGCTGCTCATATTGCCCGCCTGGGCTCCCCCTGTATGTGTTAGTGGTTATGCCCTAGGCCAAATATTTATACATTTATGTTATGTCATTTTTCATTTATAAAATGTTTCTCTTATTGTTATTGTTATATCGCTTGCATGTTTCATTATAATAATGTTTGAATAGCTGCTTTATATTATTCTAAACATCTCTAGTCATTCATCATTAAAGATATAATGATAAGTTAAGACTAGTATGAGTTTGATTGATAATTATGAGATAATTATATGTATGGTGATACAAATCAAACTTATAGGTACTTGTTGGAGAACAAGGTACTGGATAGACTCGCTATGAGATCATTATATGGATCAGTGTCATAAATGATCTCATAATAGTTATGTCATAGAATCCTTAGAAATGAGATCATCACAGTTTCCTATATGAGGAACATCATGTTTTGACATAACTAAACGTTATCTTTAATCAGATAATCATAAAGGTTATGATTAAACATGATGTGAATCATGCATAGAAAAGTGAGTGAACAAGATGGAATTTGTCCCTCTCTTATGAGAGAGATATCTACTGGGTCCCTCGATAAGTATGATTGAGAAATGCATGGATGTTCTCTAATGAATGTCATTTGATATTATCAGTCTATTTAATAATCGAGAAATTGAATGTTTGAATAATATAAGTATGACATTGTCTATGACTTATCTTCAAATAAGATATCGTGTGACAAGGATTATGACATGGTCTATTAATTAGGTTAATATCGGACTAACGATATTCATATTACTTGGGTAGTCATAATGTCTTGCTAGATACCAATGATGACTTGTGGGCTTTTAATGAGATTATGCCCACTGTCAATTTGATATAAGCTTATTGGATCGCACACAGAGCGTAATGGATGGGATAGCGTTTAAATGAGATTTCGAACCTGATTTGAAATTCAAAATAAGACGAAATATCTTAATTGTCAGATATTGTATCTCGTTAAGATATTATCCTTAAGATATCTATGCGTAACTAAAACGCGTTAACGAGTTAACGGATTTTATATCTTGTTAAGATATTATCCCTAAAGATATCGCTGCGTAACTGAAACATGTTAAAGGGTTAACGTGGGATTCTATATATGATATAGAGATGATTTTCAGTCTTTTTACGCATTCAATCAATCTATCCCGTTTTGAGAAAAGCGAATATCGATAGAGAAACCCTAGTTGCGGAAGAGCTAGCACCCTCGTAATTCATGTTTATGACGTTCAGGTGTGGATACTGATAGAGGGTAGATGTCGTAGAGCAGCACCTGCAGTCCGACACATTAGAATCGTCGATAAAGGTTAGTTATCTGATCAAATCAAATTTGAAACGCATGGATCTGGGTAGGTTTCTATTTTTTCCGCTACATATAAACTAGTTATGCATAATAGAAACCCCAACAATATAGACCACATGCCGGGGCTCGCTGCTCTTTCGGAGGTGCCTGTCTGCAGAAAGTGGACCTGTCCCAAGCTCACTTGGCTCGTCGCTGCGTCGTGAGTTTTTCATCCATCATCTCCAACAACACACTCGGCCTCTACAAGCGAATCTCAGTTCGGATGTTGGGCTTAAGCCCTTTAATGAAGCTACATGTCAATGTCGCCTTGGGAATCCCCTCATGTAGCCTGAAAGTGCTTCAAATATCTTTGTAATCCTTGACCGCCCCATCCTGCCGTAGGGCCAGGAGCTACTTGTGCAAATCCCCTCCCTCTCTGAAACGATCCAGCACACAGTACTTGAATTCTTCTCATGACCGCACTGGTTGTAATTGTTGTCTCTACTAAAACCAAGACAATGCATCCCCTTCTAAGCACACGTCCACCGCTTGCAACTTATCCGTCTCTGTCATCCGATACACCTCAAAATCTCTCAGCATGATAGACCCACATGTGGGGATGCTCTCATTCGAAGACCGGCATCTTCAGTTTCCGACCTTTGTTCTCGGGCCCAAGCATCACATGTCCCGCTCTTTCCTTCAGTTGCCTAAAGTAGAATTGTTGAAATGCATTTTGTGAGGCTCCTCATTCCAATGGTCCCTTCCTGCTTCATCATGGTTCCTCCAACCACTGGTCATCCCCTCTGGGTCTTTGCCATCATCCGCCTAGCACCAAGGGTTACCATCGTGAACATCGTATCCCTAGAAGTGGGCATCATTCCACCGAGCTGGCCGTCGAGATCCGAACGCTCCTCTGTGTGCATCGCCGAACTACTGGACCCCAAAACATGGATTGTCGCCCTCCGGTTGACCGTCGGGGGACCAGCGACCTACATTCAGGCCGGATCGGGGACCCGGGGCCACTGCTGCTACAGATGGGGCCCGCGGGGTCCCTGCGACAGCGCAAGGCGCCAGTGTGGCCCATGCGGCGTTGTATAGGTCCAGCGGCCTCCTTGCTGGTAAATTGGGGGCTTGCAAGACCCCCAAAAGCCGCTGGGGGCTTACGAGGCCCCCAGGCCTTTGCCAGAGATGCGCAACCCCTCTAAGGGTTTGTCGGGTCCTCGTCGAGGTCTGACGGGTGCACCGTGGCCTGGCGAGGCCCGGCGTGGGCTGCTGAGGGCCCGTCACCCCGCCAGTTACGGTTTTGGGAGGCGACAGTCCCTCTGCAGTTGCTGTCGGCTGTCGATTCCCCCCTCCCAAGACTGTGAAGGGGGATTTTTGCTCCCATGCTCGTCATTCCTTGTCCTTTTCTAGCGGATCTCCTCTAAAAATCACAATTTTCCCTTTGCTCGAGTCCACCATTGGTCCTTTTTGCCCTAGATCTGAGGGATTCTCTGCAAAATCGTTGCCTTTGGGCCTTTCTTCCTCACGGCGTGGATGGCGTTGGCTCTCCGTGATCTCCCTAAACATGGACTCCAAGGAGGACAACTTTCCATGGATGGCGTCCATCTAGGGATGATAATGGGCATGTCCAAAGCCCGTTTGGGCTTCCATTTGGGCATGCCCCCTACAACCCCTTCATTAAAGTGTATGTAAGAAAGATGGTATAAACGGGCTTTGGGCATGCCCATTATCATCCCTACTTCTATCTCACTTTCCAATTTTTGTTGCTGCTCCTTTAGGGTTTCAATCTCCACAACCTATTCCTCCAAAGCTTCAATCTTCTTTTTAGATCTTGTTGTCGTCATGATGGATCTTCGCTCTTATATTGAGGAAAGATTGGATTTTTATTTTTATATATTTGAGAGAAAGAGATTACAAGATAAGTGTTTCTTTCGAGAGAAAACCAACTCTCCAAGCTTTAAGATCTAAGAGATAAAGCTTAATCTCACTTAGGCTAGGGTTCTACTCTCTAATCTAGGGTTTTCTTCTCAAAACAAGCATAAAAGAGATGAAGTTTCTCCCAAAGTATAAATAGGGCAGATCTGGCCCAAATTACAAATAACCCCCGAAAACCCAAAACTTTGCAAAAGCGTCCAAAACCTTCACAAAAATGTCCCTGGCCTAATTAGTTGATCCACGATTCGTCCTGCGCAGCCGCCTCTGGTAGGTGATGATCTCATCAGCATGATTTTGGAAGGCACAATGCTCGGAAGGCACAATGCTCTGACTACTATTGATCTCTACTTGGGTTTTATTATGTTGGAGAAGTACGAAATTATGGTTTTAAAGGGTTCTCCAATTTGATTCTAATTGATGATGTCATAGACGTTTCCCCCCCCTTTTTTTCTTTTCATCTTAGTGGAAAATATGAAAATTGCATGCATTAAATGTGGCTTAATTTAAAATTTTAATTACACACATTTCAATACAACTTTTAATGCATAGATATGGCGCATGCAATGTGCTAAAGTCCAATCCATCTTTTTTAAAAAGCAAATTTCACATTCTTCCGCGCGTGTCAAGAATACTAATGCATATTGATAGGGATCAACCTTGAATTTCGGATGGAGTCTTTTTATTTCGTTTTCGATTTTATAGTTGAGATAGAGTTTGAGTTTGAGTTTCTGGAGTATTCTAATTATTTTGAGCGTTTGGTTATCTTATTTAGTATTGAGTTTAAGCCTTTTTTGGTCTTATATTTATTTAACAATTTTTATCTCATAGTAAATGTGTTTTTTGAGAGCCAAGTTGTTAGCCTATATAATGACCACAAATGTATTTATTTTATTGATGAATTGAAGAGTATAAAAATTAAAATTTTGGTGTAAGCTTTGAGTTTTTCCAAAATCAAATCTTTTGCATTATAGTACGAGAATGGGTCTGGTTGTTTGGGTGAGAGGTCCAAAAAAATCTCCGTGTGTCAGGCGGGTACGTCGATGATTGTTAGATCACCGGGTACGAGGCCTAAAAGTTATCAAATTTTCAACTTTCTTCTTTCCCACATTCTCATCACGTTGTTTCCCGTTGCCGTCATGCGTCACATATAGCTCTGAGATCCTATATTTCTCACCTTGTAATTTTTTTAGAACATTTGTGTCTTTAGTTCAATAATGGCCATCAACATGCATAGTATTACCGCATATATTTCACCATCTTGAATCCCTACCGATTACGTATTAATTCTCTGAACAGTAGGCAAACATGCATTGTGTATTTCATTAGATGCATGCCTGATATAATTGATGATCATGCTTCCCAACCTACAGTTTGCTTTGTCTTCTTTTGGTTTTTAATTCGGCAATTCTGTTAGTTCCTTGTAATTACGTAATTCAATTTTCTTATTGCAAACTTCTGATCTTTTCTAAATAAATCCACATTTTGTCAGGGAGCTGTTGAGAATTTATTGGAAAGAAGCTCCTTCATTCAGTTGCCTGATGGTTCCATTGTCCAGCTAAACAAAAGTTCCAAAGGATTAATTCTAGAATCCCTTCACGAAATGTCCATTAATGCTTTGCGCTGTCTAGGGTTCGCATACAAGGAAGAACTTTCGGAATTCAACACATATGATGGTGAAGATCACCCTGCTCATAAGCTGCTTCTTGATCCATCTAACTATTCGTCAATTGAGAGTGATCTCATTTTTGTGGGATTGGTTGGGTTAAGGGTGAGATGATACGCTTTGATAATTTTCTGAATACCAACCTTGGTGTTGCTTTTTAGTTTTTCTGGTTATGTTAAATAACTTTTAATCTGTTTATTGTAGGATCCTCCTCGTGCTGAGGTTCATAAAGCAATTGAGGATTGCAGAGCAGCTGGCATTCGAGTTATGGTAATAACAGGAGATAATAAAGAGACAGCAGAAGCAATTTGCCGCGAGATAGGTGTATTTGGACCTTATGAAGACATCTGTTCAAAAAGCTTCACAGGGAAAGAATTTATGGCTCTTCCTGATAAAAGAAGAAAATTGAGGCAAGAATGTGGCCTTCTTTTCTCTAGGGCCGAACCAAAGCACAAACAAGAAATTGTAAGATTGCTTAAAGAAGATGGTGAAGTGGTTGCAATGACGGGTGATGGGGTGAATGATGCACCTGCTTTGAAATTGGCTGATATTGGTATTGCTATGGGCATTGCTGGGACAGAAGTATGTTCTTTGCATCTCTTTTCATTTCTAGTATATTTGAGTCTGCAGATGTTTTACTTTTCTGTAAGATTGATGCTTTTTGGTATGGTACTCTTAAGTATTATTTAAAATTTCAAACTTGCTTGGACGTTACACAAAGTCATCCAATGGCACCTACCTTAGTTAAATTCCTTCATGATTCGTAGACACACGAATAGCTCCGTGCTGCGATACAGACATGGAGTGTCAAACATGACAATTTTACAAAACCCAGCCACAAGTACATGGCTATATTTGCATGCTTCTTTTGAACAAATGCATGTTTAACACAAATAAATGTGTATTCTGTTTGTTACGACAAGTCTCACAAGATGAAGTCCCTCACACAACCAAGAAGAAATACACATGATATATATGGTTTGGCCGACAAAGTTCGACCTCCGTTTTCACTATGCTAAATTGTGAGGAATACACGATGTGAAGATCGCTCAAGTCCAATACCAAATACATCCAAAAAAACAAACTATCTCTCAAAATGCTACAATTCTCACCAAAAAACAGGAGAGATTTTTTTTCCCGCCATGAGAGGAAGAATTGGCTCTCTATTTATACAATTTCTTAATGGCCAAGTCCAAATACAATAAGTACTAGAATTCTTAATCCTTTACAATTCTTTATCTATTTTACCAATCCTATTTAAATAGCCAAACGGGTTGGATCCGGATTCATAACCAAATTAGGATTACTGTATTTGAGTTTCAAATGAAAATTTTCACCTCTCAAATACTAAGAAAATCGAGCACCTCCAATATAGCAAACTCTCACCCTCCATCCTTACCCATTGGCTTAAGCTTTTAGTCTAGACAAGATCTCAATATAGTTTATGTTCTCAGCAATTTGACTCCCATAAGGCTATATTCTTCTGTAATAAGTGGTGTCACATACGGATTATGAACCTAGGGAGGAAGAGTTTGGAGTACAATGTGCATACCAACAAAGCTGAGAGCCACACATGTTGGAGGTTTGAGCCATCTATGTTAGCCCTTCAGTGTGCTACCCAATTTGAGAGCTTGTTGGTGAAGCTTATGCCATTTGTGTTTAGACCATGTTGGATATCTTGTTTTTCTATAATTTAAGGTGTTGGGACTTGTTAATGGACATAAATTAAATTAGTAATTGAGCCTATACCCATTTTCTTCAGCTTTTGGGCTGGATAGGGTTCCTACTTCGTTAATTTCCTCACCAATTTAACTCTTATGTGGTACCATCCTATTGTAAGTCGTAACACCGTTACTCATATACGAAAGGTCCTTATCTGGGTAAAATCATCATAAAACAATTAGTTTTTGTCATAGTGGAAAGAATATACTTCATTTTATACATATTTTTAGGTTGAAAATAGTTTATGCATTTATACTTACGGATACGGATGGACATGCATGCGATGCTTGGGTGTATTGGACACTAATTTCTTGCTGTGGCAATTGTTCATCATATCATAAAACATTTTTAAGGTTAAATTATCGAGCCATCTGATGAGGTCATCACGTATCAACGAAGACGTCGTAAGAAGGATCGTGTGATGGACAACTAGACTGAGGGCATTTTTGTGTAGTTTTGGATATTTTTGCAAAGTTTGGGTTTTCGAGGGGGGTTAAATGTAATTTGGGCAAATCTGCCCTTATATATTTGGGAGATGGTTTCATTTGAGAGGTTATGCAAAACTTGAGAGAAGAACCCTAGAATAGAGAATATATCCCTAGAGCTAGTGAGAGTAAGCTTTCTCTCTTAGATCCAAACTTGGAGAGTTGGTTTCCTATCAAAAGAAACCTTATCTTGTATTCCTCTTCTCAAATTTATAAAATCTCATCTTTTGTCTTCAAAACCCTAGCTTTCTCATCAAACTGGTAACAGAGCAAGATCATTAAGCCCACAACTAGAAATATGGAATCTTTGGAGGGAAAACTCACATCCGACATCGAGGAACTTTGGAGATCTACGGAAGAAGCGGTTTCTTCGATGGATTGGAGGATGTTAGCCATGGAGGAGTGGCTCTCCAACCAAATCGGCACTCAAATCGATATCCAACTCTCCACTCATCTTCCCCAATCAACTTGCCTTGGCTTCATACCTTGGAGGAGGCAAATAGAGGAGATGAATTTCAGATCTGAAAAAAGTACCCCTCAAGCTCAGATCTGAGGAAAGAAGAAGAGATCGCGTTAGATCTGAGGCGAAAGGAGCTAGTTTTGATCAAGAGGAAGGGAAAAGAGGTTGAGCGAGTCGAAGAGAGTTTCCCGGAGATGGAGAAAGGGCTACACAGCCCCCTAGGACTCAACCGAAGGAGCCACCGTCCCCCAAGCTCCAACAAGGAGCACTGGAGCCCTGCGGCCACGCGGCAGGGGGCGGCGACCACCTGGGAGCCTTCAGCAGGGGGTTGGCGAGCCCCGCGAGCTCGCCAGGGGCCGCCCGCCCCCTGGCGGCCTCCATTTGAAGAAATCGACCCGCGACGGCTTCCCTGGGAGACGATCGAACCACTGACATCCTGGAGACGTGATCGACCATAGGCAACCTCCATTTGATGTTGTCGACCATCGGCGGCCTCCGATTGAGGCTAGCGACCCTCATCAGCACCCCCAAGGGCCGATCGCCACTTGGGACAGCAGTCGGGGGAGGCGCCCCCTGTGGGTTCGCCAGGGGCCGCCAGCCTCTGGGAACCCCTGGAGGGGCCGCCAGCTCCCCTGGCGGCTTTCGACAACGACTTGCGACCCTTCACGGGGCCGCATCACTTCCACGGGTGGTCGAAGAGGCCCGACGACCCCCGACAGAATTGATGGGAGAGCCAAGCGTCGCAGACAAGCTATGTGAACCCGAGAGCACCATAAATGCCATATCCGAGAGGTTCATGATTTGATTTGGGGTATGGAGATCCTTAAGAGCATTGACAGGAGATAGAGGTGCATGGTGCAGTTTGGGGGGGGGGGGGCACGAGACTTATAGAGAAGGTAGCAGAGTACCACAATGGCTCGAGGGAGGTGTGGGACACTACGGAATAGGAGGAGATCTATGGGGTGGTGGGAAAGCAACTGAATGCCGACCATCATTTTTGCGCCGACCAGTCGAGGGAGAGGGCCAGCCATGGGATGACAGGGCCCGAGCACAGGGTCCGAAAGCTGAAGATGCCAATTTTCAACGGAGAGGACCCCACGGGTGGGTCTATCATGCAGAGCGGTATTTTGAAGCCTATCAGCTGGCGGATAGGGAGAAGGTGTAGGCGTTGGACGTGTTTTTGGAGGGAAGGGCGTTGTCCTAGTATCTGTGGAGACAACATTGACGACTGGTACAGTCCTGGGATGAGTTTACTGGGCATGGTAGATCGCTTCAGGGACACCCAGGACGGCAATATGCATGAGCAGCTCTTGACTCTACGTCAAGTAAGCACAATGAGGGACTATCGGGAGAAATTCGAATTACTTGCTGGCCATGTAAAGGGAATGTCAGAGGAGACCTAGGTGGGGAGCTTTATGAAGGGACTCAAAACTGAGATTCGGGGGAGCTTCGGGTGCAGAGGCCGAGTGGACTGTTAGAGACGATGGACCTAGCTTAGCTAGTGAATGACAAACTAGCAGCGGATCGGCAGGCCAATGGGGCTTTGGGCGGGTCCACTTTTCGGCGCTCGGCACCTCCAGGAGCGCAGCGGGCCCCGATAGGGTGGTCCAGATGGGGAAGCTCAGGTTAGCAAGGAAAAGAGCACCAGAGCGCAGTCTAGTGGACAGTTCCAACGCATGATTGAGGCAGAGATCCAGAACAAAAGGAAGAATGCGTTATGTTTCAGGTGTGATGAGAAGTATGCTTCAGGTCATCATTGCAGAGACTGTACCCTCCAAGTGTTGCTAATGGAGGATGAGGAGGAGATGACGGAGGAGCCGATCAAGGGTGTGGAGGAGCAGGAGTACTCTCATTTGGAGGTGGCGGGGTGTCACTTAACTCCATAATAGGGTTCACTCTTGTTACAGGCTTATGGCTGGCCAGAAAATAAAGTCCCAAATAGTTGAAGCCCAAGCGAACAGCTCACTGACCGGTCGGAATAAGAACAAGCCTAAATGTGAAGCTCACCCCACCACTGTGTAGCTCGCCTTGTCGAGCGGGAAGCTCGCCACAAAGTCAAGAGAAGGGCTCGGTAGCTGGTCGAGCGGGAGGCTCGCCAGCCTAGCGTAGAGAAAGCTTGTCTACTCTCCGAACAAGGACAGACGGAGAAAGACTTGGGATGCCAATCTCGGACGCTGAGCTCGGCTCTCTTTGGGAACGACCTAGCAGGCACAAATATCTCTAACATGATGACGTACGTCCACCTACGCCTTTAATTAATACCAGAAGTTAAGGACGAGAACTGATGGTCGCCTGTTGCGTCTCCATTAATTCACATATATCTCTGACACTCTCTGACATCCAGTTAATGCTAGGTTGAGGCAGTGCGATAATATCTCTGACACTCTCGCCGACCAATCACATCCCCATTAACGCTCCAGCTAAGCGGAATCGACAGCTGATTGGATGGCGCTCAACCGACTTCCCCAACTATAAATACCCCCATCCAGCCATCAATGAGGGGGTTGGTTACTTGAAATCATAACTCGCATTCGATACACAAGGTCAGATATCATCCATATATCTGTACATTCCTCACAAGCTCACCATGCAACGTCGATCTACTTTAAGATCGGCCTGCGTGTTCGACCTATTTTCTAAAGAGTCATTCACTGACTTTATCATCAGAGAGGCTACGAATTGACAGCCAACCCAGCCTTTTTGACGAGCTGCTCGTCGTGCAGGAAGCTCAGCCCATCTACCAAGCGGTCGGTGACCTTCGAGCGACCTGCGATCCTACGTCTCCAAGATCGAGTTCTTAGGCGTATAAGCATCTACAAAAATCCACATTAACTTGTAATCACCGCATCCTTGATTTCCCACAAAACAAATTTCATTGTCAGGCGGATTTGACCCGCAACAACTCCGAACCACACTATGAAGTTGATGGAGGGATCTTTGAGCAGGTGGTGGTGGTATTGATCGGTAGTGGGGCCAACAATTTTATTTCCAGCCGCGTGGTAGAGCAATATGGGTTGCAGTTGGTGAACACCGGCAGCTTTAGAGTGATGATGGAGACCGGACAGCTAGAGCAGAGCAGGGGAGTCTGTTAGGGCGTGATTTTGACACTTCAGGAGATACATAGTGTTGAGGATTTCTTGCTGCTCGACCTTGGCAGCACCGATGTGATATTAGGCATGAGATGGCTGCAGTCCCTATGAGAGACGAAGACCAAGTGGAAGCTGCTCATGATGGAGTTCCAGCACGTGGGTAGGGTGGTGACACTTCAGGGAGACCTCAGTTTGTGCCGATCCAGGATTTTCCTGAAGACCATGGCGAGGGCATTCCAGTCCGAAGGGGGATGCTTCTTGGTGGAGCTACATGGTTTGACAATAGAGGAGATGGAACATGAGCTGTGGCAGATTTTATTTCAGTTTGACGTAGTGTTTCAGACGCCTCATGGGCTTCCTCCCTTGCGAGACCACGAGCACGCCATTGTGCTCCGAGAGGATGTATCTCCTATCAGTGTACGACCATACCGCTACCCATATGTGCAAAAGGGAGAGATCGAAAGAAGGTGGACGAGATGATTCAGGCGGGGATGATACAGCCGAGTATGAGTCCCTTTTCTATCCCGGTGTTTTTTGTGAAGAAGAAGAATGTGAGCTGAAGAGTTTGTGTCGATTACAGTGCCTTCAACTAGGAAACGGTGCTGGACAAATTTTTCATCCACGTGATCGACGAGTTGCTAAATGAGTTGCACGGTGCAGTGGTCTTTTCCAGGATTGACTTAAAGTCCGGATATCACTAGATCCGGATGAGAGATGAGGATGTGACAAAGACTGCTTTCAGGACACACGAGGGCCACTTAGAGTTCTTGGTCATGCCGTTCGGCTTGACCAATGCCCTCGCGACATTCCTGGCATTGATGAACATGATGTTTTGGCCCTATCTGAGGAGGTTTGTGCTAGTGTTTATCGATGACATTTTGGTCTACATCCGGTCCATGGAGTCACATGTGGTGCACTTAACGACCGTGCTGAGGGAGCTACAGGAGTATCAGCTGTTTGTCAACCGAAAAAAGTGCATGTTCAGCCAGCAAAGTGTGGAGTACTTGGGCCATATTGTTTCCGCGGAAGGCGCATCAGCGGACAGATCGAAAATAGCAGCCATGGTAGAATGACCACTCCTACCACACTACGAGCGTTGCGGGGATTCTTGCGGTTGACGTGTTACTACAGAAAGTTCGTTAGGGGGATACATCACCATTGCGTGGCTATTGACCGAGCAGCTGAAGGGCAGTTTTCGTTGGGGCGAGGAGACCACTAGAGCTTTTGAGGCCCTAAAGGGGGCCATGACGAGCGTTCCCGTGCTTACACTTCTAGATTTTATAAGGCCATTTGGGATGGAGACAGACACATCTGGCTACGGCTTAGGGGCTGTGTTGATGCAGGAGAGCAAACCGGTGGCATATTTTAGACTGGTGTTATCGGCAAGGGCTTAGCTCAAGTCAATTTATGCGCGCGAGTTGATGGCTATTGTGTTGGCGGGACAGAAATGGCGACCCTATCTACTTGGTCGGCGGTTCATAGTGAGGACAGACCAGATAAGCCCCAAATACATTCTGGAGTAGAGGATGGTCACAAAGGAGCATCAGAAGTGGTTGACCAAGTTGCTGGGTTACCACATTGAGATCAAGTACAGGCCGGGATCGAGAACAAGGTGGCAGATGCATTATCAAGGAGGGAGGTTGATTCACACTTGTTGGCCTTGTCGGTGCCGATTCTGCTTGATTGGGAGCCACTGCTGCAAAAGATGGAGGAGGATGAGGGTTTAGCAAAGATCAGGGCAGCACTACTACATGACCCATCAGCACATCTTGGGTATTCGCCAGAGGGGCAACTTCTCTTGTACAAGGGGTGTTTCGTGTTACCAAGGGGTCGGTCCATATCCTGCGCATACTGCAGGAGTTTCTTGGGAGCTCGGTGGGTGGCCACTCTGGGGTCCTGAAGACCTATTAGCACTTGATTGGGGAGCTCTTTTGAGAGGGGATGCGGAGGGATGTGTCGGATATGGTGGAGAAGTGCGATATATGCCAGCGCTACAAATATTTGTCGACAGCTCCTGAGAGTTTGCTACAGCCTCTCTCTTTGCCCGACCAACTTTGGGAGGAGGTGACCTGGACTTCATCGACGGCGTAAAATTTGAGGGGTATTCGGTCGTCATGGTGGTGGAGGATAGGCTGAACAATTATGCACATTTGTGGCTCTACGACATCCCTATACCGTAGTGACCATGGCGACGACATTTATTAGGGAGATCGTACGACTTTATGGGATTCTGAGCTCTATTGTGACGGGTCAAGATAAGGTATTCCGTTGCTCCTTCTGGAAGGAGTTGTTCAGGACACTGGGAATAGTACTGAAGAGGAGCACCGATTACCATCCCCAGACGTCAACAAAACCCTTGAGACGTATCTGCGCTGCTTTGCCTCTGAGTCTTCGAAGCAGTAGATGAAGTGGCTAGCTTAGACGGAGTATTGGTACAACACCTCTTTCCACACCTTTGCACAGACCACTCCTTTTAGTGTCTTATACGGACGGGATCCCCCGCATTTGCTTCACTATGGTCACCGCTCCACTTCAGTTTCCCAGGTGGACTAGTATCTTGAGGATAGGGATCACACATTGGAGGAGTTGAGACGACACTTGACGAGGGTCCAACAGCTTATGAAGAGCCATGCAGATGAACATAGGCGGGATGTTTGGTTTGAGGTGGGATACATGGTGTATCTGAAGCTGCATCCTTGTCGACAGCGCTCCTTGGCACGTAGGAGGAACGAGAAGCTGGCGTCCCGATACTTTGGGCCGTACGAGATAGAGGCCAGGATTGGCAAGGTGGCATATCGGCTGAAGTTGCCACCAGATTCAGCTATCCACCCTCTTTTTCATGTGTCACAACTCTACCATGTCATTGGAGACCATGCATATTCCTCATCACTACCACCTACGCTGACAAATGACATGGAGGTGCTTCTAGAGCCAGCCGAGCCGAAGGGGGTTTGCCAGGGAGCCAGGGAGCACTGAAGGTGTTGATTAGGTGGCCCGGCCTTCTAGATCATGAGCCATCCAGGGAACCTTACGATGTTATTGCGTAGCGGTTCCCAGACGGTTTCACTTTGAGGACAAGATGGTTCTTTTGGGGGAGTAATGATGAGGTCATCACGTATCAACGAAGACAGTGCACGAAGGATCGTGTGGTGGACAACTAGACCGAGGGCTTTTTTTGTAGTTTTGGGTATTTTTGAAAGGTTTCGGTTTTCGATGGGGTTAAATGTAATTTGGGCAAATATGCCCTTATATATTTCGGAGAGGGTTCCATTTGAGAGGTTATGCAAAACTTGAGAGAAAAACCCTAGAATAGAGAATAGATCCCCTAGAGATAGTGAGAGTAAGCTTTCTCTCTTAGATCCAAGCTTGGAGAGTTGGTTTCATCTCAAAAGAAACCATTATCTTGAATTCCTCTTCTCATATTTATAAAAATATCATCTTTTGTCTTCAAACCCCTAGCTTTCTCATCACAGACCTTAGTAGATTTTTTTGTTATTGACTTTATGCAATTGAGGAGTTCTATCTTCCACCTTATTCCTTAATTTTTGAATAATTGTATTCATAACTATGATGTTGTTAGGAAGCAAGATACAAAGACAATTTTTATAGAGAATTCAACGAGATCACAAGATAATTGAGCACAAAAGAGGTGTGCTCTCCTCCCAAGACGCCTAGAGGACGTCCGCACTCGTTTAATCTAAGAACTACTCCTAATGACGCTCAATAGAATAATCTCAATATCAAGCATGAAAAATACTAATGACGGCTATCACCTATAAATAGAAGAAATTAGGGTTGCTAGGGTAATGGGGCGCACGCGCGCAAAATACCAAAGGTGGAGGACGGCGGCTAGAATTGGGCCCGGCCCATACTTGGGCGGGTCCAGACCTACAGGTCTATCAATACTCCCCCCAAAGAACCACCTTGTCCTCATGGCGGTGTAAGTACCGGCGGGACTACTCCGAGTGGGAGTCGTCCTCCACTCCGATGCCTTCGTCCTCCATGGCATCTTCCTCGTCGGCTTCCGCTATCAGCACTTGCAGCTTTCGATCCACACAGTGGTGACCGGGAGTGAAGCACTCGTCGCATCTGAAACAGAGCCCCTTTTGCCTTTTTTCCCTCATCTCTGTGTCGGTCATCCTTCGGAATGGGCCACCGGCCGGTGGTGGATTGGTCTGCTCACCCATCTTCTCAAGTCCTGCCGGAACTGCCTCAGTCGTGCCCCCTGCTCCCCCGGCTCCAGTCGTGGTGCCCCGCTGTAACTGTCCACTGTAGCTGCTCCCGCCTCTTCTATCCTCAGTGCGAGAGTCCTCCACCATTTGCGCCATCTTGATGACCTCTGAAAGCCCTCGAGGCTTGTATGGCCTCACCGCAGCTCGAAGGCTAGGTCGCAGCCCCTTCAAAAAGGTGCCCTCCAGCGACTCGTCCTGTTAGTGAATGTGCCCTAGGCCAAATATTTGGACCTTTATGTTGTCATTTTCATTTATAAAATGTTTTCTCTTATTATTGTTATTATTATATTGCTTGCATGTTTCTTTATAATAATATTTGAATAGTTGTTTTATGCTATTCTAAGCATCCCTAGTCATTCATCATTAAAGGTTTAATGAAGAATTAAGACTAGTATGAGTTCGGTAGATAATTATGATATAATTATATGTATGGTGATACAAATCAAACTTATAGGTACTTGTTGGAGAACATGTACTGGATAGACTCGCTATGAGATCATTACATGGATTAGTGTCATAAATGATATCATAATAGTTATGTCATTGAATCCTTAGACTTGAGCTCATCACAGTTTCCAACATAAGGAATATCATATTTTGACATAATCAAACGTTATCTTTAATCAGATAATCATAAAGGTTATGATCGAATATGATGTGATTTATGCAGAGGAACGTGAATGAACAAGATGGAATTTGTCCCTCTCTTATGAGAGATATCTAATGGGCCCCTCGATAAGTAGGACTGAGAAATGCATGGCCGTGCTCAAATGAATGTCATTTGATTTTATCAGTCTACTTAGAAAGTGAGAAATTAAATGTTTGAACAATATAAGTATGACACTACCCATGACTTATGTTCAAATCAGATATCGTGTGACAAAAGGATTATGATATGTTCTATTGGTTAGGTTAATATCGGACTAATGATATTCATATTAATTGGGTAGTCATAATGTCTTGCTAGAGACCAATTATGACTTGTGGGCTTCTAATGAAGATTAGGCCCACTGCCAATTTAATATGAGCCTATTAGGTCGCACACAAAGAACGAAATGGATAAGATAGGGTTTAAACATGATTTCGAATATGATTTGAAATTCGTAATTAGGTGAAATATCTTAACCGTCAGAGATCGTATCTCGTTAAGATATTATCCCTAAGATATCGTCGCTTAACTGAAATACGTTAATGAGTTAACGTGGGATTCTTATCCCTAAGATAGCGTCGCGTAACTGAATGTTGTTAATGGGTTAACGTAGGTTTTTATATAAGATATAGAATCACGATTTTCAGTTTTTACGTTTTTCAATCTATCTCCTCCGTTTTTGAGAAAAACAAAGAGCGAGAGAAACCCTAGTTGCGGAGAAGGAGCTAGCACCCTCGCAATTCTTGTTCGTGACGTTCGCGTGTGGATACCAATTGAGGGTGGTCGTTCGTAGAGCAGCACATATAGTCCGACAGATTCAGATCGTCGCAGCACCTATAGTCTGACAGATTCAGATTGTCAAAAAGGTTAGTAATCTATTCGAATTAATTAGAATCACATGGATCTTGGTAGGTTTCTATTTTCCGCTGCGTATAAATTAGTTGTACTATGATAGAAACCCTAACAGTGGTATCAGAGCCAGTTGCGAATTCAATTGATTTGAATAATGCCATGTTTATATGTATGAGATGTCTATATGTTTGCTGGCATGATTTTAACCTGTATGTATGTTGATACATAAATACGATTACATGTTAATTGAAAACACAATCTGTTTAATCTGTCTGTATGAGATACAAATAATTGATGTTTAATAATATATATGACATGTAGATGGCCACGAAATTAATCACTGTTAATTTGATCAACATGCTTTATGATTACGCTGTTATTAATATGATTAACGTGATTATTGTTAATATGATTAACATGTTAATTTATGATCATTGTTTAATATGATTAAACCTACGGTAATCACTGTTTAATATGATTAAACTCACGCAGATCATTATTTAATATGTTTAATGTGATTAAACTTACTGTAATCATTATTTAATATGATTAAATCTACGCAGATCATTGTTTAATATGATTAATATGATCAACTAACACTGATTAATGGGACTGTTTAATTTGATTAAAATAACACTGATTTGATCAGCAGAGTCTGAGCAATGACTGTTTAATACGATTAAATGATGCTGATATGATCAGCAGATTCATCACTCAGAAATTTAAATAGGGGTTTTAAAGGCAGAAAATCATTAATGAGATTACTGATAATTCAACAGATATATGACACATCATTTTGAATAAAATTTGACAGATTTAAATAGGGATATAGACCGCCGTGTTCGTTGCACATTATATGTCGTGGAAGTTATTAAATAGATTTATGACACATCATTTTGAATAAAATTTGATGCCATGCTATGTGATAACATGATTTTTTTTGATGTATATATGATGTTTTACATGCTATCACATGTTTCATATATGTTATGTTTATCAGTTTTGTATGAGATGCGATGTATGATGATATATGTGTATAAGATGCCATGTATGGCATAATATATTAATATAAATAGACATTATAACTTAATTGTTGAAATTCCCTCACCATAATTTTAAGTCGTATGCCACCCATGATTTGAATACATGTCAAGACTATGATCACCAAAATGTGGGTTCTGCCAAAGCGAAGTGCATTGGGTTATCATAGTAAGGCAGGATGGGTAATCGTGCTACTCATATATTTAAAAATGGTTAGACTTAATTAGGCTATCAAAATAGTTTTGGGCCTAAGGGCATTAGATGTGATTATAACATGCTGAGACATATGATGTCAAAATCCCATAAAGAATCTAAGAATTATATGAGATGTAATTGGTAAAGTGTTACCTACCTAAATAACTTGATTTTAAGTGTCATGCCAAAGCTGACTTAAAGTTAGGTGAAATATGGATCTTAGCTCACTGTTGCAATTGTTGTAATTAATAATGAGGGTTATTAATTTTGTGGGAGTTTTATGAAACATTTTAAAATGAAATTGGTACTAATGTTTATTTTGCATATTTGTAAATCAATGGCATCTCATAACACTTCTGCACTATCACTGCGATCTGTCCTTGAGAAGGACAAGCTGAAAGAAAATGGCACCAACTTCCTTGACTGGTTCAGAAACATGAGAATTGTTCTCAAGCATGAAAGGAAGTTGTATGTCCTGGATGATCCTCTCCCTGAAGAACCACCTACTGATGCTTCAAAGGCTGCAAATGATAAGTATAAGAAACATCTTGATGATTCTGTTGATGTTGGTTGTCTTATGCTAGCCACCATGTGCCCAGAACTTCAGAAGGATCTGGAACACATGGAGGCTTATGAGCTGAGTGTTCATCTCAAGGAGACTTTCCAACAACATGCAAGGCAGGAAAGGTATGAGACTACCAAAGCTCTGCATGCTTGCAAAATGGCTGAAGGTGAATCAGTTAGCGCTCATGTTTTGAAGATGAAAGGCTGCATTGATCATCTTGAAAGGCTTGGATTTCCCCTCAGTTTAGAACTGGCTACGGATTTGATCCTTAATTCATTGACTGATGGTTTTGATCAGTTTGTCATGCAGTACAATATGAATGACATGGAGAAATCTCTTGCTGAGCTGCATTCGATGCTTAAAACTGCTGAGCTAAGTATAAAGAAAAAGACTAGTCATGTACTTATGGTGAACAAAGGGAAAGGAATGAAACACAAGGGAAAGGCTAAAGCAAGAGTTGCTGGTAAGCCTAAAGGAAAGGCTAAAGCAAAAGTTGTTGATAAGCCTGCAAAAGTTCCAAAGGAGGGAGTTTGTTTCCATTGCAATGAACCTGGTCATTGGAAGCGGAATTGCAAACTCTATTTGGAAGATCTGAAGAAGAAGAAGAAGAGTAGTGAGACTACATCTTCAAGTATTTATGTTATTGAAATTAACTTATCTACTTCTACTTCCTGGGTATTAGATACTGGATGTGGATCTCACATTTGTACAAATGTGCAGGGGTTGAAAAGGAGTAGACAACTGAAAGGGGGCAAAGTGGACCTACGAGTTGGAAATGGAGCAAGAGTTGCTGCTTTAGCTGTAGGATCCTATGAATTATCTTTGCCAAATGAGCTTTTATTAATGTTGAATAATTGCTACTATGTTCCTACTTTGAGTAGGAATATTATTTCAGTTTCTTGTCTGGATGATGAACAATTTTATTTTCTTATTAAGAATAAGAGATGCTCCATTTATTATGATGATGTGCTTTATTGTATTGCCGATTCATATGATGGCCTTTATGTCCTAAATCTAGACAACTCTAACAGTGGAGAAATTTATAACATAACTGCTAAGAAATTCAAACCCAATAATATGAATCCCACATATTTATGGCATTGTCGTCTTGGCCATATAAACGAGAAACGCATATCTAAGCTCCATCAAGATGGACTTTTAGAGTCATTTGATTTTGAATCATTTGAAAATTGCGAATCTTGCTTATTAGGCAAAATGACAAAGAATCCTTTCACTGGATACAGTGAAAGGGCCAATGATTTATTGGGCCTAATACATACTGATGTATGTGGTCCATTAAGCATCCATGCTAGGGGAGGATTTCAGTACTTCATAACATTCACTGATGATTTCAGTAGATATGTTTATATCTATTTAATGAAACATAAACATGAATCATTTGAAATGTTCAGAACTTTTCAAAATGAAGTACAAAATCAACTTGGCAAAACTATTAAGGCACTTCGATCTGATCGGGGTGGTGAATACTTGAGCCAAGAATTTGATGATCATTTCAAGGGTTGTGGAATTGTTTCACAATTAACTCCACCAGGAACACCACAGTGGAATGGTGTATCTGAAAGGAGAAATCGAACCTTATTAGATATGGTTCGATCCATGATGAGTCAAACAGATCTTCCATTATCCTTCTGGGGCCATGCCTTAGAAACTGCTGCGTTCACTTTGAACCGAGTTCCATTTAAAGCGGTTGACAAGACACCATATGAGATATGGACTGGGAGAACACCTAGTTTGTCTTTTATAAAAATTTGGGGATGTGAGGCTTATGTGAAAAGACAAGTTTCAGATAAGTTAGCCCCAAAATCTGATAAATGCCTTTTTGTGAGATATCCTAAAGAAACTAAAGGATATTACTTTTATAATCCCTCAGAGAACAAAGTGTTTGTTGCTCGAAATGGTGTCTTTCTAGAAAAGGAATTTATTTCTAAAAGAACCAGTGGGAGCAAAGTACACCTCGAAGAGTTTCGAGAACCACATGATAGTATAGAACCAATGATGGAAGTTCAACAAGTTCCACAAACAGTTGTAGAACCTATAAGAGCTACACAAGTACCACGCAGATCTGATAGGCCACGACACAAGCCCGAGAAATATGGATTTCTCATAACGGACACTCGTGAAGTACTGCTCATAGATCAAGATGAGCCTACTACCTATCAAGAAGCTGTGTCAAGTCCAGAATCTGAGAAATGGCTAGGAGCCATGAAATCTGAAATGCAATCCATGTATGATAATCAAGTTTGGACCTTGATTGATCCACCTGAAGGAGTTAAAACCATTGGGTGCAAGTGGGGTTTTAAGAAGAAAACTGACATGGATGGCAAAGTGCATACCTTTAAAGCAAGACTTGTTGCAAAAGGTTTCAAACAAACTCATGGTATAGACTATGATGAAACCTTTTCACCAGTTGCAATGCTTAAATCAATAAGAATTCTAATTGCCATTGCTGCGTACTATGATTACGAGATATGGCAAATGGATGTCAAAACAGTGTTTCTTAACGGAAACTTACTCGAGGATGTGTACATGACACAACCTGAGGGTTTTGTTCATTCAAAGAATTCTACAAAGGTTTGCAAGCTTCAAAGATCCATTTATGGATTAAAGCAAGCTTCTCGGAGCTGGAACTTCGTTTTGATGAAACAGTAAAAGAGTTTGGATTCATACAAAATGAAGATGAACCTTGTGTATGCAAGAAGGTTAGTGGGAGCGCAGTAGTATTTCTTGTGTTATATGTTGATGCCATATTGCTCATTGGAAATGACATCCCTATGTTGCAAACAACCAAGACTTGGCTAAGAAGTTCTTTCTCAATGAAAGATTTAGGCGAGGCTGCTTATATCCTTGGCATTAAGATCTATAGGGATATATCTAAAAGGATAATTGGTCTGAGTCAAAGTACATACATAGACAAAGTGTTGAATAGGTTCAGCATGCAAGAATCTAAAAGAGGATTCTTGCCAATGTCTCATGGCATTTCTCTTAGCAAGACTCAATGTCCTATGACATCTGATGAGCGAGATCGCATGAGTAAGATTCCTTATGCTTCGGCAATAGGATCTATCATGTATGCCATGATATGTACTCGACCAGACGTGTCGTATGCTTTGAGCATGACAAGCAGATACCAGTCAGACCCCGGTGAAAGTCACTGGACATCAGTCAAGAATATCCTTAAGTACTTTAGAAGAACTAAGGATGCATTCGTGGTGTATGGAGGATTGGAAGATGAGCTAGTTGTAAATGGTTACACAGATGCAAGCTTCCAATCTGATAAAGATGACTTTAAATCGCAGTCTGGATATGTGTTTATGTTAAACGGAGGTGCTGTAAGTTGGAAAAGTTTCAAGCAAAGCACTATTGCAGATTCTACAACAGAAGCTGAGTATATTGCAGCATCCGATGCAGCTAAGGAAGCAGTATGGATAAGGAAGTTCGTTACTGAACTAGGAGTAGTTCCTAGTATCGCAAATCCAGTGGTTCTCTATTGTGACTATAATGGTGCTATTGCACAAGCAAAAGAGCCCAGATCCCATCAGAGATCCAAACATATACGCAGGCGTTATCATCTCATCCGAGAAATTATTAAGAATAATGACGTCGAGATATGCAGAGTACCAACAGATGACAACATTGCTGATCCACTTACCAAAGCTCTCTCACAAGCAAAACATGATAAACATATGAGGTCTATGTGTATTAGATACTTGTATAATTAGGCCTAGAGCTAGTGGGAGATTGTTAGTGGTTGTGCCCTAGGCCAAATATTTGGACCTTTATATTATGTCATTTTCATTTATAAAACGTTTTCTCTTATTATTGTTATTATTATATTGCTTGCATGTTTCTTTATAATAATGTTTGAATAGTTGTTTTATGTTATTCTAAGCATCCCTAGTCATTCATCATTAAAGGTTTAATGAAGAATTAAGACTAGTATGAGTTCGGTAGATAATTATGAGATAATTATATGTATGGTGATACAAATCAAACTTATATGTACTTGTTGGAGAACATGTACTGGATAGACTCACTATGAGATCATTACATGGATTAGTGTCATAAATGATCTCATAATACTTATGTCATTGAATCCTTAGATCTGAGCTCATCACAGTTTCCTACATAAGGAACATCATATTTTGACATAATCAAACGTTATCTTTAATCAGATAATCATAAAGGTTATGATCGAATATGATGTGAATTATGCAGAGGAAAGTGAATGAATAAGATGGAATTTGTCCCTCTCTTATGAGAGATATCTAATGGGCCCCTCGATAAGTAGGACTGAGAAATGCATGGCCGTGCTCAAATGAATGTCATTTGATTTTATCAGTCTACTTAGAAAGCGAGAACTTAAATGTTTGAACAATATAGTATGACACTACCCATGATTTATGTTCAAATTAGATATCGTGTGACAAAAGGATTATGATATGTTCTATTAGTTAGGTTAATATTGGACTAACGATATTCATATTAATTGAGTAGTCATAATGTCTTGCTAGAGACCAATTATGACTTGTGGGCTTCTAATGAAGATTAGGCCCACTGCCAATTTAATATGAGCCTATTGGGTCGCACACAAAGAACGAAATGGATAAGATAGGGTTTAAACATGATTTCGAATATGATTTGAAATTCGTATTAGGTGAAATATCTTAACCGTCAGACATCGTATCTCGTTAAGATATTATCCCTAAGATATCGTCGCTTAACTGAAATACGTTAATGAGTTAACGTTGGATTCTTATCCCTAAGATAGCGTCGCGTAACTGAATGTTGTTAAGGGGTTAACGTAGGTTTCTATATAAGATATAGAATTACGATTTTCAGTTTTTACGTTTTTCAATCTATCTCCTCCGTTTTTGAGAAAAACAAAGAGCGAGAGAAACCCTAGTTGCAGAGAAGGAGCTAGCACCCTCGCAATTCTTGTTCGTGACGTTCGCGTGTGGATACCAATTGAGGGTGGTCGTTCGTAGAGCAGCACCTATAGTCCGACAGATTCAGATCGTCGCAGCACCTATAGTCCGACAGATTCAGATCGTCAGAAAGGTTAGTAATCTATTCGAATTAATTAGAATCGCATGGATCTTGGTAGGTTTCTATTTTCCGCTGCGTATAAATTAGTTGTACTATGATAGAAACCCTAACACGTCCGACATCCCATGAACTTGCCTTGCCGGCGTCTCAAATTTTTCAATGTACTCCCGCACCGGCCCTTCCTGCCTGAGGACAAATAGCTGCTCGGTAGGTTCCCCAAGCGGGGTTCTCGAAACTTCTCCAGAACCATGTCCTTCAGCTCCTCCCAGCTCCTAATCTGATGCGGCCTCTCCTTCCACTGGAACCATCCCAAGGCACACCCCTCTATGCAGATCGCCGCCGTCTCCAGCTTCTTGGACTCGGTCATGTGATGTGCTATGAAGTATCTTTCTGCGGTAAACAACCAGGCGTGTGGGTCCTCCCCGGAAAATAGTGGTATCTTCAGCTTCCGGACGCGACAATCCCCTCCAAAACATCCCTGCTCAGGCCTCCCCTCCTCTCTGTGCTGTAGACGGCAATGCTGACGCCTCTTGTCCAGTGTCTCGTAGCGCCTAGGTGGCCCTCCACGACCCCCCGTGATCCTCACGGCGATCTCCACGCCGGCCCTCAAAATCGTCCCAACCCGCATCGTCGCCGAACTCTGCATCGTAGCTAGCCCTACTGTCAGAATAATAATCTCTCCCGCGTCCGTCGCCGTAGAGAGGGTCCTCTGCTGCTAGTCGCCGCTCCGGAGGGTCAAAATAGTCTCTCGAAAACTGCCCATAGCCCTCCTCGTTCGCTCTTCGCTGTCCGGGTGGCTCAAAAAATTCATCCGGGGGCTGTCCGCGTGCTCCATGCCCTTCGGGAGGCTGCCAGGGGGGTTCCCGCCCCTGGCGGCCCCGGCTGTGGGTTCCGCCGCCCCCTGGCGGCTGCCAGGGGGCCTCTGGCCTTCGCGATAAGTGAACGGACCCCTCCGGGGCACCCGGAGGGGCGGCAGGCCCTGCCGGGCCTCTGGCAGGGCCGGCGGGCCCTGCCGGAGGTCCGACAGGGTCGTCGGACCCTGCCGAGCCCCGGGAGGGCCTGGGACCCCCTGTCGGGGCCCGACACAGGCGGGGGAGAGCCCCCCGCCCCTTTCCTGTGCCGGCCGACCCCCACGGCTGCTGTGGGGGGTCCGGTCGGCTCCCCTCTTGCGCGTGGCGTCCCCAATTGATGCGGCTAGGACCTCCGCCTCCCTTTTGGCTCTCTAACGCCTTCCGCCGTACCTCCTCGCGGTAGTCCACCCTCCATGGCTCCTCGTCATCATCCTCGGGTAAATCTTCCACCAAAAAATCACTTTTTGGTGTCAAAGCTTTCAACTTTCTCCTTCTCCTTCTTCAAAGGTGCCGCCTTTTCCCCCGATTTAGGGTTTCCTTCCCCTTTGTTGTTCGCCGCCAATTGATTTAGGGTTGCCATCATTTGCGCGAATAGGTCGTCGTGCTTCGCTTGGTTCGCCGTCAATTGGTTGATGGAAGCCGTCAATTTTGCCATGGATTCGTCGTTGGCCGCCAATGATTTCTTGATCCCGTCGATTTCGCTCGTGAATTTGGCGTCCAAAGCTTCAATTTTGTCGTGGGATCTTGTCGTAGCCGCCATGGATCGTTACGTGCTCTGATACCAAAATGTTAGGAACCAAGATAAAAAGACAATTTTTATAGAGAATTCAAAGAGATCACAAGATAATTGAGCACAAAAGAGGTGTGCTCTCCTCCCAAGACACCTAGAGGACGTCCGCACTCGTTTAATCTAAGAACTACTCCTAATGACGCTCAATAGAATAATCTCAATATCAAGCATGAAAAATTCTAATGACGGCTACCCCCTATAAATAGAAGAAATTAGGGTTGCTAGGGTAATGGGGCGTGCGCGCGCAAAATACCAAAGGGGGAGGCCGGCGGCTAGAATTGGGCCCGGCCCATACTTGGGCGGGTCCAGACCTGCGGGTCTATTAGATGTTTGGTCTGTTTCAATTGATATAGGAATTGTGATATGGGCTTTTGTATCAAGGACAATCGGATGATCAATTTTCATTTTAAAAAAGAGAAGTCACTAGTTTAATATTGGTATATTATTTCGCTGAGGGCCACAAATTGGGGAATACCAGAAGATTATGCTTTGATCTGGAAGATTAAGAAGAGTGCTGCTCATTGTACAACTATGGTACCCTGGGGACATTTGGATTTACAAGGGTTGTGCTCCACGAGTCAGTCCCTGGGCATATCATACTACCATATTTCTAGCCGTACTATCCTTTTCTAAGTAAGTGATTACACTTTATGTTCTTTCTTTGAAGAGAGAGAAAAATCGAACATTTTCTCCTATTGGTTGATTACCTTTGTTATCCTGTTTTTAATTTGATAACGATACTTTATGCAAGAAGATTCACGAGTTAAGGATTATGTGGATCAGTTATGCTTTTTCCCTGTTTTTTCCTTTACATTGAAGTAAAGGAATGGGGTTTTATGCTGATATGAATATGTCATGTTATCGATTTTCATGTCACTGTAAGGCAGGGTAGCAATATTTGCAGTTCTTAGACTGAGGCTCAAGATACTTATCGTCAGTGCCTGATTAGGATTCTATGGCTCACATGAGCTTCTGGAAATGTTAATATTTTTATACTGTATGCCATTGACGGGGAAAATGTGCCCGACAATGATAACTAGAAGCTTGGTTCGATTTGCTTGTTTCTAAATTAAAGCCACCAGCAGATCATGACACACATTAACCTGTACTTTGCTTTCTACAGGTTGCTAAGGAGGCTTCTGACATGGTGTTAGCAGATGATAATTTCAGTACGATAGTTGCTGCTGTTGGTGAGGGAAGATCTATATATAACAATATGAAAGCCTTCATAAGGTCAGTCTTACCTTCTATTTTTCATTCTTTGTGTTGTCTATGCTTGTTGATTTCCTATTGGATATCTGAATGTCCAATAAATCCAATCTGCCACTTGTTTACGCGCATACTTCGATTTGTTAAAAACTTATTTTTTTTAATTTTGTCTCTGTGCAAATTGTATTGTTGTATACTAAATAGCAAGGTTTGAAATATCAGTTTTGGTCTTGGTATCGGACGATAGTTTGCAGTATCGGTTGTATCTGAAGTATTTGGGTGGTACGTATCAAAAGTATCGGACCTAATGTTTCAGTTGCTTTAGCTCAAAATAGTTATTAGTTGTGCATATATCTTCATTTTCTATGACTGTTTCATTTATCAATAGATCACATCATACATGGAACTATTTTCTCTTTTTTAACCAATTAAATTGCGGGCCAATACTTTGAATCTTGATTTTGACTGTGAAATGAGATTTTTTACCCTATATGAAATGAAATAAAATAAAATAAAATAAAATTTCAATTTTAGTTATTAAAAACTTGATTCTCCACTTATATGAGCTGTCATTAGTTATTATCGATAGTATCGATCAGTTTCAGTCGATCATATTTGGATGCTCGAAATCTGATATGACACGTATCAGTACCAGTGTCAGTCGATATTTCAAATCTTGCTATCTAGTTAATAAATTATTAAATATTATCATTATCGTTTGTTTATTTCAGGTACATGATCTCCTCTAACATTGGTGAAGTTGCCTCTATTTTCCTAACTGCGGCATTAGGTATCCCTGAGGGGTTGATACCAGTTCAGCTGCTGTGGGTCAATCTGGTAACAGACGGCCCTCCTGCCACTGCTCTGGGATTTAACCCTCCCGATAAAGATATCATGAAGAAGCCTCCACGAAGGAGCGATGACTCCTTGATAACCACATGGATTTTATTCCGCTACCTGGTAAGCAATCGTGTTCTGTTGCTCGTTACTGTTGAGTAAACTCGTCTCTTGTTCAGCCCCGATCTGCTGCGAAGTTTGTTAGTCGCTAGTGACAGTTATATCAATGCTTTTTCTTCACCATTACCTAGTAGAACCTGAATGCTGTGTTACGGGTGAGTTACATTTCCCTTTTCTCCATGCAGGTCATTGGTCTTTACGTCGGCGTTGCTACTGTAGGAGTTTTCATCATTTGGTACACCCATGGATCCTTCCTGGGAATCGACTTGAGTGGCGA